>OX387392.1:11502144-11833041 GCA_947563765.1 Anarsia innoxiella
AGTGGCCCCATTTTTTTTTCATATACAAATGAGTTTATGACAGCGTGCCAAGGTTGGCGCAAGTTTTTCATAGTAGATGGTAGGTAGATAAAAAGGTAGCCATTTGCGCCAGACCAGGCAGGCAGATCCAAACGGTATTGCACCTCCTTATACTATATTCTATACTCAAAGATTCTCAGTTGTATGTCGGCAGTGTCAATGGCATTTTTGACACATTTGGTCGCAATCAGTGTAAGCCATTGTTTGAATACCAAATGTGTCAAAAAATGACATTGACACTGCCGACACACTGCTAAGGCTATTTTAAATTAGCAGACTTGGGCCCTTGTTAAATTGTTAACCTTGTCAAAATATCAAATATGATTAGAAAGCCATGTGGACAAATAAAAAAAAAAACAAAAGACATTTGAACATGGAATCAAAAGACGCCTAATCTGTCCATGAAAAATAAGTTTTCTCAAGATACCTAGATTAAAATAATAAAGGCTCATTGATCATTATATTTTGTAGCTTGTACGAATGTTGACTATTTGTTTGAGACATAAATTTGCGTAGGTACATGTAACCCTATAAATCGCGATTTTGAAAGAAACATCAAACATATCTACAGTTTCCGTATAGTAGATAAAACTGCGTAAAAAATCCAGTCATTACCCAGCATCTGGGCACACTGACCTAAAAATGCAATATATTTGATGCAGTCGCGTAATGTAATGTAATAAAACGATGGACTAACACCGGGAAGCGAAGGTGTCGTGTGTCGTTCGGGTGTCCTCGGCAAACGCCACACATTCCTTCGTGTTCTTGGAATATTTATACTTTAGAGTGGACTCTCTTTACTTAGGTCTTTGTAGATAGCCACTGATTCGTGATTGCTTAGTAACTAGGTACACTTTTTCGGCGGAAATGTTTTTCTAGTTTCTTTGTAGATACTTTTAGGATGTTTAAAGTCTAAGTACGTACTGTGTTGAAGTCTTTAAGAAAGTGTTAATATCTTTATAAATCACTCATCAAACGTCTTAACACCTAAAACATAGTAAAATTTGACGACATTAGTACGAACTGTCGCATCTGCAAGCTATAACATCTCTCTTCCACAAGTCCGCACTGATTAGTGTCACGTAAAGCGCGAATGTGCGATCCCATCGCCGCCTGCGCATCATATCGATATCCTCGCCAGTTGGAATGTTCCTTATTCAGCTGGCTGCAGTTAGGGCTACTTATGCATAAGCGGTTTAACCGTCAAACTTCTTTGATGTTTAATTATGACAAAGCGTCAGGCGGTTTGTACTAAGAGCGTCTACAGATTTTAACTGACAGATAAACCTATGTCCATTTCATAAAACATGATGTTTTAGATAGAGGCAGGTATAAAATATCTGTTAGGTAAAATTTGTTTGTAGTTTGTGAAACCGTAAAACAGATTACAGGCCCTTAGAAAAGTAGAAGCTGTCCGCGACTTCGTCATATCATTTATCGTCATATCTCGGAAAACTTACATGATATCTTAAAAAAATACAGCCTATGTGTTCTTCTAATGTGCAAGCTACAATATTGTAAAGTTTCATTAAAATCTGTTCAGTAGTTTTTGCAAAAGAGTAACAAACATCCTCACATGCACCTATGCGTCTGTCCATCAGCAAAAACATTGTCATTTTATGATATCAGGATATAAGGAAGCTTTCGCCAGCTTTTATCCATCAAAAACTCACTTTATGAAGCTAAAATCCAGTTAGGAAATGGTGGGCATATAAAATGTGTATTTTGTAGTTATTTGTGCAGTGTAAGTGAACAACCGGACGCGTGATAGCGATCTAGGCGCACGCGCATACTTACATGTGCAAGTAATATCTGTAACATAATCGGGGTTGCTGTGATGCATACCGAAGACCTTTTTGGAGTAATAATAGGTTTCTACATGGAACTGAATGTAAAAACAATGTTAGCTAAATAAATTAAGAGTTTTCATTTAGGTACGTACAGTAAAAACCACTCAATCCAAACTTAAATAAAACCTTTTTTAATTTCATTCATAATAATTGTCATTGTTGTCATAGGTACTATAACACTGGCATTATTTGTAGGTATTTAGTCGGTTTATAGGTATCTACAACTTATGTATAGTTGAATGATTTTGGCAGTGATTCAGTGATGATTAGGATGTCGGATGCATACCTAGATTTGCCCAGCCGTTGGCTTTAATAGGCAAATAAAAAAATGATCGTAATCATTTAGGTAGGTAGGTAAATCGAAAACAAAAATTCCTCGGTGGAGGTACTAAACTCTACCTTTTTCTGAAAGCCCTTAAACGAGTACCTAGTACTACCTACCGCTGTTTTACCTATCTACCTACCGCTGCTGTCTACCTCCACCGAGGATTTTTTGTTTTCGATTTACGTACCCATCTACCTAAATGATTAAGATTATTTTTTTATTTGCCTATTAGAGCCAAAGGCTGGGCAAATCGCTACATCCGACATCCTAATAATCACTGAAGTCTGAATCACTGCCAAAATCACTCAACTGTACATAAGTTGTAGATACCTACCTAATAAACCGACTAAATACCTACAAAATAATGCCATTAGTATAGTAGGTACCTATGACAATGACAATTATTATGAATGAAATAAAAATTGTTTTTTATTGTTTTTTTTATTGTTTTTTATTATTATTCTTATTATTATTTAAGTTTGCTGCTGTCTACCTCCGCATTAATATTTGGCATCATAATTTAATTAAATTAAGTACCTAGGTATTATTATCAATATACATAATTTCAAAGCTACATAGGTTACCTGGGTCATTTTCAATTTGGGCGTTTTGGCATGACATTTCTTTTTTTTGAAAAATATTAGTTTCATTCGACAGAGGGTCTATAGAGATATATTAAGGTGTATATGGCTGAGCTTGCCTGCATGTGCAGCCACGTCTGTGACCACCTGCCCATGTCGGTGATTTTAGGTTAGCATTTGATTGGATAATATGCAGTTATCATTTATCTTTCATCAGCATCGTCTACCTGTTGCATTCCACTGCTGGACATAGACCTCTCCCATTGCACGCCACTGATATCGATCTTCAGCTGCTCGCATTCAGCTCCTGCCAATCGAGAACTCGTGTACTCCAACGGTTATCGGTTCTACGTCTAATACCCACTACCATCTCAGCTTGCAAGGCTATATCGATAACCTTGATTCTCTGCCGGACCACTTCATTTCTAATTTGATCATGCAGAGGAATGCCGAGCATAATATTCCTCTTTATAGTCTGCTGAGTGACTTTAAATTTGTGGACCAACCGTGCTGTAAGTGTCCACGTTTCGGTTCCGTAGGTATGTCATGTCGCGTAGGACGCACTGATTGAAGACCGATGAGTACAAAAGAGTCAGCCAGGTCATTTAGCATCTGTAGTAGATCCTGCAGCGTTCCTGTCACGATGACGAAGTTGTCAACAAATAGCAAGTGAAGTGAGTGCAATGGCGAGTACATACCCAAAACTCGCCATTAAGGTTGATTGTCCTTTCCAGTTCAGCGTTTTGAACTTATCCTCCATTGCATTTGTGAACAATTTCGGGGAGATGACATCCCTTATCTCACACCTCGGTCCTCGATGCAACGGTGTATAGGTCTTGTTTGCTGATTCTTTATTTGGACGGACATGGTGGCGGTTTCGCTTGGCGACATCTTAACTCTTATCTCTCTCTCTTTTCTCTTATATATTATCTTTTTCACTTGGATGTATCGCAATCTGATTGGCATCGCTGCAGGTACCCCAGAACAGATCAGATTTCAATCGAGTCAAAAGACCTTCTCGTAGTTCATAAATGCTAGTCACAGGGGCTAATTATATTCTTCAGTTTTCTGTATAATCTGCCGCAATGGGATGTGGTCTGTGGTGTCGTATCCGCTCCGAAACCCAGCCTGTTCCGGTGGTTGGAATCCGTCAAGTCTTCGCGCAAGACGGTTTGTGATTACTCTTGAGAACAGCATATGTACGTGGCTTATATGGGGAACGGGAAATGGGTCAATAGTTCTTCATTAAGGTTTTGTCTTCCTTCTGGAAGAACAATACGACCATACTCTACTCCACGCCTCCGGTGTTCTCCCTTCAAACAAGAGAGCGTTAAAAAGGGGTTTCTACCCTGAGCACGAGTGCTTTTAACAGCTCTGATGTGAGGTACGTCATATCCAGGGCCTTTCTTAAATATAATAAATATCTTAAATTTAAAAAAAAATGGATTCCTTATATGTATTATTTTATTTTAAATTAATGGAAAATATTGACTACCAGATTGTGATTGTATTCGAGCACTCTTCGTCTTTCTGCTTTTTTTTCTCTACTCTTCTTACTTCTTCTGTCTTTTTAGACTTTTTTTTTGCCATCTGTGAACAAAAAAAAATGCTATTGTGCAATATACCCCGTTTTTATATGAAAAAAACTACTAAAAAAACCTTGAATTTCCAAAAACGTGGTCAACTTGCCCAAGACGTGGACAGATATGTCCACGTGTTTGATGCGTTTTTTCGACCACGTTTTTGATTTTTTTCGAACATGGGCGGCTTAACATAATCTAAAACAACTGTGATCCTGTTAGGATTTCAACAAACATAAGTCCTTTTTATTAGCTATATCATAAATTAATAACACTTGGCAAATGCTTTTGGTTTTAAAAAAATACCATTCACGTCTATGACGCGTTATGCTTTCCAAAATTGAAAAATGAACATATAAAACAACTTACCTTGGAAAAACAGCCGTTCCCCTCTTTGACAATCGCTGATTTGAAATGACCGACACTTATTTTTTTTAGTCTAGTGTTGCCAAGGTCATTACGTAAAGTATTTACAAAAATATCGATCAATTTGTGATCAACCACGTCTGTGATGCGAAAATGAATCACAGACTTCCGACCCCTGTAGAAATTGATTTATGTGCTTAATTTAATAGCAATTTCGATATTTCGGTAGACAATTTAATACTACGGACGATAGACTAACATAGAATAACTAGTGAACTAAGATAAAAATTTGAAAAAATCACAAGTGCCAAAAATTGGGTTTGTCACAGGACACGTCGCGTGATATTTTGAACGTTTTTTTTTATTTATTTTAAATTACATTCGCTTTTTATAAACGATCATGCTTCCCCAGAAAATTCAAATAAAAATACGTACATCAAACAAACATATAACTCTCTAAGGCGAATATTTGAAAAATATGAGCTATGCACATGTTCAATACTCAAATTGAAAATGACCCACCTATCTATCAGAAATTACGTATAGGTAGGTATAGGAGCTTAATTAGGTAGGTAGGTACGGTATTGATTCGATTTTCCAAAAAAAATGTAAGTGGTACTCAAATACTAACCAGGTTTCTGATGCCGATGTTTCTTCTTGGCAACGACAGCTGCCAGCAGCAGGGTCGTGAGCATCCACCGCCACCGCATCTTGGAAACCTCACTGCACCATCACAGCATCAAAACACACCATGGCACACACTTTACACTAATTTAAAAGCACCATGAACTTATCACTATGAAATATTTTTTAAATAAAAACAGGCACTATTGATTCTTTTTTTTTTTCGAAAAGAAAATTGAAATTTAAAAAAAAATAACCAAAACAAACTTTTTTCCGATCAATCTTTTTTAAAAACAAAATGCCTTTAGCCTCAAAACGTTAAAAACACAAAGTTTTAATAGAAAATAAATTATCAAA
This sequence comes from Anarsia innoxiella, assembly GCA_947563765.1. Taxonomy (NCBI): domain Eukaryota; kingdom Metazoa; phylum Arthropoda; class Insecta; order Lepidoptera; family Gelechiidae; genus Anarsia; species Anarsia innoxiella. The sequence continues at coordinate 11,507,867 of OX387392.1, forward strand.
TGAAAATAAAACACACGCAAAGCAAGATCGGAAATAAATAGCCAACGAGCGAGACGCGAGCGCGACACAACCACCACACGCGGGGCTCGAAAATAACTGCCTGCCTGACTGACAGACAGACGGACACAACGAAAAAAAAAAGAAAAAAGTTTACTGGCGCGGCCGGCTAGCCATTTCCTGTTTCATACTGCAAATAAAACTCCGCTTTAAACCAAACGACTGCAATTACATCGTTAAATACTCAATTTTATAATAAACTTAAGTGATTAGCAATAAAATCAGTGATAAATACGATAAAAAAGCGAAAAAGAAATCTTTGTAACCTCCGAATAGACAGCGCCCTCTTTAAAAGCTCAGTTGTGTAGGAGTACTAATAACGCTAGTGGTTGTTTTGTTAGTATTGCTACTCGATGGCAGATGGCGCTATATAATCTTTTTAAATGGTAATTAGTTTTTTCAGTTTTCAGTATTTTTTATTACCTTAGTTATTTTCTTATTTTAAGTGTTAATCATTTTAAAAAACCTATTATTTCGAAATTTTTTTTTGTCTTTCTAAGTCCAAATTCGTTAGATAACGGTCTATGTCAAAACTACTTAATTTTTTCTTATTTACGTTTTATGTAATATGGTACTTACTTGCTTACTTACTTGCAACCATATTGGCTATAAGTACCTAAGTAGGTAGGTTTCCTTTTCTATATAAAAGCCCTTTTTATCTCTTTAGTATTCAATTTATTTAGTTAAGTAGCAATATTTTCTATTTAACAATTTTTTATTAATTTCAGATGCAATTTTCAGGAGGTCATTAAATTGACAAAGATAAACTTGATAGGGAAGGATAAGGGATGCAATAAACAAACACGAAATAAGCCAAAAATGTTTAATGTCGATAAATTTACATTGCGTTTATCGTTAACACCAAAAACTGGACACTCACGACACGCGAGCGGCGCACCGAGAGGCCGCTCCTTCCACTAAACGAGAGTAAAAATTCACCTAAAAAAACCTCGCTAAAATTAATTATTACATACATAGATACGTTCGGATAGATTTTTGCGTGCGGTCGCCTCCGTCTCTCGCGAGAATCACCGCAAGCGACGCGACAAGCGCACTTAAGTATACTTCATAAACGGCTGATATATGCCACATGATATTGCCCGATATGCGTAAATAGCAGGTCACCGATTGTGGAAAATCTACGGCAGCGGCGCGAGAGACGTTTCCTTCTTATTAACTATTAGAGCTATGTATTGAAGACGTCGTTTAACAAAATTTTTATTTATATAAAAGTGAGAAGTCGGCGTCGAGTACAAGTCGTATATAGGTACCTACTCACGAACATGTAGGCGACACCGGAATTAGGCTAGTTTACATGTAACATTTGGAAACGACTCTCGCCCCGGGCACGCAGTGACTTTATACATAACAAGTATTTATGGCCTGTCACAGATACTAGTCACTGTTACTAAAGTGATATACACACTCACTGTGTCTCATGATATTAAAAATTCGTATCACCGATGTATCCCAGACATGAAAGCTCTTCAAAATCGACGCTTCTGGATAATCATTGTTTAAAATTAAAGGAATTTAATCAATTAAGTTTTTTTTTTACTTTAAACCTCAGAAATACTTTTCAGTACAAGTTTCATACGTAGAATGTATATTATTCAGGGCCGGATCCAGTCCGGCACGAATAGGGCCTAGCCTGTTGAATATTTTATTTAATAATCTCGATCCGTTTTGTGTCAGCTTTTATTTTTAAGTATCTTTTTTTTGATCTCGTTGAATTATGTAGAGATTCGATTTATGAAAGTTAATGTCCTTTGTTTTCTAAGAAGTTTAGTTAATGACATTACTTTATCAACGACAAATCTGTAACAATACTATAAGCAAAACTAGAAGACCAGATAATTACTGTTTGTATCAAGTAGAGGTATGTTACATGTATTAACTCTTTATTGATAAAAAATTTGAATTACTAAATTTGACCCAAGAATAAAACAAACGGGGTGAGCTAAATAAAACCGTTTAAAAATATTGCAAATACCTACTGCAGCAGTTTGGGCGGGCAAACGTTCAAAGTGAATTTGAATTTAGGTCAATGTGTAAATCGTCGAAAACACAACATGCCCAAAAGACTTCAGAAAAGGGGCTCAAATCAGAACCTCCGAAATAAAGAGACGTAAAACTGAGACTAAACATATAGGGCGCAAAACTACACCATCTAAAATAGTAGCAAAATCCAGTAGTGTCGAGTTTGAAGTAGCGTTCGTTCCCGGGGCTCGCGTTGCGGCGGCGGCGAACGGAGTTCGGGGGCCGGTACGGCGCCCCCCCCCTGCGGGCCCGACCGGGCCGCCTCAGACGAACCACTCGTCCTTGTGCGGGGCGGCGCTCAGCGCGACGCCCGCGCTCGGAGGCGGCCCGGGCGCGCCGCCCTACGGACACAGGAACAGTTCATTGGTTACATTCATAGATAAAAAAATTGTTTCATGGGATGACGTCTTTGTATTGTAGTAGTATTGAAGCAAGGCTATCTCACAAATTATTGTGTTTTTTTCGGGAATCGAACACACAATCAGTAAGCAGTTATATTATCGATCAAAATTTATCATTTATCAGTAATGAAACCTAGTTCTTAGGTCTCCAATTTTCTAAAATAGAAAGACCAAAAGTCTGTTGATAATGTATGCAGATGTTTGTTTCATTTACAATGTCTATCTAGACTCCATTGGAGCCTGCAGTACCTACCTGTTGTAATCAGATGAAACATGTAGTTAAAATTTTGTTAATTACCTGTACCCGCGCGGGCCCGCAGGGTGCGCCCAGTTTCCCGGCAGGCGCGTCTCACTGCCAGTGGGAGAGCCACCGCCGGTCACCTTACCGGCGCCGGCGCCGTTGCTACTCGCCATCTGTTGTACTGTAACACGGAGATAGGGTTTCATTAGCTTGACTTTTAAAATATAGGCATTTGAAGTTATATCGCAACCTACAAATAATTCAGTTTGTGATATGATAACTTCAATAAGCTATGTGCAATACAAACTGAAACTTATTGAGGCTTTCGAAAATTCGTTTGTTCTATAACTTATTTGTAGATCAAAGATGAAACTTAGGTTCATTTGCAAGTAATTCCATATTAGGTAATCGCAGAAACCCAAGTAGGTGTAGGTACTGCTTTTCTAAAATAGATAATACTATTACAAATCTATCAGTCCTAATTTAATTGCCAGATAATTTAGTAGCAAAAGAATCATCATTGCTGCCCAATGCTGGTGACGTAGGCCTCTTCACTCTCCCAAACGTGACCAAATCATTGCCACCTGCTTCCAATGAGACCCAACGGTTGTCGCTAGCAAAATAATGCAAAATGAAAAGGTTGTGCTTACAATGTAAATGCGTGCGCTGATTGTTGTAGCGCCGCCGACAACTGCAGCAGGCGATGACGACCGCCAACACGACCAGCAGCGAAACGATGCCGCCGCCCAACACTATCCACGCCGCGTTGGGGCCGGAACCACCCGTTTCTGGGGAATTTTACACAAAGTTATGTAAATAAGTACCCTGGGTATAATAGAAACCTTGGTGAACCATGATGAATGCGGATGTAGTAAAAAAAAACTGTTTTTGGATCGTAGCAAGTAGACCGAAGTGGTTGAAATGTAGAATGAATGAATGAATGAATGAATGAATGAGTTTATTTGCATTGCATAGGGTACAGTACAGAACATAGTAAGAATAGTAATATCACAATATAAGATTCACCTACGCAGCCGTTTTAACATCGGCATGCAAATTAAAAGTTTAAAAAAAGAAATCCAAATTTAGTCAACATGCACAATAAGTAATATGCACTTATTATCTGTAGGTCTGTATCTAATATAATACAGTAATATGTATGTAGGTAGGTATGTAGAAACCATGGACAAAGCCCAAGTGCAGGCAATCCATAACCTCATCAAATCAAGGGCCTTTATCTTTTGATTAACTTAAACTTCTTCATCTCATTGAAATTTCATTTTAAACACTTGAAGACGTAATGGCAACTCATAAAATCATCGTCTGACTGATACCTATCTGAAGTTAGTAACTTTCACATAAAAAAACCATTAAAATAGACTGACCAGGGCAAAGCGTGGAGGTATCCTCGTCAGAGCCATCCGCGCAGTGGTCCACTCCATCACAGGTGAGATCAGCGCTCACACAGAACTCTCGCTGCTTACATCTAAACTCCTTGCAGCCGTGTTCTGGAAGTAAGTTTAAGGAATATTGAGTATGGTGAAGATATTCAGGCGATATTAACGTTGTGCTACGAGATTTTCCCGCTCGTGGAGACACCGCCTTAAAGTAGCAAAAAACAATATAGGTAGGCTAGGTATGCATTTTAACCTAGGGTAGCCCATGTGAAAACGATAAATTGAGCCTTCACGACCATCTGAGATAAACTAACTCAATATAATACTACTAAATATAAATATAATATTACGTAAACGAACAAGCATTTTCACTTTCCTTTCCTACAAATAACGTTATAATAATATCAACGGTTACTAATCACTCATTAATTTCACCGAATTTGCAAAATTCTGCATGAATTGTTTGAATACTTTGAATTTTAAACCGATCTATATTATAATCACCGTGGAAAACGAGATAATGGCAAATGCTACAAGAATTCAAAGGGACTCAACAAATGATTCCTAAATTTAAAATCCTTCAAATTGTGAAATTGTAATCGCTGAGCCGAATGGAAAGAATTAGAATCTTATTGAAAAACGAGGATATTAAAGACTTGTGAAAAAGATACTCGTGATGAATAAATACTTTTTGGTAAATTTTCTTCAGCAGGTATTGTCAGCAGAATAATTGCCTACAATGGTAATTCTAGGATTCTGACTAAAAATTATTAATCTTGCTTACGCTAGCAGCTAGATTATAAATAGAAAACTCTTTCATTTAGTTACTATGTAATTGATTAAGGTATTGATGTATTAGCGCTCCATAAGACAAATTACTTAAACTCTTTTTACCAAAAATCAATAGAAGTCATTACCACATTTAATGTGAATGCTTAAATAGTCATAAATTAAAATTAACTTAGCATCATCTAGCTAGAATCTGCCGCAATTTTTCATGACGAAAAATAAAAGGATATCAGAGGTAAAGAGGAGGCCTGAAATCTCTTTTCTTTGATCTCTGTGGCTCCTGAGAGGGATTGTTTCGTCTCCCCACGGTGTAAGACAGACGGCCTGACGTAGCGACAAAAGCTGTAACCGTGGACAGAGGGGGATTTCGTTTTAAGCGCCCCTAGTTGATGTAGATAACGTCTATTTTCGGAAGTCTGGTTTTAGGATGTTAAATATGTGATACCTACTTTAGTAAATAACTAAAATGAAGAATTAAATGTTTCGTAAACAATTTTTGTGTCTTAAGATAAGTTTCTTAAAACGCGATTTGATTGCATACCTACTTTGCTTTTAGGTACATCGATGATTGCTAATCTTAGATGGACCTAATTCACACATTCTTATTTAGTTTCAAATCAAGCCAGTAAATTAAACATCATCACGCATCACGTCAACAAACATCATGTTAACCACAATTAACCGCCCTTAACATTTACAGCCCCTTGTTCCACACCCAAATCCGGCTCTGTCCCCAAACATGTATGCAATGCATTGTTTAAAGTTTCATAGATGGCGTCGCGCCGAGCGTTTTTGTTTCATAATTCATTGGATAAACGTGCAAAATTATACTCGTTCTTTGTTCAGCGGTTTGTAAACCGGAGAACGTAGGTAACGTGGAACAAGTGGTGAAATTTTAAATTGGTCGTGTTTTTTGGTTATTCATAAAGGAAAGATGCCGTCTCTTACGTACTAAGCGGTTGGTTTTTGGTTTATATAGAAATGAAAATCATGTTCAAAATTAAATTATGGTGAGAAAAACAGGCGACTAACGACTGGCGACTGGCGACTTGTATGAGGCGACTGATGAGTGTGTGGATGAAGCGAAAGAGGTGTGTTTGGATCGAAGCAAGTGGAAGGAAGTGGTCTCTGCCTACCCCCATGGGAGAGAGGCGTGACCGTATGTATGCATGAGCAAAACAGTATCTACTGGCAACTGGTAATTCCACACGGTTCAACGACTATCAAAACATATCATATTATACTAAGAAGCCAGGCTCTTGTCGGCGCACTAATCGCTCTTGCTTGCCTTTCATGGAGAAAGAGGAGAGAAACCTTTGTCAAGCAGTGGGACACTGACGGCTGTATAATATAAGATAAGCCCGTAAATGAAAAATTGGTCTACGCGCAGTTGCACCCAGTTGTCAAGTGATTGTTTGACACCGCCACGAAATTGATTTGCGCATTTTGAATGCTGTTTTTTCTTCATAGAGCGGTACCTATCTAGTCGTAGCGCGCGGAGGCCATTTAAAATCTTTGGATAAGCCTATACTAGGTGTAACAGAAAGGGGGTATAACGCTGAAACACAGCGATAGTCCCCATGATAGGAACATGGGTCGTAACTCGAAAAAAATTTTTGGATCGCCCATACTTACTCGATCAGTTGATCGGACATTTTGTATGGGGAGTCAATTTTTTTTTCGAGTTACGACGACCCATGTTCCTTGGGGAAAGTTGTTCAGTTTCATGGGGACTATCGCTGTGTTTCGGCATTATGCCCCCTTTTTGTTACAACCTGTATATATATATCCATATGCCTCATTACCTACATACATATACATATCTAGCTACTAACACACAGAATCCATCCATCCATCCATCCTTATTCCCAATGAACATCAAACATTCACACTTCCGTTTGTAATATTAAATCTAAGTAGGTTTCTAGCGGTAGTACGGTCCTTTGGTCCCTAGTCCCTTTGGGGTCGGGGTTAAATAGGGCGCTAATAGTTGTTGCCAAACTTGAAGGCGTTATGGATATTAGGAAGTACCTACCTGTGTTGGGTTGAATTTAATCTTATGAGAAAAGCGTTTCGAAGACATTTTAAATATTTCACTGATTAGTTAACTTTTAAACCCAATTAATTACGAGGGGCGAAAACAAAAATGATACCTGAACTGCAACTACCATTTCGTTAATTCTGCTAATGCTAAGTGAAGTAAAACATAATATATCCTACTAATATTATAAATGTCAATGTTTGTGCTGATGATGCATGGATGGGGACATGATTGATAGATACTCTTTTACGGCCAAACTACTGAATAGATTTTGATGAAACTTGGCAGTATTGTAGCTTGCACATCAGAAGAACACATAAGCTATAGTATTACTTTAAGATATAATGGTTTTTTTTTCAAGATATGTCGATAAATTCGAACTATGTACCAGACATTAAATTGCATAATGAATTCGAAAGCATTCCGCCATTTTGTTAAACTGCAGCATGCCAGTAGAAATCAATAAAGCATTCAAAATATTTAATTGAAAATTAAAATTCATCAGCCACATATTGAGATAAGCCAGGGCTTAAAATGCTTGTCATATTTTATTGAAGGCCGGAAGTGTTCAGTTAAACATTTTTCGTATAAATTATTGACAGAACAACAATACAGTCGCGAATAATTATTTCACTGGTATTTTGTATCACGATAATTTAAATTGTTCTCTTTGTGTTATGGTATTTGAGTAGGTTAATTTAATTTTGTTGTATTGCTTTAAAAATGGATGTTAATCCTACTTTATAAATGTCAATGTTTGTGCCGATGGATGGGTGTTTGTTACTCTTTCACGCGACAACTATTGAATATATTTTGATGAAACTTGGCGATATTGTTGTTTATACATCTACAAAAACACATAGGCTTTATAGATAAGTATATTATTTTTGGTAATGATGTTTTTTTTCAAGATATTGATAAACGCGAACGATTTCGCGGGTAGTCTTACTTATATGTTTTTTTATTAGCGACTGATGAATGTTGATGTAGCGAAAGAGGTGTGTTTGGATCGTAGCAAGTGGAGGAAGGAGAGAAGAGAGGAAGGAGAGGAAGAGGGAAGTGGTCTCTGCCTACCACAATGGGAGTGGGAAATCAATAAAACAAACATTTCACTACATACAACTAACAAACATAGAAATTATTAAACTCAAACAAAGTTTTCCTGTAACGAGATTAACAGGGCCGCCTTCAGGCACCGTAGGGACCCCTTTAAATCCCTCACCTTAATATTTTTACGCCCCGCCAAGCGGAAAATTTAATTGGTCTTAGATGTTTGGATACTGGCACATTAGTCGGTAGCTTTGCTAGATTTCTGTTTCAACGAAATTATTATTAAAACTGGGGCATGGGGGTTGGTATAAATACTATCTTATCTGTTTACGCTTAGGTATAAAATTTTTGTATATTATGTTATGATGTTTGGATACTGGCACATTAGTCGGTAGCTTTGCTAAGATTATTATGTTTCAACGAAATTATTATTAAAACTGGGGCATGGGGGTTGGTATAAATAATCTGTTTACGCTTAGGTATTAATTACATTTTTTTGAGTCTCTACAAAAACAATTATATTATTACTTATAGTCATTTGGTAAGATTGCAGGGACGAAATTCGTTATCTTTCTAGATATACTTACCTATCTGTCTTTTATAATTTGTCACGCCTCTTTCACATCGGGGTAGGCTGAGACCACTTGCTACGGATCCAAACATAAGGTCTGTCTAAAGTTTTATTTATTTATTCAACATTCTTTTTACTTTCTGTAACTAAACCAAATGACAACCATTTTGTTTTTAACGCAGAAGAAGCTTTCAAAATAAAACACTTGGCAATTGTTTTTCTGGAAAGCGATCATAAATAGCAATAAAGTTTAAAACGTTATTCTCTTGTATTTGTGAAAAGCACTGGGCCGGACTCAATTATGTGGCCCATTTTTTTTTAAAGACGGCAAATGAAGGCTTATACCGGATTTTTAAGTACAGTGGTACGGTATAGTATAATGCGTAAGAAATACGCAATGTTTGTGGCTTCTCTAGTTATTAGATGTTTAATTATTAGTTTAAATGTTCTTCGTTGATGGTTTTGTCATGTATTGTTCTTCCTTATATTTATTATGGAAGTGATATATTTGATTGCTTAACCATACCTGCTTACAGCGTGTATTTAAGGCCATAAACTACCTAAATCCATCTCTGTGAAGGGCGCGAGGGTGAGATGATGGAAAAAAATAATGAAGGAAAGAGGGTCAAAGAATATCGCGATACCCATTACGACCCCAATAACAATGTTCTAAACTTAAAAAAAAAAATAGACGCTTTTAGATAAATGCTATGGTTTTGTAGCATTTTGTCTTTTTCAAAAATAGGGAAAAATAAACTAGGAGCAATATTTTGTTATGATTGTTTGTAAGGGAGGGACGATTGAGTGAGTCTAAAATATGACTTCTGGAATATCTATGATGATCTTTCAAATAATTTGATACATCTTTTAACCCTATTAAGGAACCTTTACACTTGTACAGCTAGTTTAAATGCTAGAATATAAGTACCTACTCAGAAAGAATTCAGGTGTAGGTAGGAACCCACCTGTGGTACCTACACTAAGCAGAATTTACATAAAATGAAGTTAGTACTATGAATACCTAGTAGGTATATTAATTAACCTATGAAATGTTTTCTGTTATATGTAGGAACCTATGGAACCTACATCGAATAAACACAACACGTGTTAAAAGGATAGCTGTTAAGAGATAAAATTCCCGAAATTTTAGGCTCCAAATCCATATAGGCATTTCTTTCCATTTCTAAAAAGATTCCATACGTTAATGGCATCAGAAAAATACCTTATATTTGTCCCAATGCTCGCAATAAAGGACGGAATGTGAAAACGAGTCGGCTCTTGTAAAAATAAATAAACATTCGGCAAATTAAAAGGGAGATGGAAAAGGGTCGACGTTTTTCGTCTGGATGTAGGTTAAAGACTTGGTATATGTCCTCGGAAGGACCGAAACCTGTAGATTCAGAGTTTTAGGTTAGAAAAAAACAATAGAAAGATAAAATATAACTAAAAACGTATTTCAATCGAATCGGGGACTTGTTAAAGAAAGGCTAAGTCAGGAGTAACCTCAACCGAAGTGATGAGGCGACTGATGAGTGTGGATGAAGCAATAGAAGTGTGTTTGAATCGTAAAAAAAGTGGTCTCTGCCTACCGTGGGAGAGAGGCGTGATAGATAAGTATGTACTTATGTCTACCCTGTCTGTTTCACATAAGGTAGGAAACCATACTCTTCCAGTTGCTAGAGTTCAAACATATATTTTTCGCTGCATGTCTACGTGTCTCTTCGAAAATGCACGTCAGCTTAGAATATTGTTAAACTGTTTATTTAAAAAGATTGTTGTTTCATAAATGATTCGTAAAGTCTTGGATAAGAGTCTTGTTTTGAATAAAAACCTGTGGAGCCTCTAGACTACATGCTAAAATATTATTTATTGGTTTGGATATGAAGACAACTTGGAATTTTCCCCGAAACTTTGCTGCTAAGGGATTTCAAGTTTGGCATTCGGGGTTAGGCTTGAATTACCCAAATACGTGAACTTCCTAAATACATGCTGCCTCTTCAGAAGTTGTGGTAAATAAAAATGTGTATATAAGTACCTATACATATGTGGAGATACTAGTTTTTACTCGTTTAGAGTTCCATACTTTTATAAAATGATCGAAAATGATCGAAATAAATGAGTATATTAATAGTTTCCGAGAAGATTTTACTGGATTTTAAAGGAGCAAAAGAACAAAGGATATAATGATATCTTTGTGACAAGCAATGGCTAATTATCTTTTTGTTTGAATCTTATTGATTTTTTAAGATTCTAATTGAGACTAGTTTCTCGTAATCATTATGGCATATCCTGCAACTAATTCTAAAACAAATTATCAAAGAGCCCGTAGCAGATTCCAAAATTCAATTAAGCGAAAATGCAAATCCCATAAAACAGATAGTTCTCTCGAATCTTTAATTACTTTAATTAAAATTAGAGAGTTTCAGTCGCTAGCTGGGAATATAGCACCTTCGATATCATAACTCAGCTATTAGCGGCGAGTAATTATTTAAAATCTATTCTCAGAATAATGTTTGAGAAGGAATATAGATTCTAAAGGCTCTATCAAACAGATTTTCTTTTTTTGGATTGAACGATGGGTTCACTTTCTATTAGATTCAAAATTATATTCTACTCGTGGCACCAGATATGGACTAAAACACACCGGAGGAGATATGATTGCCTAGGTCATCGAGCAATCATCTGACACGAGACGATAGCTAATTATCAGATACATTATGGGAGGAAAATTGGAAGATAGAAGCAAGGAAGAAAGACCAAGAATAAAATCTTTGACAAAACAAAGGATGGGATAGATGTTATTTGATTGTCGATGATGATTTGTCGTAGTAGATCGAGATGATTCACAGACAGAAGATCAAACGAAAGGTGGCAAATAGATCAAAAATGTCGTAGATCCTTTCATCCGTGCGTAAACTCAACCATCTTTCAAGCTTTAAATTTGATAAGGTATACTCACTAGGGTCTTTAACAGCAGTGATGACAAGCTTGAAGCCGTTGGCGTCGGTACCCCAGTTGTCAGTGACGTACTTGAGCGTCACGAAGTTGCTGCGAGTGAACAGGGCCCCGACTTGCTGCTTGGTGTTCCGGCAGGATAGGTCGGCCTGGAAGCAAAGGAATTAATAAGTTTGTGGTTAGCGGCTGAAGACTGAGGTGCTTTGATTTGCGGTTTCAGTTGCATTGCAAGACATGGAGATTGAGTAATATCAATCAATCAAATCAAATCAGCCCGTTTCTCCCCACTGCTGGGTATAGGCCTCCCTTTTTTCGCGCCATTCACTACGGTCCTGTGCCAGTCTAACCCATAGCGGCCCTGTTGATCTGACGATGTTATCTGCCCAGCGAGCGGGTGGTCGGCCCACTGATCGACGTCTCTGTCTCGGTCACCACTCTGTGACTGCTTTCGTCCATCGACCGTCTTTTCTCCTAGCTAGGTGTCCTGCCCATTGCCATTTTAGTGACAAGATGTATGTTTTGAGTAATATAGTGCGGACAAAATGTTTTGGACGTACGTACATAAGTGCATACCAGTAGTACATACAGATATCTGTCACCCTTTCCCATACGCTTTCCACGAGTAGGTAGAGACTCTTCCTCTCTACTTGCAATGATCCAAACACACTTCTTTAGCTTCATCCAAATTCATCAGTCGCCTCATACATGCACGTCAGTGAGAGTGGATGAAAATGTTGAGAGGGAAGGCTTAGGCGGACATATCGCGATCAGCTAGCTTAGCATACACTCCGTGACAAGACGTTGTCATGGGTTTGTCACGCTTCACGTCTCTTTCCGTAGTTTTAAATGTGATAAGGACAGCATGACGTGAGATAATTTGTCGCGGCACGCATGCTAAGCCTCCAGACCGGGAACTTATTAAAGAAAGACCAAGTCAAGACTAGCCTAAAATGATACAAACTCTAAAAGAACCCTGAAGTTCCGAATAATAGACAAACATCCCATAAATTCCTTTTATAAAACAAAAGACGAGCAGCAAGCTAAAAATCAATATCAGCATTGAAAATAGGAAATAGGAAATACAGGAATCCAATAGAACGTGGCTGAACCTAGATCTTAGTTTGCATAACAACGGTGCATTCAATTCCTAGGGTATTATTTGTAGGAAGGAATTTTTAATATGAACCCGTCGGCGTCTTTATTAAACTTCAGAAAGAAGTGGACTGAAGCTCTTTGAGCTTTGCAAGAGCCAGGGTTGCTACTTAAATGTGATGGATTATAATTTAAAAATTATTTGCTAGGTTTTTTGCTGCAGGCACTTATATTAAATTTTTATAAGGTTTTAAAAAAGATCAGCTTATTTTTGTGCTTCGGAACTTTGGCAGATATTAATCTACTTTTTTTTCATGTTTTTTTAGGAAAGTAAATTTTTATTGGCAGAATACATTTAATAGGTAGGTAACAAGTTTACCAAAAGTGAATATACTGTACCTATCTGTATAAATTCAAATTAAATTCGATCACTTCAATCAAAACACCCCAATTTAAGGGTAAAACTAAAACCTGGCAACCCTGTCTAAAAAGATCGATCCTTGGAAATCCGGGGTGGTCACGTGCTAGCAATCGTTCTCCCTGAAATATGACGCGTAAGGCCCCATCGCTCTCTAAGCCCTTTCGATGAAGGAAATATGGCCGGCGTCCCGACTTGAGATTTAAAAAGATGGATGCACGTAGTGATGGCGGTTAAAGACTTGAATTGTAGACTGGAAAACCGATTTGTTACTGTCAATACGAACGAGACTGTTAGTAGTAACTATTAGGTAATCTGTGACTGTATGTTTAACCGTTTAACCATTATTTTAATTTAGGTCCGCTAAAATGGAACAAGCACAGGAAAATAATTGTCAAATACCTAATTTTGATTAAAGACAAATTATGTCAAACAATTTGTCATAAGTAATTCAATAAATTATGAAACCAATTGTAGCTTATGAAATCATTTATATGGAGGTGCATATACAGGGTGTAACTGAAAGGGGGTATAAAGCCAAAACACAGCGATAGTCCTCATGAAACTCAATAACTGTCCCAAAGGAATATGGGTCGTAACTCGAAAAAAAAATTTCGCCTCCCCATACAAAATGTTCGATCAGCTGATCGAGTAAGTATGGGCGATCCAAAATTTTTTTTCGAGTTACGACCCATGTTCCTAGGGGAAAGGTATTCAGTTTCATGAGGACTATCGCTGTGTTTCGGCTTTATATATTATTTATATATTATATTTATTATTACAGAAAGGGGGTCTTTCTGTTACATCCTGTATTTTTAGGTACCTAGGCCTAGGTATGAATTGTCAAAAAAAGAAGACACGATGTTCAACGATAAGCTGACTTAAACTGCATTTATTGTAAATGTTACAGACTATATTAATATCAAAATCTAGACAAAACCTAAAACAAATCCTAGAACACAAACATCAAACCGAAATACCACCAAAACTTGCACAAAACATTTCCATTCATCCCACCACATTAAATACAACACAAGTTGCAATAGTTTACTTGACATCCGATCCGTAAACGCGTCCATACAAACCAGAGATCAAATTAAATGTTACGAGTTACACCGCCGACACAAAAGCGAAACTTAAATGGAATACAGTGGTCATACGTTGCAAGTTGGCAACTATTTGCGAATTCATTGCTGTGGCGATGGGGGAAAAGTTTGTGGACACCTGTTCGTAGCGAGCAAACTATTCTAAAGTGGGGTCTCTGTTTGAAACATTCATCAAGTGATGACATGTCATAGTTGTGGTCGCTTTGTTGTTTGTTGTAGAGTTCAAGTTAGTTTTAGATAGTTTTGAGTGTGGTGGTATTGCTTCGCTGTAGGCACCTTAACTTTGCTGTTAATGTGATCACATTTCTTTTAATACTTAGGTGTTGCCAAAATTTCCTTAGTTAGAATAAGTCAATCAAGAAAATTGTATCGTTCGTTTCACCTTATAATAATGTTTCTACTAGCATACATTCTAAGTGGATTATAGTCTAGTTAATATAATGTTTTAACATGTACTTAACCTACTATTGACTGTAATCTGTTAAGTGTGTTTTATAAATAAATAAATAAAATAAAATACATTTGACGAAATCGTCCAATTTATGTGATCAAATTGTACACTGGACAAATTTAATAAGTGTAATGTCACCTTAACATCTCTTGTCATTTAATAGGTGACTATGGAAGCCTTACATACCTAATATCACAAGAAGTAAGAAAGAAAAAGAGAGAAGTAGATGGAAAGCGTTTATGTGCTCTCTTTCCAAAGCTATTTTGCTGCTTTTTCTGCATTAAAACCTAGCCTTTATTAAGGGCGGTTACGCACAAGCGGTTATGGTGCAGTTGTGACTTAACATTTTGAAACCGCGCCAAAACAACAGAGGCCCAAGTCTGCAGTATTCTCAATTGTGTATCGGCAGAGTGTCAATGTAATTTTTTGAAACATTAACGCCCGTTATTAATAACCTATCCTGATCCGTTTTTACCAAATCGAGATTGAAAAAACAAAACACAATTGTCACTTGTGTAACAAAAACATGTCAAGAACACAATTGTGTTTTGTTTTTTCAATCTCGATTTGGTAAAAAACGGATCAGGATAGGTTATTAATAATGGGCGTTAGTCACAATCAGTGTACGACATTGTCTAGCAGAATACCAAATCTGTCAAAAAATGTCATTGACACGTACCCTATCGACACACAACTGTGGCTATTAGAAGACTTGGGCCCTTGGCTTTTAATAATATGTGTGTTGTTCTTAAAAAAGTAAAGTCACATGGACATTCATTTGTATTTGGTAAAGTTTTACATTTGTAATTTTAAACAAGAATTGACCAACGGTACAACTTACTCCAATATCATGGAGCTTAAACTTTATTCATCGAGCAAGTAATTAATACGAGAGACCGATGCAAAGTTGGTATAAGTTTTAACTACGGACTTAGTCTTGAGTCTATCATGATACCTAGGGTTTAACTTACTATGTGGGTCCATTAAATGAAAGACTAAGGGCGTTTATGCATTTATGGTTTCTGCGCGGCGGTTTGGTTTGATGTTTGATATGAAAAACGCGAGCTGTGGTTTTTAATGGGGATGATGACTACATTCAAAAATTCAAAAAATAATTAGTCCATCTTTTAGGCTATTAAAAAATATTTGCAACACATTTTTTACCTGATCAAATACACAAATAAATACAAAGATACAGAGCATCAAAGTTACGGAGTGGGGGTATTGACGTCACTCCTACATAAAAATACTAATGAGGAGTGACGTCACGAGCAACTTTAACACAGTGTATCTTTATCATTTTTAGTTTAAGAGAAAAAAGAAAAAGATACGTGTCGAATATTTTAAAATAATCTATGTGATGGACTGAAAATATTTTTTTAGTCATCATGCCCATTACGAGTATAAATAACCGCTGCGCAATCCAATCCAACTCCCGTAGTAAATAAGTCTGATACTCTTAACCTATAGAGTAAGGTACTGTCTAAGATTTCCCATTCAACCGAATTGATTTCAAAGAACTCGAGACTCAACAAACTTATCGGAACGGATTCGATCTGCAAAAAGTTTCACGAAGCCCTTTAATACATCTCGATTTCAAACTCACTCCCAATCTACAATTACCAACGAATTTCCATTTCAAATAGAGAATACCTCTTTGAGAGTTGGAAGTTGAAAGTTGGCAGAACGTTTGAGACCGGCCACCACCCGGCCACTAAAAACGCTTGGTTCTTCGGTTCTTCGTTCAAAGGGTATCACTGTCTAATAATGTCTGTTTCAATTCAAAGAAAAGGGGCTTGAATTTCCAATTGCAATTTTTCTACGAGTTAGTTTAATTTGCGAGTTAACTTCAAACTCCATTTGTATGTGCAGTCATATCAAAAAGTTTCAAGAGAAATGTGACGTTATTTAGCTTCAATTGAAGCTGAGTTCTAGAAGATTGCGTTTTATTAGTTGAAAGAATTCAGTTATACGTGTGACATAGGCCACAATGCAATCTGCTACGAAACATTTAAAAAAATATAAAGATACTTAAACTTCTTTGTTTCCCATTTGCTTGCCTTACTTTTTCCTGGATATTGTGGGGTCAAATTTTTATTATTTATTTATGGATAGCTGTTTTGAAATATTAATTTGATTATATGTTTCTGTGTTTATGCCTGAGATTTGTAAAACTTAAATTAAAAAGAGCAACCCTACAGAGTTTCTTGCTAGGTTCTTCTCTGGGGAAACTGCACTCTTGCGAATCAGGCATTATTATTACTTTAAAAAAATGACCCGTCTTAAGTGTTGTCAAAACCTACAGGATTAAATGATTTTCATTTCATTTCATTTCATTTCATTTCAAACAATAGGCTATTTGACAGTGTTAAAAATAAAGTGTTAATTACTGTAATCAGTATGTAATATAAGTTTAAAAATTGTAATTCACTATCGAAAATTGAAAATAAGTAATTATTAATTTATGTAAAAATCCATAAATAAAAACGCATATGTTCGAACGTTTGTCACGTGACACAAAACGATCCTGATTGGTCTGTAAACTTGCTTACTTCACTGGCCTGTAAACTTGTTAACCAAATGTATGTGGGTGAGATGTATCTAGCTAGATTAGTTACAAGCAAGTGACGTCACCGACGCCAAATTATCAAATTAGCATTTTTGCGCGCTAATTAAATATTGAAGTTTTAATTTAATGTTTTTCAGCAAATATGTACAAAAAATAAAAAATACAACTTTTACTGGGTCCCTTAAACTCTACTGAATAGAAATTGATTTAAAAAACCAGTCAAATAGTATATTAAAGCATAAAGTTGAATGATATAAGAGCCAGAAAACAAAGGCTTTCAAAAAATCCTCACAAAAGTAGAACCAAGAAATAAAACAGAACAAGATACGGAAACAGCTAAACTTATTCCAAGACAATAAAGGGAACTTTAGCATCATTGTTCTAAGGACCATTCTGACCAAAACTCCTAAGAATTTGCATTTAAAATAGCGAAGACAACGCCTCCGTTTGTCTGTTAATTATTTTGAAGTTGGCAACACCTGACGCCGGGATGACTTTTGAAATCCGAAGATTTATTTAAAGAGATTTGCAATGCAACAACTTTTAAATGTTGAACTATTGTTACAAATTTTTACTGACAGATATAATTTATTTTTACAGTCATCTCACTGACTAAATTACAATAGTAGATAGTATCGTTAATCGTTAATTGAACTGAGATAATCTCGATAAACAGAAAAAGTTCAAAAACACCAAAAAGAAAAGAATAAAAAATGCAACAATAACGATAAAACAAATGACTGCGAAGTTTCTGATACCAATACAAAAGAACATCAAGAATCGTTCCAAAACTCATATCTTATGAATTAGTATAGACAAGGAAACGGTATTTTGATTAGAATTAATAACACTGGTACAAATACAACGGCATATTGCGTTACTATACTCATTAGCATAGTATGGCATCTTTAATAAGTGAACGACGATCGGATCGAATACCGAAGACATTGCAAGGATAATTGCTGCCGGCTGGAATGATGCCAAATTAAATACGATTGATTTCTATGCAAAAATGCCACCAAAGATATGCCATTTGGTATGAAGATTAATTTTGTTTTGTACTCAATCGAAGAAGAATTTAAATTATTGGTTTTTAGCAAGAAATAAACAATATCTTCTTGCTATATAACAAAATAGTAAAGAAAAGAACTACGCATTCGTTTATATTTAGTTTTCCTATAAAACGTAAACCTTGAAAGCAGTAACCCTACTAATACCTTCAATTATTTATTTATTTATTTATTTATTTATTTATTTATTTATTTATTTATTTATTTATTGGAAAACCAACAGCTTCAATATACAAAATAGAAAATTATAAATTAACAAAGGAGCCAATTACAGGTTTTCACAAATAGAAACATAATAAAGTATTGACAAAGCACTTATACATTGATTATGTGTGTAGTAACATAAACACGCACGCACCTACACGTCATAATTGCCATATTGTTGAATTTATATTTACAATCATCTTAAACTAATGCACTAAAATAGGTATTAAAATTATTAATAAATTAACAGCAAAAAAATTATAAATGTCAAAGTTTGTGCCGATAGATGGATGGATGTCTGTTACTCTTTCACGCAAAAAATACATAACAGATTTTGATGTTTGGCAATATTGTAGCTTATCCATATCAGAATGACACATAAGCTGTATTATTTTAAGATATCACATTTTTTTTCTAAGATATAATGATTAACGCGTACGAAGTCGCGGACAGCCTCTAGTTTTATTATATTATCAACGTCAATATGATAAATAAGATTAGATAAATATGGAGATACAAATATTCGACTAAACATTACAAATCTAATTATGAAATTATGGAATTACCAAACAAAAATGTAGATGCCGATAAAATCAAACTACAAAACCCCTCACCTTAGGCGGAGCAGTGGCATGCGCCCCATCATAGACGTAAAGATGGTCATTGCAGTCCAACTGCAGCAGATCGAAGTGCAGCATGAACCGCTGCAGGATGCTGTGCGTTTGGAAGGTGACGGTGCAGTCCAGGTTCCTCTCGTTCCTGGACCAGAGGACCCCACCGTCCAGCTTGCGGTACTGGCGTTGCAGGAAGTGGTCCTTGCATAGTGAGTCCATGTAATCTGGAACAGAGGAAGATAGCTATAGGGATTTGGTAGCTAAGGATACTTAATTGTGGATGGCGAATGTTAGCGGTCATTGATATTGTCTTATGAAACGATACTGGGTATTTAGAACCTAAGAAAAGCTTGTTCTGCAGTATTGATTGATGTAAGCAGTAAATTACAAATTGAAGTTAATTACATTCATTGAATATACAGGGTGTAACAGAAAGGGGGTATAATGCCGAAACACAGCGATTGTCCTCATGAAACTAAACAACTTTCCCCAAGGAACATGGGTCGTAACTCGAAAAAAAAAAATCGCCTCCCCATACAAAATGTCCGATCAGCTGATCGAGTAAGTATGGGCGATCCGAAATTTTTTTTTGAGTTACGACCCATGTGCCTTGGGGAAATTTATTCAGTTTCATGAGGACTACCGCTGTGTTTCGGCATTATACCCCCTTTCTGTTACACCCTGTGTATTTGATCATGGATATGTTTAGTTTTTGTTTTACTTAAAATGTTTTAAAGTAACAAAATAATTTATGCAAAGGGTATTTACTACACAGAATTAATAAAAATGCTAGTTTTGTAATATACACTTTATTTTGTAACTCACTAATCTATTACATAAGTATCTAAATTATAATCTATTTTAACATCACACCATTATCACTAACAATACATGAACCAGTAATACTTCTGGCTTTATCACTGACAACAAAAACAGCCAAATCAGCAATTTCTTCCGGCTCCGCAATTCTCTTCAGAGCTGTGAAATTTTTCACAAAATCCGATTCAAAGTCAACTTTCATGGATGAATCGGCTGCAATATCAGTTTTCACTGGCCCTGGGTTGATTGCATTGACTCTTACACCTTTAGATGCCAGATCGTATGCAATAGCACGAGTGAAATGGTCCAGACCAGCTTTGGAAGTGCAATACGAAAAGGATCCAGGCAATACAGGCTTTAAAGCAGCTATACTGGAGATGTTGAGAATGTTTCCTTTCGTTTCTATCAAATATGGAGCTGCTAGATGGGATAAATGAACAGCAGCTCGAAGGTTTATACCCATCACTTCATCGAAGATTTTCATAGCATTGTTATCAGTTAATTCAACCATTTTAGCTATTCCTGCGTTATTGACTAATATGTCTATCTTCTTGAAGTGCTTGACGGCTTCTTCTATAGCTCTTTTAGCGTCTTCATCTTTGGCGACATCCGCAACAATAATAAGTGTTTTAGGGCCTTTTTTCTCGATTCTCTGAGCGACGTTTGCTAGTTTCGTTTGATTTCTAGCTACAATAGCAACTGAGGCTCCTTCTTCGGCAAATTTCTCAGCAATTGCTGCCCCTATACCCGAACTGCCACCAGTCACAAGTGCTACTTTATTTTTCAAACTCATTTTTATAGTTTTATCAAAAATATTCACAGGTTGTTAATTGATTGAATCTCGGAAGTATTATTACGATTGTTATTCATGTACTGGTATTTATACATCAAAATATGATTAATCATCCTGATAGGCCGATATAAATTGTTATCAATTCTTTTATAGGATTGAATATACCTATTTATTTTTGTGGAACTAATTAGCTTATCAAGAAGTTTTTTAAATTAAAAAAAAACAGAATTTTACAAACTTGAAAGTACAATTAAAACACAAAGACTCAGAACACACGGTGAAACGCAACTGCAACGCAACTGAAGCTGCTAGTTACTTTTGAGTTGCATCGAAGTGTCGAAGCATCGAAGCGTTGTGTGTGATTTTCTAAGGAAGTCTAGCAGAAACTTTGATGCAACTCAAAAGTTTCAGTTGCGTTGCACTTGCGTTTTACCGTGTGTTTTGGCGCTTATTTTACATACTGGAGGTGACACTTTATTTGTTAGTTTAAGTACATAAAAAAGATATTTTAAAATAGTTTTTAAGAAAGCTTGATTCAATCTAAAGTATAATAATTAGTTTAGATTGAATCAATCAAATCAAATCTACATGACACTAAAAGGGAGTCGGTTGGATCAAAGTTCCATTATCAGAAACAATACAAGACCCAGTAATACTCCTTCCTTTATCACCAGCAATAAAAACAGCTAAATCTGCTATTTCTTCTGCCTCTCCGACTCTGTTTAAAGCAGTCATTTTTCTCATATCTTCAAATGTGGCTTCAACATCAACATCATCAACGCCCATATTTTCAATAATATCAGTTTTAACTGGCCCTGGATTAATAGCGTTGACTCTCACACCTTTTGTCGCTAAATCAAAAGCTATAGCTCTAGTAAAATGATCCAAACCCGCTTTGGAAACTTCATATGCAAATGCTAAAGGGCCAACAATCTTTGTGCTTGCAACACTTGATATGTTTATGATGTTTCCTTTCGTAACAATCAGATGTGGAGCAGTAAGATGTGAAAGGTAAACTGCTGCTCGGAGATTTATATTAATTATTTCATCAAAGACTTGCATGGCTGATTCATCACAAATTGCAGCTGGTTTTCCCATACCTGCGTTGTTGATAAGAATATCTATCTTTCCAAAATGTTTTACAGTGTCTTCTACTGTTGTCTTAGCTTCATTATCTTTGGTAATATCAGCAACGAGGACCAATGGCTTAGAGCCTATTTTTTCGATTTTTTGAGCGACGTTTGCTAGTTTAGTTTGATTGCGTCCCACTATAGCAACATAAGCTCCTTCTACGGCAAATTTCTCAGCAATTGCTGCTCCAATACCTGAACTTCCACCAGTTACAAGTGCCACTTTGTTTTTTAAACTCATTTTATTCGTCAAATCCAAAAAATGTTTATTTACTAGACGAAATAATTCCAATAGTTCCGAAAATATGAAAAGCAGCGATTTTGTTATTAAAATAACAATCTAAATTTCATTTGAATAAAATAATACATGCTATATGTTCAACACTGCTGAGCGCTTCACTGTATCATGTTATGAAGTAATGTGTTCCGAATTTAGTCTTTATATTCTTTTTTTTTTATATAAAAACAAAATCAACATCGATTATCTCAGATAAAGTTGTGTAAATAGATAAGTAACGTATCGCTATCGTAGATATTGTCTGTAAGGTTGACTTGCTTTTTTGTAAAGTGTATTTAAGAGTGGATTTTTGTCTATTTATTCTTGCTGAAGTACCTTGCTGAGGCACTAAGTTTATTACTGGCATATTCCAGCTTTCTGTCATCGTGCCTGCCTTCATATTAAAAGTGCCTACCTGACGAGGCACTTAATTGCCGATTAGTTATTATATTTTCTAGATTATGTTTCTTCTAATTTTTGCAGACACATACATACCTACATAAATACTTGTTTACGTATATCTGTCACACCTCTCTTCCATCTGGATAGACAGAGACCACATCCCTCCACTTGCTACGATCCAAACACACCTTTTTCGCTTCATCCACATTCATCAGTCTCATTTTAAAAACATCATCATTATCATATTTAAGAGTTAGACTCTTGTCGGTGGAGTATTCGCTATTTAGGCCTATCCTCTGCCAGTGCCTTGCCTTAAAAACAAGATGATGATTGATGTCATAACAAGTGTTTTTGCTCGAGAAACACAAGTCATTGTATGTATTTATTTGATCAAATTATTAGCTAAGTATATTTTAATGTCTCATTTCAACAGGTTTTTATAAAAAACGAGTTTTGGTTGAACTTAGCCTTGACCAGAATCAAGGAATTGTTTTCTATGGTACCTTTAATATGATAAACAGAATAACTTATTTAGATCATGCAGTTGGTAATGCGTTTGAAAAAAATTGCCATGATAGTTTTAGCAGGCGTAAAAACATAGATACAAATCTTAGAATATAAAAATGAATCGATAATTGTCTTGCTAAGCGCAAATATCGAGAACAACTAACCAAATTCGATATTTAATTTTTGTTGCGTTTGTCTTTGTCAGGTGATTGTATTTGTCATTCAACCAAATTGAGTCCTAGAACCATTGCGTTGTTTCCTAACTGTTAAGTGGTTTAGTATTTACGAGTATGTGTGCATAAATATTTATAACGTGACTTCGTATTTAACATTTAATATAAACTTTATGCTAAGTAAAATGTGTTCATCAAGTTAAAGCCAAATCTTTTCATATCGTTATATATTGAAATTTTATACCATCATTAAATTTAAAACAATATATTTAAGAATCAACAAGTAATTGGTTACAAGGTATCTAATCTGGATAATTATTAGATCAAATGGATACCGATAATAAGATTATCAACTTAATTGGTTACACTGATTAATTTAATTTTAGAAATCTTGACTTTTAAATAACATTATTTTAATATATTACGTGGATTTACTTCAACAAAGCACCATTATCAGTCACAATACAAGAACCAGTAATACTTCTGCCCTTATCGCTGGCCACAAGCAGAGCCAAGTCAGCAATCTCTTCAGCATCTCCTACTCGGTCTAAAAGTGTCATACTCTTCATGTGCGCCCAAGTCGCCGCTTGTGCCTTCTCATCCAGACCAATATTCTCTACAATATCAGTTTTCACTGGTCCCGGGTTAATTGCGTTGACTCTCACACCTTTAGAAGCCAAATCGTAAGCTACAGCTCGCGTGAAATGGTCTACAGCTGCTTTAGAAGTGGAATACACAAATGAAGTTGGTGTAAAAGCCCTCATTCCTGCTACACTGGAGATGTTAATAATGTTTCCTTTCGTTTCAATCAGATGTGGAGCAGCAAGATGAGTGATGAGGACGGCAGCACGAAGATTTATACTCATGACTTCATCGAACAACTGCATAGCATGGCCGTCGACGATGCTGCAGGAGCGACCGATTCCTGCGTTGTTAACTAGAATATCAATCTTGCCAAATTGTTTCACAGTCTCTGTAACTGCTCTCTTTGCGTCTTCATCTTTGGCGACATCAGCAGCGATGACGAGAGACTTTGCGCCTTTCTTTTCGATGGCTTGAGCAACGTTTGCTAGTTTAGTTTGGTTGCGTCCTACAATAGCAACTGAGGCTCCTTCTTCGGCAAATTTCTCAGCAATCGCTGCCCCGATACCGGAACTGCCACCGGTTACGAGCGCCACTTTGTTTTTTAAACTCATTTTAGCCAACGTCCACTCCAATTGACGGTCACGAACGGACTGAGCTAAAACGTTTCTGATAAAACTAAAATAGTGATAGGGAGTTATCGTGTTATTAATTTAGATAGGTACTAATTTAGTAAAGACTTGAATTGAAAAAAATAGCATTAACGTTTTTGCAATAAGTATCATAATTATTGATTTAATCTTTTAGCAGCTTGAAGTAAATGTTCTGTAGATAACTCGTTTTGATCGAATTAAATAATCGTCTTTTGAAGATTATAAAAGACTGTATTTTATAGCGCGTTCAAAGTTCATAATTTTATCAATTTGATTATTAGGTACTAAAATTTAAATTTTTGAGCGATACTTAAGCATATAATTTTATACCACTCTTTTATTCTTGTTTACCATCAAGCAGGTTTACTACTATCTTAAAACCATTAGGGTTATAAATAAAACATTTTTTGATAAGATTATGTTTGTTTGCCGTTCATTTGCAGTTTAAACTTCAAACTTACAACATTTCCTATTGAATTTTGTAGAAAAATGAGTTTCTTAAATAAAGTGGCTTTAGTGACTGGGGGTAGTTCGGGTATTGGGGCTTCTGTTGCTGCGAAATTATCCGCTGAAGGTGCTAATGTAGCAATTGTAGGAAGGAATCAAGTAAAACTAAATTCTGTAGCTGAAAAATGTGGAAACGCAAAACCTCTAGTCATCGTAGCTGACGTGACAAATGAAGATAACGTTAAAAGAATTATGGATGATACCTTAAACAAATTTGGTAAACTGGATATCCTTATAAACAATGCTGGTATTGGTGGTACTAACCCTAGTATACTATCAAAAAACGCTCTTCAAGACTACGATAAAATCATGGCGACAAACATACGATCTATTGTAAACTTAACCAACTTAGCCGCACCACATCTTATCAACACCAAAGGTAATATCATCAACATTTCCAGTGTATCCGGATTACGGCCTTACTCTACAACAGGATTTGCGTACAACACATCCAAAGCAGCATTGGATCATTTTACGAGAAGTATAGCAGCAGAACTTGGCAGTAAGGGTGTACGTGTCAATGGCATAAATCCGGGACCAGTAAACACTGACATTGTCAAGAATATTGGCGCAGATGAAGCTCAGGAGAAAATGCTCTGGGATGCCATGAAGAAGGCTACTGTCCTAAAGCGTATATCGGACCCAGAAGAAGTAGCTGATCTAATTCTTTATTTAGCCAGTGAGAAAGCCAGAGGAATCACTGGCGGCTCGTTCCTAATTGATAACGGAACGTATTTAAAGGCTTGAGTTTTAACAATAAATATTTTTTGTGCAATTACAATTTATTTTATTTACGACAGGTGTTTTTTATAAATAGCACCGTATAGTAACAAAGAAACTGATACCGTTATCTTATCGATGACTTTAGAATTGCGAGTGAATATTCAATATTACCTCAAATTATTGTATGTAGGTACCTAAATACGTCAAGAATGTTCTTTTATCAACCGTTTAAAGAACAGAACGTCTGCGTCACTATAAGATGATTAGATAGTACTTGTCTATATTATATTTACTTATAAAGATACCTACACCAAAATTCTTTTCCCATTCTAACACACAAATAGATACTTAAATTTCTCAATACACAATTTTATCAATTCAAAAAACGAAATTCTTTCTTAAACTTATCCACCTCGTCTCTATTACCTGGAGCATAAAATTCAATTTGTTATCGACCTAGATTCTGCTGTTATCTGGATTAAAGCTATCGGTATATTTGAGTTTATCTCATGTTCTTCAGATCGCTTGTAGTCTGCGTAGCGAGATATTGGCTGTCAAAATTTAGGAGTGCTCGCCTCGAACACCAGCCATGTAAGTGAAATTTTGGTTTATTTTACTGAGATATTTCCTAAACTGTGCATGTATGAGGCGACTGATGAATGTGGAGGCGAAGGAGGTGTGTTTGGATCGTAGCAAGTAGAGGGAAGTCTCTGCCTACCTCGATGGGAAAGAGGCGTCACATATACGTATATGTATATTTCCTTTTGTATTTTATATTGATACAAGTCAAATAGCTCAGAAATACGCTTATTTCTTCATTTAATAAAAATAAATAAAATTTCCGACTCTTATGAGAGCAGAAAGTTCCTATTGTAGGTATAATAATTTGTAGGATTATTGTTCCGTGGTTGTTGTAGATAAACACACGTCCACAACTGAAAGAAATATTTCAACATTTTCAAATATCTGCTCAGCTGGAATTTGAACCTAGGATCCTCTGAATGGCAGTCAAACTCATATTCCCGTTATTACAAAACGAGTTTTAAATACAGTTCTAGAACTAATATAATTTTTTGACGTTGTTACGTACCTACGTTACGTTTTGACGTTACATAAAGCCGTAGGTACCGTCAAGTATCTGAGTTAGTTCTCGAACTATATCCATAAAAGTCGTTTAGTAATGACGAGGATATAGTATACTTGGATTATCACTTTACATTCAAACAATAATCAAATTAATTGAAAATTAGAGGATAAGGTGGTAATGTGGCCCCCCATTTTGTTTTTAGCTTATAAAACTTAAAATAATAGGTTTATGAATAAACTTTATACCTCAAAATACTCAGCATTTATATTTTTATTCGTGTCGAGGTCCGTATTTTATAAAAACCGATAAATTTATTATAAAAAAAATGTATTTCTGAAAGTCGGAAAAAATGCAATTGGAATTTGAGGAGGGTATTATGGCACCCGGGGGGGGCATATTAAATATATGAACCATTTAGTGGCTAAAATCGCACATGTAATGCTCTCCTTCAGGACCCGCACAAGCGCTATGAGCCCATAGGAGGCAACTTTGGCACTAGATTCAATCTTCACCTCGACAATCTTTGCAGCACCTAAGCAATGTCGCAGAAAATAGAAGTTGCGTCTTAATTTTCAGCTGGTCTATTAACTTAAAAGTTGTCTTTGTAATCTGAGTGGTCACTGCTGTTGTTCTTGAATTCACGATCACTCGAGCTATCACTTTCGTCAGGGCTGATGAAGTTAGAGGCACGTCCGCGACCACGGCCAATGCCGCGTCCACGTCCACGCGCTTGTCCTCTTCCTCTTCAATTTTCTGCTAGTTTCAGGGTCCCAGGGTTTTCTCTTTTGATCGTAGTGGGCATCAAAAGTCTTTCACGGCATTTAAAACAAAGAATATAAAAGTTATCAAAAAATAACCACCATACATATAATATGGCCCCCGGGGGTCATATTACACACTATATTAGGGGGCCATAATACCAAAATAGAGCATTTTGCAACGACTACTTTATTTTTATAAATGAATAACCACTGATTGATAATTACCATAAAATCCAAGTCCTCGATGTTCAAAGCAATGAATGAACGCAGCAGGTTCATTCAAAATTCCTTTTAAATACAAATATTTTGATTTTAAAAAAGCAAGCACAATGTTTTCACCGGTGCTAATTATTACTTGCTTGAATAACTAAAATATGAGACGCCCTCTGGCTTTGAATTTGGGTGTACGTAATAATTGGCACATTATCTATTAGTAAATTTGCTTTCTGTTCGATGGCGTTGTTTTATTAATTAAATATTTAAGGGGGCCAAGAAACCTGCAGGGGCCACATTACCACCTTCTCCTCTAACATATAAGTAGGTAAATACTATAATACTAACCTTTATCCGAAACCAATCAATATAATGTATCGTATTACACATAAGTAGGTAAGTAATTTTAGATACGTATTATTAAATAAATAAGGGTTTCAAATAGAAAGTTTCGAACCCTTCACCATTATCTGTAGTATTATCAAGGGCCGATCTTTGAACTTTTGGGATCGGGTAAAATTTTTGCAGCCCTTAGGCGGGAATCCTTTTCAATAGGTATTTTACTTTCATTCGCTAAAGACCCGTGACTCTGCATATCGGGAAGGTGTGTTGGTATTCTGTATGGTATCATTAAAAGTTATTTAAAGTATTTTAAATATGGTATCATGTGGCTGATATTCCTGATATTTCAATTGGGGAAAAAGTTTCAGGTAAACATTGTTTAATATTATTTTTGGGTAAAAGATATATATATGCTGTACAATTATGTTGGCTTGAAAGCCACTTTTGGATACCGAGATTAAAATATTGTTCTGATGTTTAAGTACCTACTTAAATCGTTTCTTTTTGTATTTTTTGGATCCTGGGTTTAATGAGGTTTAATCCTGGGTTTAATGATGTTTACGTCCTTTCTTTTCGTATATTTCTGGCAACTACGAAACTGGATGTTAGCGCCAAAACATACGGTGAAACGCCACTGCAACACAACTGAAACTGCTAGTTACTTTTGAGTTGCATCTAAGTTTCTGCTATAGACTTCCTTAGAAAACCACACACGACGCAACTGAAACTAAACGTTTCAAGCTAGTTGCGTCTTCGATACAACTCAAAAATTTCAGTTGCGTTGCAGTTGCGTTTCACCGTGTGTTTTGGCGCTTAGACTATGAGTGTGCAAAGTATAGTTACGTGATATCAATTAAAAACCTAATTGATTTACCTAAGGTACAATTGTAAGAATTTTGCTTCAATAAATCTCCATATCACCAGGCATGGCTGCGTGTACCTGGTGATCCTGGTGCTGATGGCCATCAGCTCATCATCAGCCCCGACCAAAGCCAGGAGTTTAGCATCCATCGTATCTGGCGACACCAGAGGGCTGGAAGCTCCACTGGACCTGGTCTACGGTCTTGGAGACGGATCAGGGTCCATGCAGATAGTTGTCAATGTGCATACAGATAGTAATGGTAATATCGAGGTTTATACTAATCGATAAATGGAGGAAAAGAATGGAAAAGAGTGGAAAAAGGGTAGAAAAGAAGAGGCTACATTTATGTTTTTTTTTTAAAACAACAGCTCCAAAGTTAACAATAGAATATGTTTCACGGCCAATTAGCGCCAAAACACATGGTGAATCGCAACTGCAACGCAACTGAAACTTTTGAGTTGCATCGAAGTTTCTGCTATAGACTTCCTATCCTTTTCTTCCTAAGAAAACAACACACGACGCAACTAGTTTGAAACGTTTCGTTTCAGTTGCAGTCAATAGAAAAAAACCTAGATGAGAGTTGATGTGTAAATTCGTTTTGAGTCGAAAGCGCTGAATAGTTTTATACCATATGAATAGTGTAACATTAACTTGACTATTTAAGGGCGCGTACTCATTAGCTGTAACCGTAACGATTGCATGCACTGTAACCAAAAAACATAGAGTGTGCGCTCGCAGTAAGTTCGCGAACCATTAGCGAATAGTGTACACACTGGTTAAAATGCAATAACAGGTGAAAATGAAAATAAAAATTAATTTAATCTTGTAGGACGAATTTGACATCACATAAAACGATTGTCTACGACCAGTTATTCAAATTCAAATCTTTTCAATCAATCAATGGAGTTCATTTTCGTCATTCTTCGTTTGTCTCGCGCACCGGCGGGTCCATTTTTATATCTACATAATTGTGGTGATACATACATATCTCGAAATTTGTTATTTTTTTATTATTAGCCTATATTGTCCCACTGCTGGGCAAAAGCCTCTCCCATGCTTCTCCACACATTTCTGTTGGTGGCGGCTTCCCACCAATTTTCCCTAAATATGCTCAGGTCGTCGCGCCATCGTTTCTTGGGCCTACCTCGGCGGCGCTGGCCGTCTTCCGGCAATTTGTTAATTATACCAGCTAAATAAATTCACAGTTTTTCAGTCCACTGTTTTGTTTTTATTTCCAACTGGGCCTATCTAACGATTACAGTAACAGTTTACAGTTACGGTTATGGTTACAGCTCGCTAATGAGTACACGCCTTAAGAAGACCTATAGTTACATAAGACCTCAAAAGTAATTAAAAGTTCAGTGAGGATAGTCCAGTCACAATCCGCTGAATGCAGATATTGATCCTGGCTATTTCTATCACTTCATCTACTGAATGCTGTCTAGGTACAGTTCAATAGTTTCATTTACGAAACGTGAATCTTTTTTAATTGTACCGTTTGGATAAACTTATTTATTTATTTATTAACTGCGGAACACCAACACCATACATAACCACACATTACAAGAGTAGCTTACTAACTAAGAACAATTCTGTTATATACAGAAATAATAGGTGAACACATCATACACCAAAAAGTGAAACTACATAAAAAAAAACCGTTTTTAACTAAATTAGGATTTTACAAAAAAAAACAAAATTAAATTAAATTTAACACAAAATTACAGAGTTAGAAAATCTAATATTGTACCTTTTGTATAAACTTTTCTTTTTTCTGTCTCTATGTACTATCATCTTACAATAAACTTTTAAATAAATAAATAAATAAAACAGTCACAATCAAATCATTAGAAATTCAGGCCCAAACTCTGAAACTTCATAACACATGGATTGAACTATCTGGGTACGACAGGGAGATGCAAACTGGAGTTAAAAGTTAGAACTTTATAACAATGTTATTTGCTACATGAGAGGACGGCGTGTGCTATTCATTGTAATGTTTTGACTTTAACGTTTCACCATGTACCTACAGATAAAATTTATCTGACAGATGTTTTTTACCTGTCTCTGTCTGAAATGTTATGTTTTATGAAATAGTTGTTTTGACTTTAACTTATGGCCTGTATCACCATCCATAGATAAAATTTATCTGACAGATGTTTTTTACCTGTCTCTGTCTGAAATGTTGTTTTATGAAATAGTTGTTTTAACTTTAACTTATGGCCTGTATCACCATCCATAGATAAAATTTATCTGACAGATGTTTTTTACCTGTCTCTGTCTGAAATGTTGGTTTATGAAATAGTTGTTTTAACTTTAACTTATGGCCTGTTTTATCATCTTCAGATAAAATTTATCTGACAGATGTTTTTTTACCTGTCTCTGTCTGAAATGTTGTTTTATGAAATAGTTGTTTTAACTTTAACTTATGACCTGTTTTACCATCTATAGTAGATAAAATTTATCTGACAGATATTTTATACCTGTCTCTGTCTGAAATGTTATGTTTTATGAAATAGTTGTTTTGACTTTAACTTATGGCCTGTATCACCATCCATAGATAAAATTTATCTGACAGATGTTTTTTACCTGTCTCTGTCTGAAATGTTATGTTTTATGAAATAGTTGTTTTGACTTTAACTTATGGCCTGTATCACCATCCATAGATAAAATTTATCTGACAGATGTTTTTTACCTGTCTCTGTCTGAAATGTTATGTTTTATGAAATAGTTGTTTTGACTTTAACTTATGGCCTGTATCACCATCCATAGATAAAATTTATCTGACAGATGTTTTTTACCTGTCTCTGTCTGAAATGTTATGTTTTATGAAATAGTTGTTTTGACTTTAACTTATGGCCTGTTTTACCATCTACGGATAAAATTTATCTAACAGATGTTTTATACCTGTCTCTGTCTGAAATAAACAAAGGTTTATCTGCCATTTAAATTTTATCTGTAGGGATCTCTGAAACAGGCACTTGGGAGTATAAAATTGTATAGTTTGCTTTGCATTGCATTGGCGAGTTTTTCATATTAGTCTTGATATTTTACTTATGAATTGTTGTCCTATTAAATACGCACTAAAAGCATATTGCAACAATTTTTACGTTTGTCACTTTTTATTTAAGTATCTATAGGCATATTTAGTTTAAGTTATTGGTAAGTTTTTAATATAATTTGTAAGTTGAAAATGCATTTTTTATTAAAGTCGTTTGGTAATATTCCTAGTTATTATTATTTGTAATTTTGATCATACACATTACGTAGTACAATCTATCACGCCTCTCTCCCATCGTGGTAGGCAAAGACCACTTCCCTCCACTTGCTACGATCAAAACACACCTTTTTCGCTTCAGTCGCTTCATAAATTTCTTTCGCTTCATCCACATTCAATCGCCTCATATGCACTTCAATATCATCAAAAACGTACAGTAAACTAATTTTAAAGATTAAATATTCACTTGAATGGAACATAACAAACTTAAATGGAAATTCGCATGTTGGTATTTGTTGGCGGGAAGTCACATCCGTTGTGGAGTACTCGGATACGAGAACAAGTACGACTATTGTCGAAGAGTACGTATACAGGATGTAACAGAAAGGGGGTATAATGCCGAAACACAGCGATAGTCCCCATGAAATTGAACAACTTTCACCAAGGAACGTGGGTTGTAACTCGAAAAATTGGGTCGCCCATACTTACTTGATCAATCGGACATTTTGTATGGGGAGACGAATTTTTTTTCGAGTTACGACCCATGTTTCTTGGGGAAAGTTGTTGAGTTTCATGAGGACTACAACGATAGGTTGTGTTTCGGCATTGGGTATAATTCTTTCTGTTACACCCTGTACATCTAAATTAATATTATTCTCGTTCCACTAAACATGGATACGAAGTCTATAAACAATGGACGGTATCTTTGAAGGGGAAATGTCAAAATGTCTAGTTTCAGGAATACGATGAGAGTTACTTGTGGCTTGTAACTATAGTCTGCTACTGTCTTGTAGGTACTAAGATAGTATCTCCTTTGTTTATTTAATTAAATTAATTAACTGAAGAAGGTTTCTGGGAATTTTCAGTAAGTTTTAGATATAGGATGGTTTTAGCGGACTACATTATTTGTTTGTAAGTATCCCTTTTTGATGAACATCACTTATTATATTATTTCATTTGTCTCATAGATACAGACACAGTCAGCTTATCACGTCTCACTGCTGGTCAAATCAGCCATTAATGTTATTTTTAATAAAAAATATATATATTAACCGTACACTTAGCACAAAGCCGAAAACAAAACAAAAAAGACATCACTCAAAAGACGTCTTATCTCTTATTTACTTCACAAGTTTAAAAAAAGACAAGTCGTCGCGAAAACTTCGAGATGGATTGTGAGTTTTTAACCCCCCTCTAGCTGGGGGGGTGTGTGAACTAAGAGCCTCCCATTTGTATAATTTAGTATAAAGTGGCCAGTGGGGGCTAGGAGACGAGCAATGAATCCCAATGAAGGTTTAAGAATGTAGTTCGCGTCTTTTTTGAATGATAATCGTGGATTGTGAACCTTTTAAATATTTTGGGAAGGGGGATAGTTTATAAGCTATTATGATAACTACTGATAAACTTGGGCCCAAGCACCAAAGCTAATTTAAAATAGCCTCAGTCGTGTATCGGCAGAGTCAATGGCATTTTTTGTCACATTTAGTAATTTTGCTGAACAATGGCTTACACTGATTCCGACCAAATGTTGCAGTGGTGGCGCTGTGTGTCGGGTCTCCTACTTCCCTAAAATATGTGGAAGGGGTTGATGGCTGGCACATGCGTTGAGACCTGTGTGAAGGTGCTGCTGTGATGGCCGGTCATGTCATGCTGATCCCATCAAACTAAGCATTTCACTTCTTTGTTTCCCATTTGCTTGCCTTACTTTTTCCTGGATATTGTGGGGTCAAATTTTTATTTTATTTATGGATAGCTGTTTTAAAATATTAATTTGATTATATGTTTCTGTGTTTATGCCTGAGATTTGTAAAACTTAAATTAAAAAGAGCAACCCTACAGAGTTTCTTGCTAGGTTCTTCTCTGGGGAAACTGCACTCTTGCGAATCTAGCATTAACTTTAAAAAATGACCCGTCTTAAGTGTTGTCAAAACCTACAGGATTAAATGATTTTCATTTCATTTCATTTCAATGTGTCAAAAAAATGCCATTGACACTCTGCCGACACAACTTAGAAAATTGTAAATTAGTAGACTTGGCTTAGAAGTCAACTAATACATAACAAAACAACAAAAAGCGACAATGCTTTTAAATTAGAAGACAAGGGCCCTGGGTTGGAAGCCGCCTAATACATATGCGCCTACCACACATGCATGCTTGACCACAGTTTTGTTTGCGCATGCTTATCGCATGAAAAGACTGAACACGGACGTGTCAACCACACGGCACAGTTCAGTACGCGCAAGCCACATTCTTGTCAACAACAATTCAATGAATTCAGTCACGAACCCTCTATTGTATGTACGTAAATCCGCCATTTTTACGACCGTGCGCGCACAAGTACTCCACTGGACTGGGCTTGAACACTGAACGCCCAACCACAAGCGCAGACAAGTTTGCACAAGTATGGCTTGCGCATGCCAGAATTTCAAGCAAGTTTAAAAATCATCAAGCCAAGCTTTAGGGTTTGCGCATGCTACCGTTTTACCAACTACACGCGCAGTGTTCAGTGTACAAGCTGGCATGCGCAAGCAAAACTGTGGTCAAGCATGCATGTGTGGTAGGCGCATTACATACATACATATCCGTCATGCCTCTCTCCCATTGGGGTAGGCAGATACCACTTCCTTCCACTTGCTTCGATCCAAACACACATCTTTCGCTTCATCCACATTCATCAGTCGCCTCATACATGCCCGTCGGTTTAGGGTACTCTTGATTTGGCCTTTCTTAAGTAAGTCCCCCATTTGATCGAGGTACGTTCGTCTATACCTAACAAAATTTAGCGACAACACGCAGCTCTCCCGCATCTTTCTAAATGCAGCTAACTATTATAACAAAATATATATCTACAGCAAACCCTTCGCGAATCGCCTGGCCCGTCACTACCGTAAACTGTTAGCGGGTAATTAAACCCTCGAGAAAGAGACGGCAAAACCCTATAAACCTGTGCTCCAAAGAGAGACGGTAACACCTCCCTCTTGCCTTTAATTTCCCGCGACTGACAGCCGCGATACAGAATCCAGATTGCTTTACAGGCATTTCTTTAGGTCGAGATTTTAAGATGGTAGGAAGTAGGGGGAGGTTAAGTACTTTCAATGAGGGTATTTTATGATTTGGATCAAAGTTATCTAGTTTTGTAGCTAGATTGTTTGGGAAAAACTTCTGCATTGCGAAAATAGCAGCTTTAAAAAAATCGACTCAATTGCATATTTGTCTTAATTTTATTATGAGTAGATGTTATTTTTATATGGTTGTCAGCTTTGAGAAATGTTCCTAGTTCAGGTATTCTCTACACGAGCGAAAACTACCCCGTTCTTTATATAAACGAATGGAAAGTGGAGAGTAAAATGGCAGTAAGAGTTTTTTTTTAATACTAAGTACTTACTACATCATCTTTAGTGAAATCCACATTGGCATATGCATCTCCCTCTATCACCTTACACATATACGCGATAGACAGTGATAAGAATAAAAAGCAATACGTGAAATAAGCTACCGCACACGATATCGTCAGAATTCCTTTGAGTAACATTTCAAGTCAAATCCAATTAACTCAAAGTCGGTCTGTCACTGAGAATCGCTAATCTTAGCACTTTAGTCAGGTACCCTAACTCCTATTACCTAACTCTGAAGGTTTTAGTGCTATCGCTAGCCAACCTTAATACCTATCTGACTTGATATGTCTTTTGGGAGGTGAATGTTATAGTGATTGCTTAACTGTATTGAAGTTATGTTTATGGCGACTGATGAATGTGGATGCAGATAAAGAAGTGTGTTTGGATCGTAGCAAGTGGAAAGAAGTGGTCTCTGCCTACCCCTGTCTCTACTATTATTTTTTAATTATTACACCAACAAAAGTCACGAGCATTATATTATTGTTTTATAACTGTGATGTACCTATGGAGATATTTGTCTTAAGTCTAGGTGTTTGTATGTGAAATATGTGCACATGTAGGTATAACACGTCGGTAATATCTGCGGAAATCGCTGGAATGCGCTTTCCCCCGCGCTTCCCCCGTTTTCGCCTATCCAGTACCGTGACAAGTACGTACGAGTTGCATGACGTCATCAAGCCAGGTCCGCAGATATTTCCGACGGGCTGTAGGTACTATAGTAAAACTTCCTAATCTTCCTATAGGTATAATTTATAGTGACCTTTTTTTCATGTCTTGCTGTAATAGTTCTTATGCTCATTAATTGACGAATAAATGCTATCAATCTATCTATCATTAATTCAGTTGGCATTGGCAAAATCTAAAATGGTACTTCAAATAAACCTTTTTTTAGGAAAAAAACCGACTGCGTTTAAAAAATACAGTTATCACTCTCACAGTAAATATAAATTGAACGACACCTCTCAAGCTAAAATCTATCAAGCCGTTTAGGCTGTAGAGCGTGCCAAAGAATTATACATACATACTCTCAAAAAACATAACCCTCCTTCTGGCGTAATTGGGTAAAAAAAAAACCTAACCTCAAACCGTAAATCAACGTACTGTAAGTACCAAACCCAATTTAGCCAGAGACGGTGGCTGGTATCGTCACCGGACGGATCCCATTGTAATTACAACCGCCCCCCTTTCCGTAGGGGGGGCACATGCCAGCTAATACGTCGTCAAGTGACGGGGCAAAAACTTGAGCTTTTGTGAAATGTGGAAAACGTATGGAAACTGCTTCGTTTGGTGTGTGACGATTGAGATGTTTGGATCGAGTTTTTTTTATCGTATTGAATATCTTAGGCCGTGGCCCCAGTAGGCAAACTGTTAGCGGTTGACTAGTTTGCGGCGAATCGATTTAGTACGCCCTTCCCTTTGAAATGGAGTGTCCACAGTCAGCTAGTTTTCGGCCACTGTACGCAGTTTGCAGCGTTACGCGCGCTGACTATCTCAGACAGCTGCCGATTCCCACCAAAACCGGTGATTTCATTGATTTGAGTTTGCAGCTAACTCAAATTTCAATTCGCCACTTTGCGGCTCACTCAGTCGGCTGCTAACAGTTTGCCTACTGGGGCCACGGCCGCGGCCTTAGTTGGTTTTGTATGTTTGGTGTTTAGCAAAACTGGATGGAGAGGAAGGCAAGTTTGCTGTGTTTGGCATGCATCTGAACTGGATGGAGAGCAAGGCTTTTGCCCAGCAGTGGGAAAAACATGTGACAGGCTTAGGTACTGTATTTTTATCTGGTTTGGTATAATGGAAAAACTATAATATACGCCTTAGCTATACGTATATAGTAACCTACCTGCCTTGGTACCTTAATATCTTTATTCAAACTCTTTACGAGCTAAACGAGTCACCGACCACAGCCACCTAACACGCTTTTTCATATGAATTGTATTGCGGCGCCGCACACGTGTAGCCGGTGGCGGCGACTCGCTACAATAGTGCTCGCTCGCTCACTCGCACACTCGCGCGAAACTTGCTCGCTTCTGACATTGTGGCGGTGGTGGTGGCGCGCGACAGCTACCGTCGTCGGTGGCTCATTTGCGCCGAGCCTTATTGAATTGGAAAATGATTTTGTACAGGTGCTAGGTTCCTACCTAGAAACATTTTGCAGCGTATAAGGTCAAAGTTAAAAAAAGTAAACCAGTCTTTTATGAAAGCAGTTATTAGTGTTTATTTGTACTGTTTTTGAAAATAAATGTCTTATGTCTTATGTCTTATCGTCATTCAGTTTTAAGTTCGTAGCTGCGCTACTCAACATTGCCGTGCCCTTATCAGGGTCCATAGATAGCACTAACATTACCATTTTAAGACCTATTATGTAAACCTATGGCGTGCTATAAAAAGAGTATTGAGTGTTCATTCATCAAAGCATGATAAAAACGCCTGACATAAAATACACTGCAAAATATTCAATACTCAATGTTTTATTGCTCCATAAAAACTTTACATAATATATAACAGCTTACAGCTTATTATATTGCAAAGGATTATGGACCCTGTTATAGGGCACCGCAAATGAAATTAAAAAAATACAAATGAAAAACTAATGATCCCATTATTATATTATAAATGTCAATGTTTGTGCTGATGGATGGATGGATGGATGTTACGTCATTACGTAACAACCACTGAACAGATATGAATGAAATTTTACAATGACTTAGCTTGGACATCAGAATTACACATAGGCTATATTATTTTGAGATATCATGATTATTTTCCAAAATATGAGGATAAATACGCATTTACTTCGTACGCACGAAGTCGCGGGCAGCCTCTAGTAATGAAATAAAAGAAAGAACTAAACAAAACACGAACTCGAAACTCTTAACTTCTATCCAATGAAATACGGTCTGTATACAAAGTTGATAAAGTTGCTTTTTATCTGAGATATACTCATAAATAGTTGTTCCCCTCTCGAGAAAGTTCTCCAACTCCGAACTTACCTGAAAAGAAAATATTATTATTAATGATTTGAAGAATAAGTTGGATTAAGTTAAACTTAGTTATCTTATATCTTGGTGGAGTTTGGAATATGTATTTATCTTGATTTTAGAAGATAATTTAACTTGTTTAATACCTACTGAGAAAAGAGACTTTAAAAGTATTTATGTTTTGAGAAAAATAAGGCACCTAATACAATTTAAATAAGATACTAAGAGCCTGTGTTACCATCTCCAGATAAAATTTAACTGACAGATAAACCTATGTCTATTTCATAAAACATGACGTTTTAGACAGAGACAGGTATAAAATATCTGTCAATTAAATTAAATTCAATAAAGATTTATTCATAGGTAACCCAAAATTACACTTGAATGCGTCAGAAATATAAAACAAAATAAAAATAAAAACAAAATTATAACAAGTTAACAAAAGTAAAAGCAAATTAACTGACTGAAGCTACGCTGACTTCGGAAGGCAGATTCCCCAGAGAAGAAGCCAGCAAGAAACTCTTGAGGTTGCTCTTTTTAAAAATATTGTTTACAATCGTGTGTTTACAAAAGAACAACTTAAATATTATGATCGTGTGTCAGATAAATTTTATCTGTTGATAGTAAAAAAGACCCGAAAAGCCTGTTGCACCATCTCCAGATATTTATCTGACAGTTTTTTTTTAATTTACAGATAAAGCTATGTCTTTTTCAGGGCCTTAGTTTCGAAAAAGACATGAAATTTGTAAAATGTTAAATCAATTTAATCTGGAATTCAGATACATTTAAACTAGAAGTTGCGTGCGACCACGGAATAAATATAGCAATGGTTCTTTCAAAAAAATACAAATAGGATAAAAACGTTATTTGAACTAATACAAAATAAAATGTAGTTTGAATAAAACTACAGTAATACGAGATAGCAATTGTTTTCCTCGCCATAATTGCTCGTAAATAAACTAAAGGACTTTTACACTTCGTTTTATCCTAACAAATACATAGAAAACCGTTTTCTCCGTCCTCCACTTTCATGCCGAACAAAAAAAAAAAAATGGCTGCCATTTCAAAAATTGAATTTTAAATCAAATTCCGTTAAAAGCTGCTGACGGTATAACATATTAAGGTCGCTTCACATTTTATGAAGTATGTCGGCGAAAGTGCATTAGTAAGGATAGACGATTAGTCTTCAAGCATCTTGGTCGACTCATCCCCTCCCGTCTAAGGGAGAAAATATCGACCCATTACTCGCGGTCGTTCACCCCGCGTAGCTAGGCCCTCTACGTCGTAGCCGTCGTAGCTCTCTCGTAGCGCCGCAGCCGAAAACAAGGGGTTTTTTATTGTTTTTCTTCCAATATCGGGGCCTTTTTGGTATCTGTTTTCTTTGTTTAAACCGCTTTTATCTTTTGTTTTTATTTTGGAATGTAAGTTTGGGGGAGGTAATATTTTCTAGTAAAATTCAAGTTTTTGTGTGAGAATCGGTAACTGTGTTACTTAAAGAGTACCTAATAATGTTGAATTACGACTTTGAAGTCGTAAAATGTAGATAAGTAAACTTTTAAAAAGTATTTTGTACAATAATACTGATTACTAAGTAAAAGATTTGTTTTATGTTATTGAATTTATTTTGTGGTCCGTGACTGCAAAAAAAGACCTAGCTCCATTCCATATACTAGATAATTATATCTTATCAACCATTTCTTTAGTCTCAAGAGCGCTTCAAATTCAGCAAAAGCAAAGCCTATTCAATCTATTCATTAACTGACACATTTCCAATTAAATAATTGCTATACAATTCACTCCCAATTTCCCTGCGAAACACGGCAGGCTATAGAAAAGCACTACGTCACCGACGTACAATAACTTACACGTATTTACGTCATTTACATACGCCTGATTCCATGTATAAAGACGCGTTTACGGTGTCAGGGACGTATTTGGGAGGGACTATGCTTGGGGGGTCTGTGGTCCCCGCAATATAAATCGTCATTTTTTAAAGAATCTCTTTACAAACAGAGAAAACCCTTATATTGCAATATTACTTCAGACTAGCAGTAAGTCTAAAGTATTTGAGTTTTCTCACTTAAATGTGCGGTCATATCTGCGTAACGTACCGCGCTGAACGTTCGGTTCAATACACTCGTAATGTGTTTCAAGTCACCTATGACACATCAGCTGAAATTACGTCGCATACATTTACTTCAGCTACGGAACGATCCGCTCGGTACGTTATGCAGAAGTATCGCGACCTTTTTCGTCAAATCTCCAACAAATTCGTTAAAGTTAAAGGGGGTCCCCCGTTCCCTAAATACCTCCCTGTCGGGTCACGCGTGAATCACCAAGTAATCGATATCTGACCGAAATGACGTGAGCGTGTGACGACTAAGAATGGGCTTCTTGTACATTCGTCATGATAAAACTGTGGAGGTATACATAGGTACATACATACATACAATATACATATCCGTCACGCCTCTCTACCATTGGGGTAGGCTGGTAGGCAGAGACCACTTCCTTCCACTTGCTACGAAGGTATAACCCATGGGAACTTTCTATGCACCTCGCTGTGATGCGCTTCCCCCGTTTTCGTCTATCCAGTACCGTGACGAGTACGTACGAGTTGCATGACGTCAGTAAGCCAAGTGCGCAGATATTTCCGATGGGTTAAACCTGTCAGTTTTTATTTTCATTTATTATATTCAAAAGCCAGGCTTTTTAAGTTTGTAACAAAAAATTTTCCATAACCGATTTATTCCTTAGATTTAAGTCTTTTTCTTAAACTTAAACTCATAAAAAAAAAAAAAAAAAAACTAATAAAAGAAAACTTAATAATAAAAAAAATATTAAACTTATAAACAAAAAAAAAACAACAATATCATATTATTAACACACACCTTAATTATACATAATAATATTAACGTGACAAATTTGAAACGATAAATAAATGTGTCAAACTGTCCCGAATGTACAGCGTCGTAAATATGAGGCCCCAAGCTGTGGCCCCGGATCTAAGGGGCCTCAAATGCGGGTATCATGTCGCACCGTTGGGAATATTACGGATTTGGTTCTCGGCTACGGATGTGGCTGTGAACTGCATTATATTAATGATGATGCTTTATACAGGGTGACTTCAAATTAATGAACGATAGAAAAGGATATGCATGTACTCGTGATAACAAACAACTTTTTATATCGGACCAAGGTCGAAATAATTCAAAAAATATTGAGCTCCCCATACAAAATGCAACAGCTGATAGTACGGGGGAACAATTTTTTTTGTATGATTTCGAACTTAGCCCCATAGTCAAAGTTGTTTGTTATCACAAGTTGATGGATATCCTTTTCTATTGTTCACTAATTTGTCACCCTATATATTGTCGCTTTGCTTGTATTATTATACAGGGTGTAACAGAAAGGGTATATAAAGCCGAAACACAGCGATAGTTCTTATGAAACTGAAGAACTTTCCCCAAGAAACATGGGTCGGAACTCGAAAAAAAAATTTCGCCTCCCCATACAAAATGCCCGATCAGCTGATCGAGTAAGTATGGGCGATCCAAAAATTTTTTTCGAGTTACGACCCATGTTCCTAGGGGAAAGTTGTTCAGTATCATGAGGACTATCGCTGTGTTTCGGCTTTATACCCCCTTTCTGTTACACCCTGTATAAGTAAGTAACTAGAGCCTGCCCGCGACTTCGTACGCATTTCCCGTCATATCTTGGAAGACAAACATGATATCTCAAAATAATATAGCCTATGTGTTATTCTGATGTGTAAGCTACAATATTGCCAAGTTTCATCAAAATCTCTTCAGTGGTTTTTGCGTGAAAGAGTAACAAACATCCATCCAGCTATCCATCGGCACAAACATTGACATTTATAATGTTAGTAGGATTTTCAGTTTGTGTTATAGGTAATGAAACTCTACATTGCTAGTTCACTGACAATGCTAATTGTTAAAAATTACTGTTATTATCACTCGACTGTAATCTTTGAGTATAGAATATATAAGGAGATGCCTGTCTGGATCTGCGTGCCTGGTCTGGCGCAAAATGGCTACCTTTTGCATGGAATTTCTTATCGTTTAACAGGTCATCTACCAAGGAAACTATGAAAAACTTGCGCCAAACTTGGCACGCTGTCATAAACTCATTTGTATATGAAAAAAAATGTGGTATCTCCTTATATTCTTTCCTCATTGTATGTGGCAATAACCCAACTTTTGACTAGCCAGTTGGCATAGTTAGTGGTGACTCTGCTTGCCATGCAGCAAGTCGTAGATTCGATTCCCACAAGGGACAAACATTGCTGTGATGAACAGAGAAATACCGTAAAATACATACATACATACATATCCGTCACGCCTCTCTCCCATTGAGGTAGGCAGAGACCACTTCCTTCCACTTGCTACGATCCAAAAACACCTCTTAAAATGAGATGTCCGTAAAATTAGACTAAATATTAATTCCTAATTAGGTCTTAGATACTTACTATCACAAACAAGCAAAAAAAAGTTAAATAAATAAAAAAAAGAAGAAGAAAAAAAAATGAAGTTCAACCTTACATCAAAGCAATAAATAACATTTTCGACCACCCATACAAAGTTCGACTTGTCCCAAATTCACAATACAACAAATAATACAACAGAATGAAATAAATCTGAGTTATTTCCGTCACGTACTAATATATGGGTATCCGGATAAGAGAGAGGGGGACGGCGACACTTCGATTATACGCGCCCCCTAATTTCTTTATAAATGGGGGCCGGTATGAGTAGGGTGACCATGTTTTACGTTCCACTAAGTACTATCTA
Source organism: Anarsia innoxiella (assembly GCA_947563765.1). NCBI lineage: Eukaryota > Metazoa > Arthropoda > Insecta > Lepidoptera > Gelechiidae > Anarsia > Anarsia innoxiella. The sequence goes on from OX387392.1 coordinate 11,551,168, forward strand.
TTCGGTATTCTGTCACTAAGTTTAAAGTAACTTACGAGTAGTTATTTTTAAATGATCAAAAATACGTGTTAAAAACGAGTTTTACTTTAAACTGCCAACAACATAAGAGCAACCCCACAGAGTTTCTTGCTAGGTTCTTCTTTGGGAGAAACTGCGCTTTGCGAATCTAGCATTAGCTTAAAAAAGTATATTATAATAAGTAATGTAACGGTTTCAAGAGCATTTTTTGTGCCTATGAAATAAATATATTTTTGACTTTGACTTTGATAAGAAGATCGTTTTTCTTTCATAACACCTTCATCAAGCTTCTAATTAAGTTTTCTCATATAGTAATAGTAAATCATTTGCCTAGGTAGTATAGTACCTAAGTATAGTAAGGCCCATTTGCGCAGCCAAATAAACCCGAAGTTAGCTGCTAACACGGGGTTAAATGAATAACTTGTTTTGATTTATCTTGACTTAACCCTGTGTTAGCAGGTAACGATTTATTGCGTTAGCTCTGGGCTGCGCAAGTGAGTCTAAGAATAGTTAGGTACATACTTCTTGAAGGAACTCTAACTAATCCATCACTAATAGAAACTTTACAGATATGAAACTGTGTGTGTGTGTGTTAGGCCCAGAACACACGGTGAAACGCAACTGCAACGCAACTGAAACTGCTAGTTACTTTTGAGTTGCATCGAAGTTTCTGCTATAGACTTCTTTAGAAAACCACACACGAGCAACTAGTTTGAAACGTTTCGTTTCAGTTGCATCGTGTGTGGTTTCAGTTGCGTTGCAGTTGCGTTTCACCGTGTGTTCTGGGGTCTTACAGATATGTGTGTATGGATTCTGTGTGTAACAGTAACTGTCAAATTATATTTAAGTCCTATTTTCAGTAGAACAAATAGCCACCCTAGCATAAGAGGCAAGTTGACGTGATTGAGCCTCTTGTGAAGTTGTGCGGAATGCGGACGTACCTACGAGGGCACGGATTACAGACTCTAACTCCTATTAACGCTGTATAACTAGTCTTATAACACTATTATACAGCTATGAGATTTTAGGCGGCAAGTTTAGCAGGAACTAATAGAGAAAATTGGCCTGGATTATAGAATTCAAGAAATAACATTAATTTATTAATATTATAAACCGGCCAAGTGCGAGTCAGACTCGCGCAGGAAGGGTTCCGTACCATTCACTATTGATATCGAACAAAAAAAACACGTTTGTTGTATAGGAGCCCCCCTTAATTAAAAATAGAATTTTTTGTATTTGTTGTTATAGCGGCAACGGTAATACCTACATCATATGTGAACATTTCAACGCTCTAGCTATAACGGTTCTTGAGATACAGCCTGGTGACAGACGGACGGACGGACAGACAGACGGACAGTCAAGTCTCAGTAATAGGGTCCCGTTTTCACCCATTGGAACCCTAAAAATTGTGCAACGTTACTCAGCTCTATCGTCATACTCTATTCAGAGTCCATAGGTATATTTTCCTTTATACATTCGTGGACAAAAAATGCAAAAGACAAGTTTATCCCTCACTTTCCCCAAGTACTCAGATATTCAAGCGGTAGAGTGGTGCTATCGACAGCTACTATACGGCCGATATACGACCCTTTTTGCTCGAACCACCAACATGATTAATTAACCCAAAGTCTACGTGATTAATGCTCACGAAAAAATACTCGACAAAAATCAATTTTGTGGGCACAGAAGGCTTTGCGGGTGGGTTTTAAGGGTTTTTCTGTTGGTATGTATTTTATAGATATTTTGGTATAAAATTGAATGAATACCGATCTATATACAAACACAAATTGATAGGTATGTGGGTAAGTACGTACATAATATTAAAAAAAAAACAATAGGGAGGTTACTTATTGAAAAAAAAATCTAAAATTAAACAAAAAAATATGTTTTAGGTAGGTACAACTGAATTATTTTTTAACAAGTAATAAAAAATGTAAAAAAAACATATTTACGTATATCTCATGAGATAATCGCTGTTGGAACATTTTAGGTAGGCACATACTTTTTAAACGTTGCAGGATGTTTTATTTTATGCAAAATATTTCTTTTTGTTTAAAAAAAAAGACAACTACAATGGGGATGATGACTACATTCAAAAATTCAAAAAATAATTAGTCCGTCTTTTAGGCTATTAAAAATATTTAAAACACATTTTGTACCTGATCAAATAGATACATAAATAAGTACAAAGATACAGAGCATCAAAGTTACGGAGTGGGGGGTATTGACGTCACTCCTCGGTTAAAATCGTACTGAGGCGTGACATCACGAGCAATTTCAACCCAGTGTATCTGTGTCATTTTTAGTTTAAGAGAAAAAAGAAAAATACGTGTCGAGTATTTTAAAATAATCTATGTGATGGACTAAAAACAATTTTTTAGTCATCATGCTTAATGTGGATTCTGTCAATGTCAAGTATAGCTGAATATTCAACTTCCTATTCTAATAATATTATAATATTACAGATGCCAATAGGCTATTTGACAACATTTGGAAAATAATTTTAAATTAATGTTTATATGATAATAATTACCCTACATTGATATTTCCGAAATATTTAATGTTTTAATGATGAAAAATCAATGTTGAAATTCAAATTTAATAAAACCCGCGAATAACACTGTTTCTGTAATGGCGCTGGTCACATGTCACGCGTGACGTCACATGCGAGTAAACAAACACGAAAAACACTAATGAAGCGCACTATTATGACAGCTGTTTACTCGCGTGTGACGTCACCAGAATGTCAACAAATAACAGGCCGTTCGTGTTCCAGATAAAAATTTAAAAAATATTACAATTTGTTTATTTTATTTTGTTAAAAATAAACATGTTTTACATCAAAATAAAGTGAAATATATTTCTTTATAATTTAATCTTTTAGGATGGCCACATTTTGTTGTATATTTTGAATATAGTCAAATACCCTATTGGATGAATATATGGATGGATGGTCTGCCTGCGTTGGTATTCTGTTTGCTTAATTGCGACCAAATATGTCAAAGAATGTCATTGACACTCTGCAGACACACAACTGAGAATGATGTAAATCAGAAGACTTGGGCCCCAGGATGTGTGTTACTCTTTCACACAAAAACCACTGAACAGATTTTAATGAAACTTGGCAGTATTGTAGCTTGCACATCAGAATAACACATAGACTACATTATTTACAAATATTGCGTATTTTATCCAAGGTATGCCGACAAATGCGTACGAAGTCATGGGCAGCCTCATAAACATGAAACTGTGGTTAACAGCAAATATGCGCACGCGCCGCAGTTATGACCATGGCCATGACCAAGAGACTATCCTATTTAAAGATAATAAAAACGAATTATAGTACAGGAGCCAAACGGGAAATCTCATATTAGGCACTTCATACTTAGATCATCACTCATTTTACTACATTAAAGAGATATACGTCGCGAGATTTCAAAATAAACCGATTTTGGTGAAATTATTCCACGAACTCAGGTGATAGATATGAATTTAGAAATGGCATCGAACATATTTGTCTGGAGCCTGGTACCTATAGTAAAAAAAAACGGTATCAATTAGACTCATATTCGAGCTAGTATGGAGAGAAAAAAGTTGGCGGCCATTGATGAAACTTCCGTCAATCGATAGAGAAAAATATTACAAAACGATAGTAATTTGGACAATTGTTGAAAGTGATATACTTTCAGAGATATAGAACTCTGTTTACCCCGATGGGAGTGAGGCATGATAGATACGTATTATGACGTAAATACCGAAGTAACTAGTATACTAACAACGCAGAGTATAGGGTAAATCCGGGATATTTGCCTCAGCGGGATAGACGCCCGAATTCAATATTTTAAAATGTAAGAAATGTGACCAAAAAATTACCTTACAATATGATAGCACCCCTCCCCCCAATCAGCATGCCGCAAAGCACGCGGCTGTTTATTGCAGCGTTATTGCGAGTATTGCGAGACACTCTATTATTATCGTAATTTTACTTTGGGGATGATTTTAGAACTACTGAAACTTTCTAATTTACCGGTAAGTTAATTTTATTTTTGGTTCTTAATGAGAACTGAAGTATAAAGATTATTTTAATTGTACTTTGAAAATAAAATACATTCATATAACTTATTTTTTCTTAGTTGGCGTCTATCCATGCAAAAAGTGATATTTGCCCTAATAAGTTTCGGGTTAGATGCCCTTTGGGCATCCCCTTTGGGTATCTAACCAAACTTATGAACTTGTGATTAAATATTATATTTTTAAATAACTTGTACATATAATAAGTATGTGTTTATGTTTTTAGGAAAACTACCCATTCTTTTATTCAAAAATGAATATTGGCTGGATATAATTTTAAGTAGTTTTGACAAATACTTTTGATATAATGACATCTTAAAAAAACACGCTAAAGACATAATTATGCATATTTGACAAACAAAAATGTAAAAAATGTTTAACATGTATAAAATGTTTATTTTATTCTGAAGGGCACCTATCCCCTCCAAAAATTTTGGTACAGGGCATATAACCGGCCAAAGTGGCATTTATCCCGTAATTCAATTTTACGTTTAAACCGAAATAAATCATTTATTTATGGATTATTCTACAAAATGCAGCATGATATAGTTAAATAAAGTAACAAAGACTGTAAACAAATGTATGCTAAGTGTGTATTGTTTTTATTTTACGAATTATAAGTGAAATAAAATTGGGTTGGCATATATCCCGGATTTACCCTACGTATTCGAATTATCGACACATTTTTCCATACATTTAAAAAAAAACAAATAAATTTAATAAACATCCCAAGCTAATCCTCAGATAAACATATTCGTATCATGAAATCTGGTTATAAATCAAGATAGGTATATAATCGCCGCGGTGGTAGATATGATTCTCGATAAAGGTCTGAATGGGTCGCCGTGTGGTAGCCAGTTGATTGCAAGCTCTGAACATGACCGCTCTAAAGGCGATAGGTATCACCGTTGGGGTCCTAGGTTGCCTAGGTTTAATTGCTGGTAAGATTTTATTCATTTAATAAAAATTAAATATAATTCTTTCTTACTATGTACTTTAGAATGTCAATGTTTGTGGCGATGCTTGAAAAAACCACTCTTACAGATTTTGATGAAACTTTGTAAGTTAAACTTTTCATAAATATTTCATATTTTTGATTTAGTATCTATTGCTCATCATTAAACGTTTTTAGTGTTTGTAAAGAAAACTAAACAGATTTTAATGAAACTTTAAATTTTTAAACATAATACAATTTTTGGTGTAAGTTTGTCTGATGCTGAAAGTCTTTGCTGAAAGTTGCAAATTTCAAAGTCAAAGTGGAATTCTTTCAGTCTTTCATTCAATCTTTATTTAGAAAGCAAATCTATGTACTTGAACATGACCCTGCTTAATATTAATATACTAGCTGTACCCGCAACTTCGTCCGCGTGGAATACTGAAAATCAGTATCGTAATCTAAATCAAAAGTAGCCTATGTCCTTTCTCAGGCTATAGCCTATGTCTGTGCCAAATTTCGTTTTAATCGGTTCAGCCGTTTTAGCGTGAAAGCGAGACAGACAGACAGACAGAGTTACTTTCGCATTTATAATATTAGTATCTATGGAATTAAATCTAAAGGTGCGTACAGACCATGTAACATGTTATTTAACTTGTGTTTTATAACACGTCCACACTATGTTACCTTGTTATTCAACATTGCAACATAAAATAATACTGTATACATTAGAATAACAATGCAATATAACAATGTTATATAACCATTGTCGCTTGTCGTTCTTCAGTACAATCCACGCGATCAAAGTTATATAACATTGTTGTACATATCAATAACATGTTACTATACCATGTTTTATAACATTTAGTGTCCACATTATGTAAAACATGTTATATAACAATGTTAAATAACATGTTATGTTACATGGTCTGTACGCACCTTTACTTCCTACATTCGCAAGGTAGCAGTCATCTAGCTAGAAATTGAAATATTATTAGGTATTTTAAAATATCAATTTATAGTCAATTCCACTTTATTTACAGCTTCTTTTTTGAACTGAAAGTACTAATCGGTTGGTTATTATTTCATATAGATAAACTAATTATTCTCGTGTTATTTTATATTGTGATAATTAAATTACATGTCGGCAAACCTACATTCTAATCTTTAAGATATAGTACATGTAGTGAAATGCAGTTTACGATAAAATAAATTACGTTAAAAGGCACTGAAAGGATATTTCAATAAAACATTTTTGAATTTTCAATTCTGACGTACATAAAGTTATAATTTTTACTTTTTCAAAGATAACCCACAAAAAAAAATATTTTTTTAATTTGTTTCCTCCTCCATCAATCATATTCCTCATGTCTGAGGGTCGTGACTCACGTGACACTCACGTGACTCAATCGTGACCACCATCCATTAGTCTGGATCTCACGAAGTTACGCCATGCCATCTTGATCTGTCTCCCGCTACTCGGAGAGCATCTAACACCCGTTCCCTTCCCATTCCCTATATTCTATCTATCTATCCCTGGTTTTGCCCTACTGGCGACAGAAATAGTTATCTGTCTTAGAATTTTTCGTCCCGTAAATCTACCGCTGTCAAAAAATGTATGGGATTCTTCTGAAGGATAAATCAAAAGTGACAGCTACGTGACAGTTAAGAACTGCCGGTCTCGGATAGCTTAATGTCTTTGATTAAGGTCTATCTACACAGATCCGGGCCGTGCCCGGGCCGTGGCCCGTCAGGAGGGAAAACAATAAGTCCCCATGATAACGTGTCCGGGTCGTGTCAGGAAAAAAATATCATTCCATACATTTTCTATGGATTCGTTCAAACACGTTGTCATGACGACGTATTGTTTTCCCTCCTGACGGGCTACGGCCCGGACACGTCCCGGGCACTTCCCGGATCTGTTTAGATAGACCTTTGTTGGGAAAGGCTGTTAGACAGTACCTAGAGTCGAGTGTGGGGCGAATTTGGTCTGACCAACGCATCGGACTGCGGCCCCTTGCTCTATTTCCTTCCACATTGCCGTGTACCACTAGTTTTTCTAGATTGTCTCCGTCCTTTTCTTTGGTTCTTCTCTGGGGAAAACTGCACTCTTTCAAATCTAGCATTAACTTTAAATAATGACCCGTTCTAAGTGTTGTCAAAACCTACAGGATTAAATGATTTTTCATTTCATTTCTTTAATCTCTCTAAATCTCCTAAAATGAAACGGTTTCAATAGCATTTTTGTGCTTATGAAATAAATATATTTTTGACTTTGACTTTCTGACAATGTGTCCGAAGATCTGTAGTATACGCTTGAGGCAGATGATTAATTTGTTAAAGCGTATTTAAAAATATATAACCTAGCCAAGTGACAAACGACATTGAATTCTACCTCTATGAAAACTATTTTATAGTTACGTAAAGTGTAGCAAATTAACTATTTGCGTTTATTATACAAAATTGATATTTATTACAGTGTAGGCACACTGAGAGCTTTGCACGAATATTTATATGAAAATAAACATGATTGCTTACAAAACATTCGTGTCAAAAGGACATTTTAAACAATTTTACATACCTACATACATACCTACATACCTACATAAGTACCTATGATTATTTTAACACGTTTAATAGGTGTACGGTCAGCATCATAAGTCGATGAACACAATCAGGTTTTCAAAAGTAAAATACACCATAATTCGACGAAAATTGCTTAGCAAAAATACTCCAGAGTTAAATGAACATCCAATAAGTATCAAAATAAGGAAAATAAGTAAGGTTTTACGTCTAATATTGGTGTATATTACTTTTGAAAATCTGGATGTGTTCATCGACTTATGGTGCTGACTGTACTATTCCCTATACATACGTATTCATTCATAGTAAAATGATTACCTACGGTTTATACAGTTTGAGATAAAAGATACTAAAAGTCATATTTTTCTGTCATTTAAGGCCTACAACACACGGGGAAACGCAACTGCAACGCAACTGCAACTGCTAGTTACTTTTGAGTTGCATCTAAGTTTCTGCTATTAGTTTAAAATATTTTAGATTAGTTGCATCGTGTGTGTGGTTTTCTAAAGGAGTCTAAAGCAGAAACTTAGATGCAACTCAAAAGTAACTAGCAGTTGCAGTTGCGTTTCCCGTGTGTTCTGGGTCTCACCCTACCTGACTTCAATGTGAGAAAAAATTGCGAAAATACAAAATTTTGTCACGTCACGACGTCTAAAGATCTACGGTTTTTAGACCTGTAATCTTATCAAGTATATCGAAAAACATGAATTTTTTGCCCTTATCAATGTAATTTACATGAAAACGTCTGTTTCGAGCATTAATTAGGGTTACTTCATTTCAATTGACGATCAACATCAATTAATATCAGTCAATTAAGTACCTGATTACCTAAAAAGTATTTTTCAGACTTTTGTTAGTAAATACGTAATTTCGAATGAAGTATGTATTTTGGCAAACACTTTGAGATGATTTCTTTATTTATTTGGAAAACCAACAGCTACAAAAACCAACAAACAACTCGATAGATACAAAACAGCTATAGTACTTAAAATCTTACATGATTAGAATGACACATGCCAATCCTCGTCGAATAGTGATGGGATGAAAATGTTAAATCGTGCTGTAAGCGAAATTTTGCTTGTAAAAAGGTCTTATTACTAGAAATATTTTAAAAATAACTAGTAATTACCAAATAGCCTAATTAAGTACGTAATTAATTCTCCATTTCGCGCTCGGTTAAATATTCGCAGGTACTAAAAAACCAAATAGTAGTGACACCGTGCATCATTTTTTTAAAATTCATGAATCTACTATAAAAGCTCCTAAAACCTACCAAAACTACTAAACGCAAAAAAAATACGTATAATTACTATTTTCATAGACCTTATGATAATGAAAAAATATCGACTATTATCGACTTATATAACTCGATTGGTCACATCCTTAATTTTTTTTCATGATGATATAACCTTCTTAGAACGCAAAAATATTTAATCTCATTTTATTGAATATGTATTATGTGTGTTATTTAATATTAGTTTTATGTATCTTTACGTTTTATGTCGAAAACATAATTTTTTTTGTATGTATAAATACATTTCATAATTTTAAAATGGTTTTAGTTGTAAAAATGATTATGACTTTTGCTGATGCAAATTACGACACTTATGGGCCGCTAGTATAAAGTTACTTCGCTACTTTTAGTGACACCTGCCATTCTAATCATGTAAGATTTAAACAACTATAATCACAGGTGTCCACAGAAAAAAATACACTGACGTATCAGAAATTACACAAATCCTGTGTTAAATAAAAAAAAATCCAATGAAGTTTGAAATATATTGACGAATTAATCTTTTAACAGATAATACATAGAATGCTAAACTATTTGCTTGACATAACTTTATCTTCTGATCTATAATAAATACAGTATTAGCTAAAGCACAGTATACTTACCTATTAGAAGAAGTTGTTAACTATGATATCTTTAAGAAATTTGTTAACAAATTTATCGCAAAATACGATTCAAATTATATCTTATAGCGTACCATAAAATTTTATAAATATACGTGATAAATATTCACAGACTTCTTAGTTTCCAAACTCCAATATTTCAAATAAAAGAACGACTAAGCACAAAAAAGTCTGAAGTTAAAAATTTTATTGCAATAAAACTATTTAAACATCATCTCTTTTTTTCCGTACTTGTGTAAATGTGCAACCCTATTCCCGTAGCTATTTGCCAGTTGGTGTACAATAATGTAGTTGGAGTGTAAATAACTGTTATTAAATAAAAGGTAGTCATATTTAAGGCCTCGCGTGGTTTTCACACTTTACTGTCGTTCTTGTACCTTTGTCATCATAGCCGCTGTTTAGTGTAGCTCTTCTTTTTATATATTTAAAAAAGGAAAAACAATAAGATATCTTCTATTTCCTACCAAAACCCTGGCACTCACTAAAACCCAAAACCATGATAATAATATCCACCCTTTTGCTTTTAGTAAGTATATCATGGGCCGTAATTGGGACCCGTGGGCCCCCTCCACCGGACCCCCCAGAGCTGATCCCGCTGGACTGGTGGCAGCATTGCACGTTATATCAGATCTATCCAAGGTCATTCAAGGACAGTGATGGAGATGGAATTGGGGATTTGCAAGGTAAGAGAATTTAAATCATATTTAGAAACTGATTTAATATACATAAACTATTTATACATTTAGGGAGGATTGGTGGGAAGCAGCCACCGACAGAAATCTGTGGGGAGGCATGAGGCGTTTGCCTAGCAGTGGGGCGAAGTAGGTTAACAATACTACGACAATACTCTATATTTCATGAAGAACTAAGCTCTTATTTTAGCAAACAATAATGCTTAGATTGAAATGAATTTATGAGAATTAGGTAACTAATAAACTATAAGTAATTAAATTACTTTTGGCTGACAAAATAGTAAGTAGTTAAAACGAAAAATTGCAGCAAGACTTATTTATCTACGATTTTTCAAATTAGATTTCCATATTTTCCATATATTTTTGTATACTTTAATCAACCAAATCTGTTTCATCAGTTTTCAATCTTTAGTAGAATTTAAAACTATATGCTTTCCAAATCAACCCCAAACTTAAAAACCCTTCCATTAAATCCTTTCCAGAAGCTTTCCATTAAAAATAGTAAAATCAAAACACCATAAATTCTAATTCCCAGAAGGCAAACCAACAAATCATGGCTTATCATCAACATCGCAGTAATGATGATGTTTTTTTAATTGTCCCATAATAGACACCTTTTAAACATGACGTGTTTCCGGTACTTTGTACAATTATAAAGGTTTTTGGACTTGGCTATTACGTTATGGTGCTGTATTTTATGTTGCTTTGATAAAAGATCGAATTTCTTGATTCATTTGTATCGAATTTCAGAGCAATAAAATGAAAGGGCTCATGAAATTTTAATTTAGCCCGTTGGCCATCGGAATTGGGAAATGGCACTCAATATTATCCTACTGATCCCATACTCGTATTATAAGTTTATAATGTTAACTTATTAACATGTTTACATGTTTGTTCCAATGAATGGATTGATGGATTGCACGCAAAAACTACCGAACAGTTTAATGAAAGTTAACAATATTGTAGCTTGCACATCAGATTAACATAAAGGCTACATTATATTAAAGTAACATGCAAGTTTTCATATACAGGGTGTAACAGAAAGGGTATATAAAGCCGAAATACAGCGATAGTCCTCATGAAACTGAACAACTTTCCCCAAGGAACATGGGTCGTAACTAAAAAAAAAAATTTCGCCTCCCCATACAAAATGCCCGATCAGCTGATCGAGTAAGTATGGGCGATCCAAAAATTTTTTTCGAGTTACGACCCATGTTCCTTGGGGAAAGTTGTTCAGTTTCATGAGGACTATCGCTGTGTTTCGGCTTTATATACCCTTTCTGTTACACCCTGTATATGACGATAGATGCATACGAAGTTGCGAATAGCCTCTAGATGGGTAGCATCCTTATTTCCAACGACAAAACCCTACAGTCTCATAATAAGTACAACATTCCAGGTATTATCAGCGAGTTAGAACACTTCGTAGACGCTGGTGTGGACGCTATTTGGATGTCTCCAATCTTCACCTCGCCTATGATAGACTTCGGTTACGACATCAGTGATTTCTACAACATTCACGATGAGTACGGCACTATGGAGGACTTTGAAGAGCTGCTGGAGAGGGCTCATGAGCTTGGTGAGTGATATGACACTATTCGCACTATAAAGATATTTAAATTAAGATGTTAAGGTAGTGTCAGATATTTAGCGACTTAGTGAAAACCTATTCTGTATTCTGCTAAACAATGGCTTACACTGATTGCGACCAAATGTGTCAAAAACGATATTGATACTCTCATTGACACTTTGCGGACACAGAACCTAAGAATAGGTATTGTAAATTGGCAGACTTGGGCCCCTGTCTGTCTCTACTTTTAGGTATATTTTCATAATTTACGATGCAATTTGGAACCAAACGATTAGTATCAAAAAGATATGCTTCAATATTTTTTTGCAAATCAATGGACTGTCGACGAATTGTAATTACGTACTTAAAAATTAATTCTAACTACGTCGTCATGAGAATCATAATTAATTGCGTATTACTTATTTACATTTCCGATAAAAGATAATTCCTAGTAAATAACATGATTTTATCTCCGGAAAAGATACATCATTTCATATCAAAAACATACATTTTTTCGTATAATCTGCCTTCTGTTAGATCAATATCAGCTATAAGCTTACAAGGAAACCACAATTTATCATATAATTGGTATATTTTGGTAACGTTACATTTTTAATTCATTACACCACTCCTGCAATTTTATAAAATGAATAGGTAGTTATTATCTTTGCCAACGTTAATTCAATGCATTTTATTTTATTATATTAAACTTTTATATTTATTGCACAATGACATAAAATATACCTAGGTCTATTTAGGCTTTAAAGCGTTTTACTTAATATCTCTTTTTGGGCTCATACTATATTAAAATGCCATTATAAATATCTTTTTTTTCGTTATCAACAAAATCTGCCGTTGGTAGCTTCTATCCTTGTCTTATTTATTGAATAAGAAGCAGACAAAACTCGATTCAGTCAACATCAAACATTCCCATATCACAATACGTCACTAGAGACATTAAAAATGCAAACGTAATCGTTTCCCAATAAATACTGACATGGTTTGGAATGGAAATTAAACGCGGAGAGCTGTGTAAATGCTCTATTTTAGCTTTAATTGTCTCTTTTATTTGTATTTCTATGTGATATATGGACATTTAGTTGTTTTTGAAGCGATAGAAGTGGGTTTGGATCGTAGCAAGTGGAGCGAAGTGGCCTCTACCTACCCCGAACCTACCCCGATGGGATAAAGGCGTGACAGATATGTTTATGTTAAGGGTAATGTGATTAACTGGACATTGTTAATAAGGATCGGCCATTATTAATAATGTTCAAGAGCGCCGGGCAAAGTGATTGAATTAATCACTTCGACTGGCCATTATGAGTAATGTCCACCCTATCTTGGGCAAAGTGTCACTAGTGTAATTTTTTGTCGTTTCGGCTATAAGAAGATAAAACGTGAACAAATGACATTAGTTCTAAAACTATATTTAAAACTCGTTTTGTAATAACCGGGTATAAGTTTAAAAATACCTACTATCCTATAATTAAAGCAACAACTTGCCCTCTTGTTAGCTGTACATATGACTTTGTAACACCTTACCTTACCTTTTATGACTTTGTGACTTGCAATTAACAAATTCTAATTCTAATTAGACATATTCACCTCAAATTTCCATTCTCAAAGTCCGTTGTCGAGTTTGAACATTAAAGATACATCTCCGATTTGTAAGACATCTCACTCTCGGCTTATCGGTCTTTACATGTCTGTAGAACAAACGCTTTTATCCCTTACTTCAGCAGGCTTGAACGTATGAGAAAATTTCCAAGAAACACATTCGATCTGCAACGTTTTGCATTTACATTTCGAGATAGGATTTCCGTTTGATGGTATCGATTCGGAAACTGGAATAGAAGAATATCTTGCCATGTTTTCAGTTGAAGTTTTACGTAAAGATCTTTAAAGAACTGACTAGACAATATGGACGGTGGAACTAAGATATTGAAGTGTCGAGATTTCTATTCCAAACATCTAGCAGTAATACATACATACATATCTGTCACGCCTCTTTCCCATCGGGGTAGGTAGAAACAACTTCGCTCCACTTGCTACGATTCAAACATATTTCTTTCGCTTCATACACAATCGTCAGACAGTTCAGGTTACTCTTAAAAACCTTACTTGTCGACGCCATTATAGATTAATAGCACAGAATACCGAATAATAGGTAGAAAATTAAAGAGTTCGGAATGTCGACATGTGTTCGGATATCTAAAACTTGAAGCATGTATTATAGCAGTAATGCAACAATGAAATCTGAACGATTTTAAAACAATAAACGTCTTTTATTTTACTAAGACTGTGTACCTTATTGCTCATACAATATCGTTCATTTTCATTCTCTCTATTTGCAATAGCTTTACTTCGACTCCGGTATACCAAAGTTCTGCATTGTTTCCAGGTTTAAAAGTGCTCCTGGACTTCGTACCAAACCACGCCAGCACGGAGTCAGATTACTTCGTGAAGTCAGAAGCTAGAGACCCTCAGTACGTAGATTACTTCGTTTGGGCTGATGGCCTGCCCGATCCTGACAACTCCAGCAACAGACTTCCACCTTCTAACTGGGTAATTTATATTTTGTTTAATAATAATGGTAGAAACAGACTCGTCTCATATAGGCAACGAACGCAATGCATTATGTTATTTTTCTCTTTATAGAAATAATGCTGCGTATATTCCCCATAATTTCAATTACCCTAGTCCCAAGTCTGCTAATTTATAATAGCCTTAGTTGTGGGACGGCAGTGTGTCAATGAAAATTTTTGGATACATTTGGTATTCTGCTTAACAATGGCTATACACTGATTGCGACCAAATGAGTCAAAAATACCATTGACACTCTGCCGACACACATCTGAAAATATTGAAAATTAGAAGACTTGAGCCCCTGTTATGGACTAGTAGCAATAGAGAAACAAGATCTATCTATTACTATTATATTAAGTACTATTATATTATTACTACTATTACTATTGATTTATTTTAGTCTAAACCTAACCAGCTAGCTTAGCATGGCACTCTGTGACAAGACGTTGTCGTGCGTTTGTCACGCTTACGTCTCTGTCTATAGTATTAAATGTGATAAGGACAGCATACGTGAGATAATTGTCGCGGCTCGCCATGCTAAGCCCCCAGACTACTTGATAGCAACATAAACCCATACAACTCAAAAATCCACATACCCGATCAGAATCTAGTTCAGAATATTTGCTTCCATAATAATATAGATTTATTGAACTATTCATAGTAAAGTTTTGCATCTAGGTAAATGGGTTCCGAGTAAGAACTTGAACTGCACTTAATAGCTAAAGTTGCAGGCCGCAGTTAGTGTAGAGACTAACAAGTAGACGATATTGTATACAGACAAAAAACCGGTCAAGTGCGAGTCGGACTTGTGCTAGGGTTAAGTATACTATTGATATCAAGGAAAAAAATTCAAGTTTGTTGTATGGAAGCCCCCATAATAATAATTATTATTCTATTTTTAGTATTTATGGTTATAGCGGCAATGGTAATACCTACATCATCTGTGAAAATTTCAACGCTATAGCTATAACGGTTCCTCAGGTCTCACAGACACTCACAGACACTCACAGACAGGTCTCAGTAATGGGGTCCCGTTTTCACCCTTTGGGTACGGAACCATAAAAAATAAACCTCATGGCCAAGAAATTATCCTACGAAGATGGATGCAAAAGCCACTGAACATATCAGAATAACAAGACATGACGTTAAAAGCATACGAAGTCGCGGGCAGTCTCTAGTAATCCCAAAAGCCATAATACTGAATTTATTTTACTAATAAAAATGTATGTCGGCGAGAAGAGTCATCAGAAGTAGGGCATGCACCCGGGTTTACCCGGTTCTCAAAAACCCGGGAAAACCCGGGTTTTTTGATGATCTTGAGAACCGGTTCTGAATAATATGAAACCCGGTTCTCCCGGTTCCAACCAAATATTAAAATGTAAAGTATTATTTATTTTTGCTGCGTTATTTTAACAAAGGACCATGGGTCTGGGAGTATGGAGTCTGGGTACAAGATTTTATATAGGGTTATTATTATCTCAAACGATAGAGCTTAAGACGTTGATCACTTTATAGTATGAGGAAAAAGTCGAAAAATATCTATAAACTAATGTTTTGCCAACTTGAAGTATGAAAAACACACCTTGTATGAAAAAATCTTGTAAACATGTTCCGACAGTCATGGGACCTATATCAATCGTAGCTATTCAAACGGCGAGTAGTTCACCCATAGACGCCGTTGTCAAAATCGAAGGCCAACTTGCCGTTAATCGACGACAAAAAAATTGCAAGTATCGGACTAGTCTGTAGATATGCTCCGACAGTCATGCGACCTATATCAATCGATAGCTATACAAACGGCGAGTATTTCACCCATAGACGCCGTTGTCAAAATCGAAGGCCAACTTGTCGTTAATCGATGACAAAAAAATTGCAAGTATCGGACTAGTCTGTAGATATGCTCCGACAGTCGTGAGACCTATATCAATCGATAGCTACTCAAACGGCGAGTATTTCACTCATAGACGCCGTTGTCAAAATCGAAGGCCAACTTGCCGTTAATCGATGACAAAAAAATTGCAAGTATCGGACTAGTCTGTAGATATGCTCCGACAGTCGTGCGACCTATATCAATCGATAGCTATTCAAACGGCGAGTATTTCACCCAAAGACGCCGTTGTCAAAATCGAAGGCCAACTTGCCGTTAACCGACGACAAAAAAATTGCAATTATCGGACTAGTCTGTAGATATGCTCCGACAGTCGTGCGACCTATTTCAATCGATAGCTATTCAAACGGCGAGTATTTCACCCAAAGACGCCGTTGTCAAAATCGAAGGCCAACTTGCCGTTAATCGACGTCAAAAAAATTGCAAGTAGGTACCGGACTAGTCTGTAGATATGCTCCTTACAAAAACACAAGGTACTTTTACAGGTACGTTTACAGTTACTTTTGTTTTATTTCGTGGCATGTAATTTTTTTCCGTGGTATTATAAAAGAACCGGGTAGAACCGGGTTACCCGGTTCTGAGCTCGATTTGGAACCGGGTTTCAAAAACTCGGAACCGGACTCGGTTCTGCATGCCCTAATCAGAAGTGGTGTTTAAGCTTTTAGTTAAAATAAGACAGTGGGCGTGTAACGAACAAACTGGCTTTATTACGTAATTTCCAATCACGTTATTAAATAACAAGATTTACGTGATGTCTCCCGATATCTCTTCAAATCAATAATCAAACAGCACCCATCATACATGACAGCCACCCAAATATGAAAGCGCCAAAGTGACAACCAGTCCGAAACATGCCAGTTCTTGCATTTTAGCAGTAAAGAGTTTGCAAATGGTTCCAAAATAGCCTTCATGAACGTAATCTCCGACATGTATAATAAACTCGTTCCTTCTATATTCATTCAGATTTCAAACTATTATGAATTTGGAAAATTGTGTTTCTTAACATTGATTGAATTGCTTTTGGTAAAATGTTTTACAATCTATCACATCTACATAATTTTGCAATGTTTCTTTATCTATGGAATGTAGCTAAACTGCTAGATAGGGGGGCTTATAATGTAAACTGTATTTACCAGTCTAGATATAATCGATAGATAAAATGATTAGCTATTATATTTATATATCGAAAAATTGTCTGACGTAAATAATAAGTAAGTTCGTAGTAGGTACAGATTTTTATCTAAGCCCATTGGATTAAAAACTACCAAATTTCCATTCTTTAAATGTTTACCACCTAATTTAATACTTCACGAAATGAGCGCTGATAAATCGAACGCAGAACAATGTTAAAGTAAAATAGACAATATAATACTACATACATACATAATATCAGACACGCCTCTCTCTACCCCGATGAGAGTCATCGGGGTAGACGAAGACTCCTATTCCCTCCACTTGGTACGATCGATCGAAACCTCACCCATATATAAAAAAGAAATACAAACAAACAATTATATTTTTGTTATTTCCTCAGGTAAGTCAGTTCGGAGGTTCAGCTTGGGAATGGAGCGACACTAGACAACAATACTACCTCCACCAATTCGCAATAGAACAAGCAGACTTTAACTTCAGACACCAACCAGTCAAAGATGAGCTCTTCAACATTATGAAATTCTGGCTTGATAAAGGAGCTGATGGGTTCAGACTTGACGCTCTACCTTACATGATTGAAGCTGACCCTGCTGATCACGGTGGAAGATACCCTGATGATCCTCTGTCAGGATTAGCGCAGTTCGAATCTCATCAATTAGGATACACGATTCCGTTATATACCAAAGATCTGATTGAGCTGTATGATATTGTTTATGAATGGAGAGATTTTGCTGATGAATATAATGAAGAGCATGGTGGTGATACTCGGTAAGTTGGTTATGATAATATAAATACTGTTGCTGGTTTCAATTATAAATTAAATAATAACATTTCATGATGTGACCATTAAGTACATGTAAACATAGGTACATTATATTTTGGCAATTCATAAATAATAATAATAGAGAAAGAAGGTTTAATAACACTGTGCTGTTAGGTTTCTTGTAGTTTCTTCCTCTCGCCGTACAGGTAGTAAAACTGTAGTAGTTTTAGATATAAAAATGATGTCAAAGATTAATCACCAATTTTAAGCAAAAGTTTTTATGAAATTTTGAAATGATTTTTTTAAAATGTGTTTACATTTCTAACAGAGTGCTCTTCGCTGAAGCCTACGCCAACGTGTCAATGACGATGCTGTACTACGGCCGCAACGAGGAGCCGATCGGAGCCCACTTCCCGTTCAACTTTGACTTCATCACCGACCTCTCTGCTGCCTCCAATGCGAAGGACTTCGTGTACACCATCCTGAGGTGGCTCACGTATATGCCTTTTGGGGGGGTTGCTAATTGGGTGGTAAGTAATTCTTATGTAAAACAAGAAACGCGGACCAAAAATTATGACAGATGATCATGATTTACTTTGTGACGAATTCAAGTGTAAATTTAATGTTACCTACGAATAAATTATTATTGAATTGAATGATGATGATGACGATAATGATGATGATAAGTCCATTAAGCGAAAGATATAAGTATCTATGTGCGTAAGCGTTCGCGCAGACGCAGCTTCACTCGATGTACTGTACCTTTCCTCAAATCAGGAACATCACATCATCAATCCCTTTCTCCCATCGTAGCGATCTACCGTTCAATACCGAAAATAACCTCAGTGGCAATATTCTAAATTCATTAATTGAAAATAAGGCTCGAGATGACAGAAATTAACTCTCTTTATTCTAATACCTATCCACGAGAGAAGGTAAAATTAGTAGTCATGATATTGTTACCAAATTCCGAGTTTTCTGTAAGTTGAGATCGCATTATTGCCTACAATTCCACAAATACCAAAAACATTATTAAAAATTTAGCATCAAAAACCATGTTTCTTCTTCTTTTTATGAACTTTACTTCCTGCACTTCCAGTTTGGCAACCACGATAACAACAGAATGCCGACAAGATTCCGCGACAACATGGTGGATGGCTTGAACGCGCTGAACATGATGCTGCCAGGAGTAGCCGTGACGTACCAGGGCGAGGAGATCGGCATGAGGGATGGCTACGTGTCTTGGGAGGATACTGTTGATGTGGAGGCTTGTAACAGGTAATTATATCTTTAAAATGAGATTTAAACAGACAACATACATATCTTTCACGCTTCTTTCCCATCGGGGTAGAGAGACCACTTCTCTCCTTGGCATAATCCAAATTCAAAAAAATACCCACGACGGTAATTTAATCGAAAAATAATGAAATAACTCAAAAAACCCTCGACCGAGGAATATCCGTCGGGGGCTGCCTTTAAACCAGCTAAAGTTTTTCTACTCGTAGTGACGCGAATACAATTAAGTATTGATGTTTAACGATTACATAAAATACATTTATGAGTATTATTAAATGTTGAAATTTCTTGTAGAAAAGGCAGCCCCCGACGGATATTCCTCGGTCGAGGGTTTTTTGAGTTATTTCATTATTTTTCGATTAAATTACCGTCGTGGGTATTTTTCAAAATTTTTAATTTTGTTTATTTATTTTAGACTTTTAAGAGAGCATATAGGTACGGCTTATAATTTAATACATTAAGCTACTATGAACACATTTCTGAAAACAGAATTGTAATCCGATATTTCGTTTTGATTATATTGTAACATTATTTTGCACTAATATTGTGGCGCCCCCTAGTGAGTTACAGCAATGACACCTGTCTAAGAACATGCACCTATTAAACACAAACTCGTTATTGAAAACCGCATCAAAATCGGATCATTAGTTTAGAAGATAGGAGGGAACATAAACTTTGCCTATGCACTAATTTTGTGGCGCCCCCTAGTGAGTTACAGCAATGACACCTGTCTAAGAACATGCACCTATCAAACACAAACTCGTAATTGGAAACCGCATCAAAATCGGATCATTAGTTTAGAAGATAAGAGGGAACATTCACTTTGCTTTGCACTAATATTGTGGCGCCCCCTAGTGAGTTACAGCAATGACACCTGTCTAAGAACATGCACCTATCAAACACAAACTCGTTATTGAAAACCGCATCAAAATCGGATCATTAGTTTAGAAGATAGGAGGGAACATTAACTTTGCACAAACGCACACACAAACAAACATCTCTCACCCCAAACGCATATACCTGCTCCGTTCCGTCGTGGGTAAAAAAGGAGATTAACAAAAGATATTTATAAGGTGAGATTGGATGGAAATGTTGGAAGTGGAAGATCAAAGCAAACATGATCATCATCATTATTATGATCATGAGGGTGGGTGGAAAGGTTGGGAGGGAAAGCAAAGGCGAAAGTATTTTGATCAAATCGGGGACTTGTCGAAGAAAGGCTAAATCAAGAGTACCCTAAACTAATGTGCATACAGGCGACTGAACCTAAAAACCACTTTATTTACATTTTCCAGAGGAGACAACGAGACCTACATGCTGTACTCCCGCGACCCAGCCAGGACCCCCTACCACTGGAACAACTCCACCAGCGCCGGCTTCTCCACCAGCGAGAACACCTGGCTGCCAGTCGCTGAGGACTTCATGGAGATCAACCTCGCGAAGCAGAAGGAGGATGACATCAGTCATTTTAAGGTAAACATTAAGACTGTATACGTCAATATGTTCAGCGGCTGGAGTATACGACGTAATTTCAGCTGATGTGTCATAGGTGATTTGAAACACATTGCGAGCGTATTGAACCGAATGTTCCGCGCGGTACGTTACGCAGGTGTGACCGCACACTAAGACTGTATACGCCATCATTATCTTTACATTTATGTCGTCTCTTGTCGATAAAGTCTTCTTTCACTCTGCTCTATTCTGTACCGTCCTTTAGCACCTGATACGACAAAACTTCTATTCCTTCCTGTATAGGTAGTAATTGGTATTATACTTTGTTACATTAAATATCTGTGAAAGAAAAACCAATTACAATTTTACTTCAACATGAAAAAGTTTTAAAGAAGCAACAAAGAAACGTAAATCTAAAAAATTAACAACATTCCATTGTTTATTACACCATAAACATATTACATCTGTCACGTCTCTTTCCCAATTGGGGTAAACACGGGTAAACAGAGTTCGTTTCCCTTCATTTCTTTCTTCTTTCTTATATAAACCGACTGATGAATGTGGATGAAGCAAAAGAAGTATATTGACACCATAAAATTTATATATTTCAGCTTATCAAAACTACTGAACAGATTTTGATAAAACTTTACAATACCTATTGTACGTTAGACATCCGAATTACACATAGGCTATATTATTTTAAGATATTGTGTCAATTTCCAAAATATGACCATAAATGCGTAAGAAGTACAAATTATCTTAAATTTCTAGGTATACAAAGCGTTAACGACACTCCGGAAGACAGAAACCCTGACACATGGAGAATACGATATTAGAGCTTTATCTGACAACACATTGTTCCTGGTCAGGAGTCTACCAACGTTTGACACTTACGTGCTGATCTTCAACGTGGCTGATTCGATAGATACAATCTCATTGAACCGCTTTACCAATCTGGAGTTACCAGCTACAGTTTATGCTTCTAGTATACATTCGACGAGAAAAGCTGGGTGAGTTATTTGAACAAAATATGGTGTTGTTTGTGTTTTCCTTTTTAAAAGCTTATGTAACGTCCCCACTATAGAGACACGAACCTATATTACGAGAATAATTAGGTTCGGCCTAAAATCCTCTCATATTGGCCATAAAAGGATTGGTGGGATTTCATTTAGGTACTCCTTCGATACGTCTTCTAGTACCTCCTTCGAATTGTTAATCTGTGTTTTATGAGCCTTTGTTTTATTGTCAATTATTGAATAAAGTTATTTTCAAGAAACTTAAAGCGGTATTTACATAACGAAACTAGTTGCACGAAATTAGTTTCATGGCATGATAGTTTCACGCGTAAATTAGGACTTTCATGATGCATTGTGAAAGTGGTAATTTACACGCGAAACTATATGAAATTAACGTCATGAAACTAGTATGCATGACACTTGTTTCGTAACAAATATTAATCGTGATTAAATGATCACAGGCGTAACGCTATAGCTACTTTACGAAATAGTAATGGAAAAGAAGCTGTTTTCCATTTTTGTTAGACAAAGTGCCCGGTTCAACATTTACAGATAAAATTTAACTGCCAGATAAACCTATGTCTGTTTCATAAAACATGACGTTTTAGATAGAGACAGGTATAAAATATCTGTCAGATAAATTCACTATGTACAGATAGATCAAATTTAACTGACAGATAAACCTATGTCTGTTTCATAAAACATGATATTTTAGAAAGAGACAGGTATAAAATATCTGTCAGATAAATTCACTATCTACAGATAGATCAAATTTAACTGACAGATAAACCTATGTCTGTTTCATAAAACATGATATTTTAGAAAGAGACAGGTATAAAATATCTGTCAGATAAACTTTATCAGTAGATGATGGAACAGTAAGTAACTAAATCGAAATGAAAATTATGACTTTCATAAAAATGATAATAATGACTATGTAATTACTTTCAGTGACGCCATTGAAGATGACGAGCTCACGTTACAAGCTGGTGAAATGATAATACTTCAAGCACGACCGGTTTAATATAAAACTAGCTCGTACGCTTTAGATAACGTTGTTTTAATAGAAGAACTGTTAGTTAATTTAAATATTTTTGTGAAGTTTTGTGAAATATTTTAATGTTATTATAAACAGTGATAATTCGCAACAAGTGATTGAAAATTGTAAATAGAAATTAGTTTTAAGGGTTTCGATCATAGATTTAATTAAAATGACAAAATTGAAAATGTTTTCTCATGAATAAATAATATAAAAATTTAAGTAATATTCTTAAGCCAACTTATGTCGAAGACTGTTTGCGCAACCACAAAATGGCGGCGTTTTTTGGAAACATTTGAAATTCGATTCATCGTCATCACGCATTTGACAATCACGCGAACTGTTGACCTTTTGTTCAAAGTAATTATTTCCACAAATTGTCAAACTTTCTGCATGTCAAGTACTTCGTAATTTCCCATAACACAAACGAGGGAAATTCGGTTAAAGAGACAATTCCTCTCAATTGGGCCATCGCATCACCATTTCAAATTAGCGGTCCGACGCGCATGCTAACGGGCTCAATTTTCATTGGCTGTAATTCGATTCAAGGAACCAATGAGCGTTCGGAATTATCACGTCATCGCGCTGTGAGTGGTTGATTCAAACTTTATCTTAGAATATCAATTACGTAGAAAGTTTTAATAAAATAACGGGTATATCTACCAGGGCTTTTAAATGTACAAAATTTGGCTAAACACGACTACGGTTATGACACAAAATTAGAAAATAAACTCCCCCTTATTACAAAACGAGTTTTAAAGATAGTCCTAGTACCTAAGTCGTAAGTCCCAGGCCAAAAAATGACGTTAGATAGTCCTAGTACTATCTTTAAAACTCGTTTAGTAATAAGGGGGAAAGTCTTTAATTTTTTTTTTAAATAAAGTCCGCAAATAAATAATTTCATTTCAATTCAAAGTCATTAAGTATTTTTCAGTTACGTAGGTATCATATCTATTTCAGTTGGTAAGTACGTGTTAATAGTCTTATAATTATATTCACAAAAGACACGAGACACGAGGCAGAAACAATAAATCATAAATGCAAAGACACATAAAACCTTTTCGAAATAATAATACAATACAACTAAATAATTTACTTACGACGAAACGAATTAGTTACAGAATTTAAGAAACAAAAAACTCTCGAAACAAAAGAACTGCAAAAAAAGCAAAACGAAATATGAAGCGTTTGAAACCAGAACTCACCGAGTAAAGAGTAACTGCGTAGTACACATAGGGATATACAGAAATTCTTGATTAAAAATGAGTCCAAACATTTTTTTTTTTCGTGGAATGTGTTCTACATCACTAACACTATACCTGGTTAAAAGGAAAGTGATACTTTTCCTAACCTAACTCCTATTTAAACCATTTAAACAAGATCCAATAGCAATACAAACCACTCACTTATCGGAAAACGAGCTTCTCTTACGAACATCCCTAATATTTTATCTATCTCTGGTTTTGCCCTAATGGACATAGAAAAAGTTATCTGTTTTAGAATTTTTCGTCCCTATAATCCTACCGCTGTCAAAAATGTATGGGATTCTTCTGAAGGCTAAGTCATGTAAATATTATGACTTTGTAACACCTTACCCAACTTGTGACTTGCAATAAACAAATTCTAATTCTATAGTTCTTAAAATCTTACATGATTAGAATGGCAGGTGTCACTAAAAGTAGCGAAGTAACTTTATACTAGCGGCCCATAAGTGTCGTAAGTAATTTGCATCAGCAAAAATCATAATCATTTTTACAACTATAACCATTTTAAAATTATGAACTGTATTTATACATACAAGAAAATTAATGTTTTATACATAAAACGTAAAGATACTTAAAACATAATACTTAATAACACACATAATACTTATCCAATAATATGAGATTAAATATATTGGTTTACGTTCTAAAAAGTGTCACTACTCTTTGGTTTTTTAGTACCTGCGAATATTTAACCGAGCTCGAAATGGAGAATTAATTTCGTATTTAATTAGGCTATTTCGTAATTACTAGTTATTTTTAAAATATTTCTAGAAATAAGCACTTAGTCGACAAAAATTTCGCTTAAACCTCAATTTAACATTTTCATCCCATCACTATTCGGCGTGGATTGGCATGTGTCATTCTAATCATGTAAGATTTTAAGAACTATAATTCTAAAATCAAAAGTGACAGCTACGTGACAGTTTAGTACTACCGCTCACTGAGAACGTGCCGCTCTCGGGTATTAGAACGTCTCGGGGGTATCTATTCGAATTCTAATTAAATAGCTATCCTCACTTCCAAATAAATGTATCTTTAAACTAATTAAGATAGTCTAAAGAACAAAGAATAAACTTCTAATAAAAGACTACAAAAACGAAGACTGAATAAAGTCTTTATGTAGAGTTCACCTTAATTTTAACAAAGATTGGAGAGTTCATTAACACAGACGTTTAAAATAATAAACAAAAAATTAAATTCGACACGTATGTTCGAAACTGCAAAAACAGGTTTATAAAATAACCTACGAGTTTTTTAACAGTCAGATATAAGCGAAGTCCTATAACTGACACACTCAAAGTCGACAGAAATCTTGATGATATCGTGGTGGAAATTGGGATGTTTGACGCTGGCAGTGGTGTTAATATTTGGAGTGACGATACAAATCATTATAAGGACAATCCCGACCAGTGAAGTGCCAGTGTCATTGGCGAAACAGGATTGGTGGGAGCACACAGTTATTTATCAGATCTACACAAGATCTTTTATGGATAGTGATGGCGATGGCATTGGTGATTTAAAAGGTAAGAATCTTAGCGCCCGTTTCTCCCTCCACCTACAGAAAAAAAATTACCGACAGATAAACCTATGTCCATTTCATAAAACATGCCGTTTTAGACAGAGATAGGTATAAAATATCTGTCAGATAAATTTTATCTGTAGTTGATGAATCAGGCGCTTAATATTATATACAGGGTGTAACAGAAAGGGTATATAAAGCCGAAACACAGCGATAGTACTCATGTAACTCAACAACTTTCCCCAAGGAACATGGGTCGTAACTCGAAAAAAAATTTTGGATCGCCCATACTTACCTACTCGATCAGCTGATCGGGCATTTTGTATTGGGAGGCGAAATTTTTTTTTCGAGTTACGACCCATGTTCCTTGGGGAAAGTTGTTCAGTTTCATGAGGACTATCGCTGTGTTTCGGCTTTATATACCCTTTCTGTTACACCCTGTATGTCAGTGTTTGAGCCGATGGATATGATGTTGTTGTTACTTTCGCTAAAACTACTGAACAGATTTTAATTAGACGAAACTTGGCATAGGTATTGTTAATCAGATTAATACACAGGCTAAATATTTTAAGAAGATATGTAAATTTTCCAAGATACGACGATAAATGCGGACGAAGTCGAGGGCACATTTAAAGTAAACAAATCGTTTGTGAGTCAATGTATACGCTTTTACAACAAGATCCCTGCTAGAATACGTGAACTAACCCCCAATAAATTCAAGATTATTGTTAAACAAAAACTTAGTAAAAAAGGTTATTAAAAAATCAACGATTATCTAGATGACTCAAATCCATGGGATTGACCTGCTCTTCTGTCAAGCTGTCTCTGTGTAGCATAATTATTGAAAAGTTAATTTCAATGTTTGTATTCTAAGTGTTTTTATCTGAATTTGTAATACCAAATTTGAAAAGAGCAACCCAACAGAGTTTCTTGCCAGATTCTTCTCTGGGGAAAACTGCACTCTTACGAATCTAGCATTAACTTTAAAAAATTACCCGTCTTATGTGATGTCAAACTCATCCTACAAGATTAAATAAACATTTCATTTCATTTAATGTACTAGATATACGTTTTCCTCACTCCTTAACGAATATTTACACTGTAATTTATAAACAAAACTTAATATGACACGCTTTCATGACACACCAAATATTATGATAGCTAAAACCCATCTGGTTACGTGGTCATCAGAATTAAGTAATGGCGGGATACGTGCGATATATTTCTGAAATATTATGCATATTAGGGCCGTGGCCCCAGTAGGCAAACTGTTAGCGGCCGACTGAGTGAGCCGCTAATTTGTGGCGAACTGAAAGAGTTAGCTGCAAACTCAAATCAATGAAATCACCGGTTTTGGTGGGAGTCGGCCGCTGTTTGAGATAGTCAGCGCGCGTAACGCTGCAAACTGCGTACAGTGAGCGAAAACTAGCTGACTGTGGACACTCCATTTCATATATGGAAGGGCGTATATTTGAAATCGATACGCCGCAAACTAGTCAGCCGCTAACAGTTTGCCTACTGGGGCCACGGCCTAACAAAATAGAATACAATATGACTTACACTAAAAACATTATATTATTTTACTCTGAAAAAAGTGGATGCAAGAAGTATTTATAGATTGTAGCAATTGGAGGGAAGTGGTAAAGACCAATTCCCATCATCCAGGTAGACAGAGACCTAACCCGATGGGAAAAGATTGACATGCATGGCAGATGTGTACATATGTATGTATTTTATTTCAGGTATTACAAGTAAACTAGATCACTTCGTAGACGCAGGAGTAGGTACTATTTGGTTAACTCCGATCTTCGTTTCCCCTATGGTAGACATTGGTTATGATATCAGTGATTTCTACAATATCCATCATGAATATGGAAGTATGACGGACTTTGAAGAACTTATCGCAAAGGCTCATGCTTTAGGTAGATACATTTATCTTATCACGAAGGACTTACACAGACCAAATAAAAGGGGGAATAGAAGTTGTGTCGTATCAGGTGCTCAAACGGATGGCAGAGAATAGAGAAGAGTGGCGCAGACTCCACCGACAAGAGCGACGCTCTTAAATTTATGATGATGATGAGCTGTCAGTGTCCCACTGCTGGGCAAAAGCATCTCTCCTTCTCCACAACTCTATCCCAAGCCAGCTTGACATTTATTTAGTTAAAATGTTCAAAAATAGAGCAACTTTTTTGTGTAGTTTCAGAAATAATTGGCTCTAATTCTAGTGATTTTCTCCAATAATTTAATGAATCGTATTCTAGGTTCCTTTTAGATACCATGACTAAGATTTTAATATACTTCCCAGGTATAAAAGTAATTCTAGATTACGTTCCTAACCACGCTAGTATTGAAAGCGAGTATTACAAAAAATCAGAAGCTAGAGAACCTGGTTTTGAAGATTTTTTTGTTTGGGCTGACCCAAAACTTGACCCTAAAAATTCTAGCAATCGACTTGTACCTTCAAATTGGGTAAGTTTTATCCTTAATACTTCAAGACTTAATAATGAAATTGTACTATTTTACAAATTGACATGTAATCTATGAAGTAGGTACAATAAGTAATCATCATCTCCGCCTATAGCTGCCCACTGCTAAGCATAAGCCTCTCCAACGCGATCGGTTCCACCTGCATTCAAAGAGACTTTATTAGGTTATTTATTCACATCATCCTATCAAAAAGAACTATGTTGTTGTTGTTAGTCCATATATGTCCCCACCGAGGGGCACGAGCCTAATCTCATACAAAGAGTGATTAGGCCGTAATCCACCACAAAAGAATATAACAAGAAGAATTTACAGATAAGTCAATTCGGCGGTTCAACATGGCAATGGAACGAAGCAAGACAACAATACTACTTACATCAATTCGCAGTCGATCAAGCAGACTTTAATTATAGAAACCCAGCGGTAAAGAAAGAAATGCTGAAAATATTTTCATTCTGGTTTGATAAAGGAGTGGATGGCTTTAGACTTGATGCACTGCCCTATATTATAGAAGCAAAGCCTAATGATGATGGATCATACCCCGATGAAGCATTAACTGGGAAAATGTACCTACATTCAGGCCAACTAGGGTATACCACTGAAGTTTATATTAAAGATCGAATTGAATCGTATGACGTGGTGTACGAATGGAGAGAATTTATTGATAAATATCAGAGTGAACATGGTGGAGATACGAGGTAAGCTTTAAATACAAATGTAACTAAATATGATGTAGGTGTATTGCAAAACTGCTTGTAGACTCATCGTACAACATCCGGAAAAAAACGGCTGCCATATATATTTTTTCCGGATGGATGTCCGATAAAAGAGAAAAGATGATAGGGCACTTGATACGACATGACGGTTTCTTGAGAAACATCATTGAAGGAAAGGATGAGGGGAAGAGAGGCAGAGGAAGGCCGCGACGTACTTACTTCATTCAAGTAAAAGAGAAAGTTAACGTCATGTCGTATCAAGAAGTTAAAGCACTGGCAGAGGATAGGCCTAAATGGCGAACACTCCACCGGCAAGAGTTAACTCTTAAATTAAAATGATGATAATGATGATGGGTGTCCGATGCGTTTACATACGTCCATTACAAACCATACAGCACCGCGTAACGGACAACGGAAAAAACGGATGTCCACAAGCGCTCTTATGATTGTATTGAGTTTCCTTTATCTGAAGAATACGAAAGAGCTATTTGCCAGTTAAGTTTTAAAGAGATTGACAGTAGGTACACAGGTAATACATGAACATATTCAAAAGTGCAATGAATTCTAAGAAAAAATTGCAAACATAACCAAAGAAAATTACATTTTTCTAGAGTACTTTTCGCAGAAGCATATGCCAACATAACAATGACGATGTTATATTACGGAGACAATAAAGGGAGACTCGGAGTCCATTTCCCATTTAATTTCGAATTGGTTTCAAATATCTCAACTGGGTCTGATGCTCGGGACTTTATTTATGTGATCACAAGATGGTTGATTTATATGCCTTATGGACACGTTGCTAATTGGTTGGTGAGTTTTTTGATGTCATTTAAGCTACGCGTCCACTGGATCGGATTCGGAGCGTACGGAGCGGAAGGATTTGTTGCTTTGTATAGATTTATGCAGAAATGCCGATCTATTGCACGTAGTACCATAGAAATCAATACAAGGGAACAAATCCTTTCGCTCCGTACGCTTAGGTTCCTATCCAGTGGACGCGTAGCTTAAAAGCCCGTTGTGGTTAAACAGGCCCTAACCAATTTTTCCCTAACTTGCTTTTTTACTCGACTACGGCCAAGCTAAAAAGAAGGGTTAATGTTTTTGTCAGACATATCATAAAAGAAGCAAGTGGCTTTTACATCTTCTATGCTTGATTTTTACACGCTTTATATTAGCTTCACTTGTAACTATGTATGTTAACAAATCTTGGAATCTTAATTTGATCCACTTCCCGGTCTTCGAATAGGATGAAATTTTGCATACGCTCTGAGTTCTGATGACAATACAATAATATGGTACTTTCGAACTGATCTGATGATGGAGCATGTTTAGTGCGATCTAAAGCGTGTTTTAGTTTTTTAAACTACCTATTATTACTTATTAAGATTATGATCAATTCACGCTTCATTCTAAAATACTGCCATAAACACAGTTGACATAAAAATGAACATTCCTAACATAAACAATGCAAGTTATGGATGTAAAGAAAACTATTTGGATCGGCAGCCAAATGGGGCAATAGTAGTATTGGAAGATCCTGCTCTGGATGCAATTGGCACCGGACCAATAGCAAATATTGCTGTACATATCACAGTTCATTATTACGAGTTATGCGTTTGACATTATTAGAAGTAGCTGCTTCTATTGAAAATATTACAGAACCGTTTTGTATACTACGTTGCATTTCAATTTTATCTTCATTTTGAATTGTTCTTGTATTTATTTTAATTAAACGTAGAATTTGATTAAATGTATAAAGGCTAGAGACTGCCTGAGATGACTTCGTACCTATTTATCGCCTTATCTTTGAAAAAAAATCATGATATCTTAAAATAATATAGCATAAGTGCTATTTTGATGTGTAAGCTATTGAAAAGTTTCATTTAAATCTATTCAATGGTTTTTGCGTAAAATAGTAACAAACATCTCACATACATCCATCCATCGACACAAACATTGAAATTTATAATAATCATTTCCAATTTACTTGACTAGTTCGGCAACCACGATAGGGGAAAAATGGCGTCAAAATTCCATCCAAACATGGAAGATGGTCTTAATGCTTTACTTATGATGCTACCTGGAGTTGCAACAACATACCAGGGTGAAGAAATCGGCATGAGAGACGGCCAAATATCTTGGGAAGATACTGTCGACGTCAGAGCATTACGCCAAGGAAAAGAGGCATATATGAAATATTCTAGAGATCCTTGCCGGACTCCATATCAATGGAATAATTTGACTAATGCAGGATTTTCTTCTGGCAATAAAACTTGGCTTCCTGTGAATGAAAATTATGTGGATGTTAATCTTGAAAGTCAGAAAGAAGCTGCTCGAAGTCATTTTAAGGTGGGTTCCATATAGGTAGATAAGAATACCGCAAGCCGTCCGTCGTGCATGTGTGTGGCGGCTGATGAATGTGGATGAAGTGAAAGAGGTGTATTTGGATCTAATGCTATCTACACGCCAAAGCAGCTGGCGGCTTTACGTCATACGAATGGCAGCTGTCAAAAAAGCCGGCGGCTTTGGTGTGTAGATACCATAAGCAAGTAGAGGGAAATTCCCCGACGGGAAAGAGGCGTGATAGATATGTATGTATGTATATTTCATTACATGAATGAGATAACACTGAAGGCAGAAACGAAGACTTGATTTTTTTTAAGCAAGACTTTTTTATTATTACAGGTGTACCAATCACTAACAAAACTTAGAAAGGAAACGGCATTAAGTCACGGCGAGACTCAAATTAAGGCTTTAACGGAAAACACTTTGATTCTACAACGACATATAAAATCCTATGACAGTTATACCCTGATCTTCAATGTAGGTAATGGAAATGATACTGTGGATCTGACAAGAGTTTCCAATCTTGCTAAGTCTATGGAGGTTTACACTTCAAGTGTCCATTCGAGTCGAGTTAGCGGGTAAGTAATTTTTAAAATTGTACCCACACATAAATACATACATATCCGTCACGCCTCTCTCCCATTGTATTAGTCAAACAATATCAAATAGGTAATTATAGATAGAAAGACGTCATAAAGACATAAGACATAAACATTTATTTTCAAAAATTTTTTGCCAAAAAAGAAACAACTTCAAAACGGAAACTAAAAAGTATGAAATAAATTAACTTGTAAAGCAAATTTCGAGTTTATAAGTGACTAAAAGTAACATAAACAAATACATAATTATGCCTTTAAAATTTTTGAAGACGGTGCCAATTAAAACAATAACTAGATATAGGTACCTAATATAGGTACTTATAATCAATCTTTTTCACATCTCAAGGAAACAGGTGGCACCGTCTTCAAAAATTTTAAAGACATAATTATGTATTTGTTTATGTTACTTTTAGTCACTTATAAACTCGAAATTTGCTTTACAAGTTAATTTATTTCATACTTTTTAGTTTCCGTTTTGAAGTTGTTTCTTTTTTGGCAAAAAATTTTTATTTCACATTTTTTAGTTTCCCTTGACTGGTCTTCATTTTCATTATCAGACTCCTAATAACAGTCACAACCTATTTAGATGAAAGGTCTCAATAATATAAGTTAATCAAGCCCAAACACAAAGTACTTGCTGTAAACCGTTGTCGAGTTCCGTCGACTGCATTTTCGCTCCATCATCAGGTCAACGTCAGACCCTCATTAAACATTAGGGCTTTAAAATTCTTATTATTGCATAATATTAAGAAACACACAGTCGCGATGCAATTTTTCGAGTGTTTCCCTCGATATCTCCAGGTTTCCACCATCAGGTCCTGGTTTCCTTACCATGGGACCACCCTTGGGATACCCCCTTTCTAACAAAAAAAGAATCATCAGAATCGGTTCATGGACGACGAAGTTGTGTGAAGAAACATAAGAAACAGACTAGTTGAAAAAAATTTTTGGCAAAAAAGAAACAACTTCAAAACGGAAACTAAAAAGTATGAAATAAATTAACTTGTACAGCAAATTTCGAGTTTATAAGTGATTAAAAGTAACATAAACAAATACATAATTATGCCTTTAAAATTTTTGAAGACGGTGCCAAGTAAAACAATAACTAGATATAGGTAATATAGGTACTTATAATCAATCTTTTTCACATCTCAAGGAAACAGGTGGCACCGTCTTCAAAAATTTTAAAGACATAATTATGTATTTGTTTATGTTACTTTTAATCACTTATAAACTCGAAATTTGCTGTACAAGTTAATTTATTTCATACTTTTTAGTTTCCGTTTTGAAGTTGTTTCTTTTTTGCCAAAAATTTTTTATTTCACATTTTTTAGTTTCCCTTGACTGTCCTTCATTTTCATTATCAGACCCCTAATAACAGTCACAACCCATTTAGATGAAAGGTCTCAATAATATAAGTTAATCAAGCCCAAACACAAAGTACTTGCTGTAAACCGTTGTCGAGTTCCGTCGACTGCATTTCCGCTCCATCATCAGGTCAACGTCAGACCCTCATTAAACATTAGGGCTTTAAAATTCTTATTATTGCATAATATTAAGAAACACACTAGTCGCGATGCAATTTTTTCGAGTGTTTCCCTCGATATCTCCAGGTTTCCACCATCAGGTCCTGGTTTCCTTACCATGGGACCACCCTTGGGATACCCCCTTTCTAACAAAAAAAGAATCATCAAAATCGGTTCATAGACGACGAAGTTGTGTGAAGAAACATAAGAAACAGACTAGTCGAAAATACAATTTTTTCGAGAGTTTCCCTCGATTTCTCCAGGATTCCATCATCAGATCCTGGTTTCCTTACCATGGGACCACCCTCGGGATACCCCCTTTCCAACAAAAAAAGAATCATCAAAATCGGTTCATAAACGACGAAGTTTTGCGTGGACATACATAAAAAAAAAAAAAAAAAAATATATACGGTCGAATTGAGAAACTCCTCCTTTTTTTTGAAGTCGTTTAAAAATACAATTTTTTCGAGAGTTTCCCTCGATTACTCCAGGATTCCATCATCAGATCCTGGTTTCCTTACCATGGGACCACCCTCGGGATACCCCCTTTCCAACAAAAAAAGAATCATCAAAATCGGTTCATAAACGACGAAGTTTTGCGTGGACATACATAAAAAAAAAAAAATATATATATATATACGGTCGAATTGAGAAACTCCTCCTTTTTTTTGAAGTCGTTTAAAAATTAACAATCAATAAAAAAATCAGCAATAGAATAACAATTCTTACTTAATAAAAGGTTCTTTAATTGATTTTTAAACATATTAAGGCTATCTATTTCTTTTAACTCACTTGGTTATTTATTAAACAGTAGGACCAAAGAAACTGATAATCAGTTTCTGGCGTATGATGCCAAGAAAAACTTAATCAGAGAAATGAGCATGAGAAAAGAAAAAAACACGATAAAATGCCTTGCTAGTAGTAGTCATATTATTTTGGTACTAAGTAGAGTTAAGTTGTACTCATTTGCAGTCAAGTAACTTCTTATTAACTGCAAATACGGAAAAAATCATCTGCAAATTAATTTAGGCTTCTTAGACAAATATTCATTAATTTAATTTAAAAGTTAGACTCTTGTCGGTGGAGTGTTCGTCATTTAGGTATATCCCCTGCCAGTGCTTTAACTTCTTGATACGACATAACGTTAAATTTCTCTTTTACTTGACAAATATATGTTGAATGGGCCTACTCCTAAAATGTGAGTGAGTATGCCTTAAAAACAAAAGACAAACAAGACAAGTATTTCTGCTATTGGCTTCTAGAGAACAGCCGATGGGACAAACCGATCCATCTTTATGATAGCCAATTTATTTCGCCGTGAACAAATAAGGGACAGCCATTTCGGCCAGATAGGCGCCATTATTATTATAGATGGCGTTGCGATCGTTTTAGGCATATAAATGCCGTCAATGCTTAACTGGATGACGAAAAAGATGTTTATTCAAAGGCATGTATGAGGTGACTGATGAATGTGGATGAAGCGAAAGAGGTGTGTTTGGATCGTAGCAAGTGGAGGAAAGTAGTCTTTGTCTACCCCAGGCGTGACAGATACTTACGGTGCGTACAGACCATGTAACATGTTATATAACTTGTGTTATATAACACGTCCACACTATGTAACCTTGTTATTCAACATTGCAACATAAAATAATACTGTACACATTAGAATAACAATGCAATATAACAATGTTATATAACATTGTTATATTTTTATGTTGCAATGTTGAATCACAAGGTCATAGTGTGGACGTGTTATAAAACACAAGTTAAATAACATGTTACATGGTCTGTACGCACCTCAACGCGATCAAAGTTATATAACATTGTTGTACATATCAATAACATTGTTTTATAACATTCAGTGTCCACATTATGTAAAACATGTTATATAACAATGTTAAGTAACATGTTATGTTACATGGTCTGTACGCACCTTTATATATATGTGTGTAGGTTTATACTTATATATTTATTGTTTATTGTAGTGACTATCCTGCCTTCATGCTATCACTTCTCTCTCTGTGGGGTCTGCAGGAAGACATTTCTTTTAGAAATATGCTGTACCTTTTGTATAACTTCTCTTTTTTCTGTTTCTATGTACTATCATCTTACAATAAACTGTTAAATAAATAAATAAAATAAATATATAATTAGTACTATTTATCTTAGGACAGTTTCGTAGCTGGGGAAAGGCAATTCAAAATAGCTCAGTGGCCAAGACTCAGATATCTACCACCCGTATTTGAAACGCAAAAGCAAGAATATATGTAGATATCATCACTAAAATATGAATATTTACTACCACATTGTACGTCGATGGAACCATTGCAATTTTCTGTTTCAGAGATTCAATTTCGCTTGGTGAAATAATTTTGCAGTCTGGAGAAGCTCTAGTGCTAAGAGGAGATGCTACGTGACGAAGAATTTAGTATTTAAGCTGATGAATGTTCCGATTTATGAGAATAATAATTATACAAGATAATAAGCTAGTTGTTTCATTGTTAATTAATATTTTATAAATTATATTAAAGGACTTGGTGTTGTTATTTTATAAATTAATAAAGACACATTTATCTTGAAAAAATAAAACATGTTATCTTAAAATAATATAGCCTATGTGTTATTCTGATGTATAAGCTACAATATTGTTAAGTTTCATAAAAATCTGTTCAGTAGTTTTTGCGTGAAAGAGTAACAAACATCCATCCATCGGCACAAACAATGTTTGTGTTTGTTATATAATGTATGTTTGTCAAACATTGACATTTTATAAGTAGGAAGTAGGATGTACTATCTTATAGACCTGCGATTCCGAAGAATTTTTTTATAATTATGAATTCGTGTTAAAAAAGCGAGCACAGATTACCTACTGAATAGTTACTACCGCAAGTCAACCACCTATCTATCACGGTTCGCGTTTTTCAAATCAAACATCAAACTGTAATGGTAACTACACACCAAAGCCGCCGGCTTTTTTGACAGCTGCTATTCGTATGACGTAAAGCCGCCGGCGGCTTTGGTGTGTAGACAGCATAAGCCACAAATGCGCAAGAGCCCTTTTAGTATCAACTCGTAGCAAGTGAAGTGGTCTTTTCTCTACCTACCCCGATGGGAAAGAAGCGTGACAGATAATATGTACGTTATGTATGTATCAGCATTGATGTAACTATAACTGGACAAGTGGAGGGAAGTGGTATCTGCCTACCCCGACGGGAGATAGGCTTGACAGAAGTGGACAAGTGGAGGGAAGTGGTCTCTCCCTACCCCGACGGGAGATAGGCTTAACAGAAGTAGACAAGTGGAGGGAAGTGGTCTCTCCCTACCCCGACGGGAGATAGGCTTGACAGAAGTGGACAAGTGGAGGGAAGTGGTCTCTCCCTACCCCGACGGGAGATAGGCTTAACAGATATGTAGTTATCAGCATAAATGTAACTAAGCGGACAAGATCGTACTAATTCAGTAAATCACCACCTAATCCTGACAAGGCTAAACACAACAACAACTCATTCCGTCAAATTACAGTTCAGTTTCAAATAACAGATGTTGTCCCGTAATTTGTCTCACAGAGGGACAATATGGCCGCTACAATAGCTGTGACGTCACTTCCGGCTACCTAGTGATGGATAGCGACTGTTAAACTGGAAATAGTTATTTATGGTAATACCTTAGACTGATCATTATGTACTTTAACTAAGCTTGCTTTCACTTTACACATTAGTGAGGGTATAATTTATTGGAAAATTCTGTGATCGTGGATTTCGCTTTTATATTAGTTTTTTTACTATTGAATTGATCTTTTAGTACCTACTGTGCTTATATTTTGTGTTAATATTATTTTTCCTTAAACTACCTATAGACATAGACATTATCTCCCTTATCACAAAACGTTTTATTTATAGTTCTAGAACCAACCAAGATCAATGACGTTTCGCCTATAGACAAAACGTCAAAAAGTTACATAAGTCCTAGAACTATATTTAAAACTCGTTTTGTAATAACGGAGATAATGAATACTTTAATTTAACAACATCTTTATAAAAAAAGAAATTATTAATTGACACTTAAACACGAAATTATAACAAACACCCCAAAAGACACCTTCAGAAAAACCATTGGCAACAAAAAGTATAATAGCAAAAGTACAAAAACAACAATACGTCTGCCTTGGGCATGATAAACAAATATCAAACACAAACTAGGACACTCGGCAATTGGTTGGGAACGACAGAAAGGACGGTCCAACTTTAAACAAACATTTGTCTTTGAAGCCAGCAGCGTACAGCCGGCAACGCAGGAACTCCAACTAGAGAATGTATAAGCAACGCTGTTAAAGATTTAATTGCAGGAATTTAAATTGTGTTACCAAAAGAATTCGTTTGTACGAGCTAGTTTCGTTTTGGATGCGGTAAATATCTTGATTTCGAACCATAGTCTGATAATTTAAAATAGTCGCAGCTGTCTGATTATTGAATTAAGTGTCAATGGTATTTTTGACACATTTGGTCAGAATCAGTGTAAGTGTAAGCCATCGTTTAGCATGTCAAAAATGTGTCAAAAATGCCATTGACACTCTGCTGACACACAGCTGAGACTATTTTAAATTAGCAGACTTGCCCAGAAAGGTTGGCATGTTCTTTGATTGCTGAGGAAATGATAAGCTGATCCTAAGTGCCAAGACAAGACAGTTTTCTTATGTTTATGTCCCCATCTATCATTTGAATATGATAAGGAAAATATGACACAAAATAACAACGGCAAAGCCTACAGGAAAATTGTAAAGTAATCTAAAGAAATCATTAAAAACATCTTGCCAAAGCTCCGAACTAAATATTTAAGGCGCAAATTTGTTCTGATACAAAATCTCTGATTGCTTTTTGATTATTGCGTTCTAAGCGCGAAATTGACACAAAACTTCAGTAATAACCTCTCCGACCTATAATTTCTAGAACTGACCATAAATTGGTGACAAAATCACAAAATATACACCAAAAACTGCAAATACATAGAGTATCAATATATACGCAATTTTCCCAGCACTACAGCAAGAGGCTATGGTATTATTTTCGCATCAGTTAGCTGTATAATGTGGCTGTTAATGCTTGTGGTGGCAACCGTGGTGCAGAGTGGAGTGGGGCAGTGGTGGGGGTCTGCCGTCTACTACAGGATCCTGGTAGATTCCTTCAAGGATTCTGATGGTGATGGATTGGGTGATATCAATGGTAATCATAATATTGCAGAATCTGATGATTTATTAATAGTAGTGGACAATGATGTATGGTTTATTATTACGTTTTGTAATAGGTTGTCCAAGGTTATATTTTTGAATGACAATGCAATTATGGTACCTATTTGTAAAACGTTAATGAAATAAATACTTTGTTTATACTCTAAAATATAATTTGATAAAAGATCAGATTGTAAATGAACTTAAGCATCGTCATCATTATATTTAAGAGTTAGACTCTTGTCGGTGGGGCGGCCTAAA
Organism: Anarsia innoxiella; assembly: GCA_947563765.1. Classification (NCBI taxonomy): domain Eukaryota; kingdom Metazoa; phylum Arthropoda; class Insecta; order Lepidoptera; family Gelechiidae; genus Anarsia; species Anarsia innoxiella. Next base: position 11,590,088 of record OX387392.1, read on the forward strand.
TGGTAGGATTATCTTAGCCGAAACGTCAAAAGAAACGAACTAACGTCGGACTATCTTTAAACCTCGTTTTGTAATAAGGGGGTAAATGTTTTATTTCAAAATTGGCACAAATCAATTGTAAACTTTTTGAATGTTGTTTATTAACTTAAACTACTGCCATTTCACTATTTTATAGCCGAGAGGAAGAAATGGCAAAAAACCGTCTTATCTTGAGCTTGAAATAAGAAATTAAAACAGCAGTTTGAAAACTGCAGTAACCAAACCCAGAATAACATAATAACCACTTTTCAATCACAGGAGTATCAAAACAGCTGAGCTACGTGAAGGCTCTAGGAGCTGATGCAGTGATCCTATCTCCAATTGTTGCCAAGAGCCAAGACTGCTCCAAGCCAGGAGTCATTGAATTCACTGACATTGATCAGCGTTATGGAAACCTTGATGGGTTTAATGGACTTTTAGCAAAGGCTAAGAAATTAGGTGAGTGTGTGTAAATAAATAGCAATGTTATTGTTGTTTTTTGTTATTGTGTTGTTGCAAAAGTATCATGGTAAAATTTCAATCGATTATAGTCTTAATAGACTCATCAGTTTCTTTTTTAATATGTCACTTATAACTACATGTAGTTATATAAGGTTACATAGGTTACAGGTATCGTTAACCGAAATATTTTTCAAGATTTTTATCAAATCAAGTTTTCGTTCAAGAAAATTGTATTTTTACTTTCATTCAAACAAATAGACATTCATTTAAAATATGTCATACAATTACTCGTACTACTCAATGATTCCAAAACAGATCGTTACAACCATGAAACCCATTCCCAACAGAATTAAAAGTGTTGGTCACGTTACCAATCCAAACTGTGAGTACATCATCAGAGTGGTTCAACTCCAGCGCTGGTCGGTCTACCGGGTACGAAGACTATCTCGTGTGGAAGGAGGGTGTGGCTGATGATGTGCCAGCGGTAAGAGCATTTTCATATTTTATTTCGTAAAAAAATATATTTAAAGAAAGTAAAAAAAGTGTGGATGAAGTCAACAATCATATTAAAAAATTTCAGTTATGTAATATACATTTTATATTTTTTGTTGCAAATAATAATTCATGATTATCATGTTCATGATTATCACGATCATGATTATCACGATCATGATTATCACGATCATGATCAGAAAACGACCACAGCTCTTTGATTAACTATGACTAAACCAACTCATACTAAATAAACAGACTTAAAACCTTTCTGTCTATTCATTTATCCAGTTTTATATATTATCAAATCTTTGAAAACAGTAAATTTTCCAAATCTCCAAAGTACTTAACGATTTTTTTACCACAAAATGTAGTTAGGAAGCCATTTTGTGCATACGCCATGACACCGCAAGATGGGATGTAGCTTTTTAATAGCCTATTAAAACAGGCTACGGTCTTTTAGTCCATTATCAAACTTCTGCAAGACATTAAACATTTACGAGGGTATTTTTAAAGTTGGCAACTCTGTAAAGCTAATTTGACAAAGAAGAGAATCGTGCAACACTGAACTTTGTATTGTTTCGGATATTGTAATTGACGGTATCTCTGTTTATTGACGTTGATTGGAGCGGGATGGACAGGTCGAGTTTAAAATATTTTTATTGTTTAATTCTTATTGTCAATATGTCAATTCTATTTAAACTGAAAAGTAAAGAATAGATTAGTGACGTTTTTTCGTTCGAATCGCAGTCGTTTTTAATAAGTTTGAAGCAGCGTAGCAAAAGACAAGAGTGGTATGAATTTACTCAGACAGTTGTCGAAATAATGCATTTTGCAATAAACAGCAACTGCAAAACAACTGCAATTAACAGCACGTGGTAGAGTTAGTAAATAATCTCCCAGATTTTTATACTCAAGACTTTTCTTCATCAGGCCGTAGAAGATATTGAATGGAAATGGAACGAAGAACGCAGCGCCTACTTCGCCAGCTCAAACCAAGAAGCACTCCTGAACTTCTGCTCTAAAGCAATTGAAGCTGCATTATCATCAGCATCATGCGCCTGGTTGAGGCGAGGAGTAGCTGGTGTGGTGTTCAACCCTGACTTCCCATCAGACAAGTTATGTGGAGAAAGATTGTTGAAGAAATTAGCTGCAGAGGCTACGAGTTGTACGCGATCTGCTAGTTTGGAAACGCCGTAAGTGCTTAGCTTTAAAAGTTTATAAACCAACTAACTGATTGAAGAAGCACATAATGAATTAAGACAACCAATTAAGTGTTCCTCTCTAATTAAACTCGTCAACTGAAATAGCATTTAAATAACAAAAGTGTTCAATTAATGTAAAGAATTGTCTGAACGAACGTCGTTTGATGAAATTCTGTAAATGTCCAACTTTTTTGACGACAGAACGTGAGGAGTGGAATTTGGAAAGTCTTTTTCCAAATGTTATTGTATTTATGAGGTGACAGTTGAATTTGGATGAAGCGAAGGAAGAGTGTTTGAATCGTAGCAAGTGGAAGGAAGTGGTTTTTGCCTAACTGGATGCGAAAGAGGCGTGTCAGTTATGTATGTATTGCATTTCAGAGTAATCCTCGTAGAAACCTCATTGAAGCCAGAAGAAGCCAGTGCCTACTATGCAGATGGAGGTGCAGGGGCGACCAGTATCTTAAGCAACGCCATGACAACTAATACCAGGAGTTCAGCACCTGAACTTGCTCTGTCCTTCTATGCAGCACTGTTGACTGCTCCTCAAGATATGGCTCCGACTTGGGTGGTAAGATTTTAAGATCTTTTCTTGGTTTTGAGTAAAATGTACTTTTGGAAAAGTATAGATTTTTACAGTAAGAGGAAATTTATTGAAAAAGTAACAAACACTTATGTAATTAAGGGTTAATGTCTGTGCTATCCAAAAGCAAACATTAGAAGCTAGATTCTTACTATTCATAAAACATTATAAATTCAAACTGATATTTAAAGTATATTTATAATTTCTCAGACAAGCAGTCCAATTCAAAGCAGAGTGACAAATCGCTTCGGAGGCGAAATGGTGGACGTCATCAACCTTCTAAGCCTGATTCTTCCTGGAGCAACCATCATTCAACAGGGAGACGAACTAGGAGCCGCAGACACGATCCTCGAATGGGCTTCATCAGACAACTGCTGGCCAAGTCCTAAAACCCCATCATCAGCACCGTTCCCATGGGATGATACAGCCAATGGTGGTTTCTCAAGTGGGGAACCCTGGATGCCAATGACGCCGAATTATAGATATGCTAATGCAAAGACGGAGTTTGCGAATGACTTCAGTCATGTTGGAGTGGTGAGGGTTGCTGCGGCTATGAGGAAGTCTCCAGCGATGGGGCCTCATGCTGAGGTGAGGTTTTGTACAATGGAGTATGAATAGTGTAGAACACGAGCTTTGACTGTCTTCTTCCATATTTTTTCCATAAAATGTTCGTTTTTGGAAGTCTGTAAAATAGCCAAAGAGTGAGAGAGTGAAAGCGTTTGTTTAGAGAACCCTAAACTGACGTGCATGATGGTGACTGATGAATGTAGGTGAAGAGTGAAAAGTAGTTTGGATCGTAGCAAGTGGAGGGAAGTCGTCTCTACCTGACAATGGGAAAGAGGCTTGACAGATATCTATGTATGAAGTTTTCCATATCTTAGAAGATCATTGACTTCTTTAATTTCAGATCAAACGCCTAAACGGAGCGATAGCGATACTAAGATGGGGCAACGCGGGCTCCCTTCTAGCTGTAGCCAACGTAGCTCGAGACCAAACCGAGATCCAGCTATCAAGGATACCTGGTCTTCCACCCCAAATGACTGTAGCAGCCAGTTCTCCAGGGTCAGGACTTGCAGCTGGGTCTCATGTGGTAATGGAAAAGACCTTGAAGCTAGGGCCTGGAGAGACAGCTCTGCTAGCTGGTCCTCCAAGACATTGTGGAGGTCCAGGACCGGTAGATAAGATTGCTACTAAGTTGTCCGAAGGTTGGCAGAAGATTAATAAGTATTTAGGTAATTAGTTTTTAATAATTTTATTTATTGCTCGTGTAATGGTTAATAAAGCCGTGAATTTTAAATTATTTTTTATTATTTCTATAAAAGCCTTACGTCTATTGCAGACAATTATGATGTAAGCCTATTACAGTATTTTTTGTGGCTGAATAAACCGATTCGAGAGCAACAAATTATTTCTAGCATATAGGTACTCGAAATATGAAAATATATCTACCTATTTCTTTCATACGAGAGTAATACATATCATACGAGGTGAGAGAGTAGGCTCGTGTCCCTGTAGTGGGGACGTTAAAGGGCTGATAAGGACCTATTTCTTTATCTTCTTTAATCTATACTTTGTGTAGGTAGTCTTTGAGTGTAGTCAAAATTATGAATTTTATTTTCTTTAGGTACTTATATGTAAACTATTTCATAACCTTTCTTAGATCCCTTCCCTTCCAATCATATCTCCTCGCCTTTAAACCCAACCACTAGCTTAGCATGGCACTCCGTGAGAAGAAGTTGTCATGCGTTTGTCACGCTTACGTCTCTGTCTATAGTTTGAAATGTGATAAGGACAGCATGCGTGAGATAATTGTCGCGGCACGCCATGCAAAGCCCCCTGAATTCCGTAACTACAAAATCGATTTAAACAAATAATGTATAAGATACACCTGTCGCAATTGCTTCGACCTAGTTATATGTCCCACATAAAGCACCCCTATTTACTCCCTTACCAACACGCTATTATTTCCAATTCCGAGAAACAAATTATTTATAAAACGTTATCTTTGGATAACTTTATGGATCTAGTAGATCCATAAAAGTTAGTAGGTTTTATAAAAATATACGGTCGAATTGAAAAACCTTCTCCTTTTTTAAAGTCGGTTAAAAAGGGAGCTTAGTATAAAATATGTTTAAAAAGATATTTTTTATTTGTTATTAACATAATATAATACCAATTTCTTATTCCTATTCAGGGCGAGACTAAAAAAAGTATATAAAGAGTAAAATAATACAAGGTTTGCTAAGTCCATCTTTAAGTACAATTAAATCCCCAAAAAATAGGACAAAATAAGCCCGAACACAATAAAATAAAAAATAAGTTAAGCTTTATACTGTCTATTACAGAGTAATGAATTGAATACAGAGCCTACCAATAAATTTATCTTGAAGCAGACAGAAGCTCATAACAGTTTTATTAGATGTGCTTAGTACAGATTGCCTTCTCTCCGGCTCGGCCGAATGTTGTGAACCCCTGAACCCCAAACTAGGGCATAATGAATTGAATACGGAATTACACACGCCCCTTTCTATTCCTACTATTGTCTCCATGACCCATTTAGAGTTTACCTTGACAACCTAGTTTTTAAAGGGCGTATATACGGCAATTTTTAAAGGAGGTATTTTTAGGACGGATAAGGCATTGTAACGCTGAAGTTACAACTTAACCTAATACTCCGATATTACCTTCAAAGTTACAGCAAAAGAAACCGGCAGAACTCGACTTAAATTCTTTAATTTCAATCGTTTTAAAAGCAGATATCAATTAAGAGTTTGCAACATGAAACCTTGCAATTACAGTCGTAGAAATTCGTAATTTTCCGACGAGGTACCTTTCAATCTAAGGAAGGAAAAGATTTTCACAATAAATTCACGATTTCTTAAGTTTGATCTAAAAATAAGGAAATGCAAGATAAAATGTGGTTTGAAAAAGGTTGAAAATGCTTACAGATAGCTTAATTCTTACGTACAGACTTAAATCTAAAGACGAAGACATTGTAAAAACCCGCCATTTAAAAAGCCGGGTTTGAAATTTCGAAGACAACATAAAAGAGGAAATAAAAGTGATAAATAAAGGGTGAAATAACTTACAGAATTTGCTCTTTTCTGCATAGCTGTGGGTCGCAGTGGCGAGTATCGCGGCCAAGGAAAGTAGCGCTCGCGCCTTCATGGCGCGGTCGCGCGGGCTCGCAAAAGCCCGGCGCGCCGCGGACTGCCGTCGACAGGCTATCGACCGACCCAACGCGCATGCGGGACAACCTAACCCACGCCACTTTAGGGGTTGCTACTCGTAGCTACGTAAAGAAAAACTAAGGGGGTTTTCGACTGTCAGATCAACCCAGATCGAAGAGATTGGTTTAAAAAAAATTTTGGTATTTTTACGTACAAGAATATTTTAGATTATTTGATAGTTATCTCCAGATAAAATTTAATTGACAGATAAACCTATGTCCATTTCATAAAACATGACGTTTTGGGCAGAGACTGCTATAAAATATCTGTCAAATAAAATTTATCTGTTGATGGCTTAAAATATGTTTGCGCAATAAATGCGAGAAATAATGCACTTGCAATACCTACACTTTTAGCGGATGAAACAGAACTGTTTATAAACTCAGAACGCGTTAATTTGATAACATAATTTAAAGGTCATACATAAAATAACAAAGATGACATCATTCGTAACATTTATTTATAAATGAAGCTTCAAAACCAGTTTTTATGAAATCCTCAATACAAAACCGATGGCCTAGTTTCATAGCAAAACGGGGAAAGAATTTCCCTTTACATGGCAACACTGAACTTCGAGTACGGTATCACAGCGCGTCTATGACTCACTCACTCGTAACGTAGACCGTAGGCCGAGGACCGAAGGCTGCTGAATGAAATGCAATGCCGCCACTCAATCAACGGGGTGGCTGTATAGTCAGCTTTATTTTTAACTGGCTATGTGGTATTTTTGTGCAACGGTTAATGGATCTTTAAAAAGATTTTTACTAAAGTATGCTATCACTTCTCTCTCTGTGGGGTCTGCAGGAAGAAATTTGTTTTAGAAATATGCTGTACCTTTTGTATAACTTCTCTTTTTTTCTGTCTCTATGTACTATCATCTTACAATAAACTGTTAAATAAATAAATAAAGTACTATAGCTTATTAGAAATATACATACTTAGTCTTCAATGCTAAGAAGAATAAGTACATAGATATTTGTAGGTAATTAGGGTTTTGGTAAGTAAACTTATCTCTTTTAAATTCAGAATCGGAGTCAATAACTCTTGTTTGTAATTGACGTGATTGTATGAGGCGGCTGATGAATGTGGATGAAGCGAAAGAAGTGTTTTGGGTCGTAGATCCTAGCAAGTGGAGGGAAATTTGCCTACCTTAATGAGACAGAGGCGTGACGGATACATATGTTTATCTCATCATCATCATGCCAGCTTACGGACGTCCACTGCTGGACAAAATCCTCCCCTAATGATCTCCACAACGACCGGTCATGCGCTTCCCGAATCCAACGGCTTTCCGCGACTTTTACCTGGTCGTCGATCCACCTTTTTAGACGTCTTCCCACACTGTGTCGTCCGGTATATTTGTGTAAGTAATCTACTACGTATATAATCTATAATATAAAATGAATTGCAAAATGTGTTGGTAAGCGCATAACTCAATAACGCCTGGACCAATTTTATCAATTCTTTTTTTGAAATGTTCATTGAAGTTCAAGAATGGTTTTTATTGCCGGAAATGCCCTAAACAGCCCTTTTCTTTTTCCCATGTAAATGTTTCTATATAAAATGTTGTCAATTTTAACTTTATTGCTATAGGCGGAACAAAGTTCACCGTGACAGCTAGTAATTAATAAAAAAGGAAATGTAGATAAGCTGCGTATGTTGGTGTAAAGTCGGTGTCAGTCTCGAACCAGTGACGTTTGGGTGAGGTCTCGCCACCGACGCCGACTTCTCAAGTTGACGATATATGGATACCCTATCTAGCACCGCAATACAATGTCCTGGGTGCATTGATGTAGTAACATATAGATACCATATAGAGGCAGACATAGGCTGCGGCTTAATTGGCGAAGATCGTACGATGGCGCGATGCGTTTTTCATCGCACGATCAAACGCATCGTACGGTCACTAAAGCATTTCACGTGCACGCTCTTGCGAGGCTCAAATAGGACACTCTGATGAAATTTGAACTCATCGCACGATGAGAACGCATCGAGTCATCGCACGATCTTCGCCAATTAGGCCACATGATCCCACGTCCGCATTTCAGGTACGCAAAGCATTATGACATCTGCTGCATTAAAATATTATGATTAGAAACTTACTTGTCACACGCATAGCTGTCCCACGTTGCATATATGCATGATAATTGGAAAAAAGAAGAAGAGAGGAGTGTGGTTGGCATCGTAGCAAGTGGAGAGAAGTGTTGCCTGCCTACTCCGATGGATAGAGACGTGACAGATAAATACCTACCTAAGTAATAGCCCAGTAACGTATTGTCGGTTATATGTGAACGAATAAGTGAATATGTATGGAAATACATCACTTGCGGCAGCTTACAATCAATTTGGTTTGAACGCGGCCTGTGATGAACTTAACAAAAGCAGTCGTTATTTTTGAAAGTTAACCAATTTGGCTAATAAACGTTTTGACTACTCCAAGTTGAAACTAAACTGTAGGTTCAATACAACGTTATTTCACTTCCCTTAAGACTATTCAATCCAAGAAAAAAAAACTTTATAATGGGCAAAGGAACAATATTCAATCTATATCACAACTATATCAATGCCTTCACCACTCAAACGCACTCTTCATGAGCACCACTCCATACTGAAGAGTGCTTCAAATGTAAAGGTATCATTTGACAGGTTTCAGCTTTACTTATAGCCATTCGAATAATAATTCGAATATAAAAAATAGATTAGCTGGTTTTTGCAATCGGCATGAATTCTGGCAAATGGTAAGGGTCAAGTAGGGAAAAAATTCTTAAATGAAACGAGAAGAATATTATTGGTAAAAATAAATGATGCTTCTTTAATGAATAACATAAATGCTACATTAACATTACATTTTTATCGGTGTTCCAGTTTAGCACTAAAGCAAACTATTTAGTAATCTGTGACTAGAGGTTGCCTGAGACATTGTACGCATTTATGGTTATATTTTTGAAAATTTTAGCAATATCTTATTAAATAATAATAATACGGTCTATGTGTTATTCCAATGTGCAAACTACAATATTGTAAAACCCTAGATTCGAAGGATAACAAGAATTTAGAAAGAAACTCTGTTGGGTTGCTCTTTTTTTAAATTAAGTTCTTTATTCAAACAATATTCTTTGTTTTACTCCATATAACATAATTGAAAGTGGACTCTTCATACATAAAGCATTGTAAAATGTAATATTCTCTCTGCATCTGGTAAGATCTTTATTTAAAGTCATATTTGATGGCCACCCGTCTAGACTATCTATCAGGGTACATCACTCATTGTAGAACAGAAAAACTTTATAAATATACGTAGAGTTGAGTAGAAAAATTATGTTTTATTTGAAAAAGTAAAATGTAACAGCGCGTATTCATTGACGAGCTGTTTCTGTAAGCGCCAAAATACACGGTGAAACGCAACTGCAACGCAACTGAAACTTTTGAGTTGCATCGAAGTTTCTGCTATAGACTTCCTTAGAAAATCCTTAGAAACTTCGATGCAACTCAAAAGTAACTAGCAGTTTCAGTTGCGTTTCACCGTTTGTTCTGGATCTTACAGTTACAGTTCGCCAATGAATTCGCGCCTATAACCAATAAATTATGACAAAAAATAGCGTATCAAAAAAGAAGGTAATTACCATAAATATAGAACGATGCAATCCGATAATTGCAAGTGTGCCGATTAAAAGTGATTCATGTCAGATACGATACTGTGATAGCACCGATTTTACTTGACTTTAACACGGATTTTGGTAACTAGTATTATTATTTATTTACCTATCTTATTAGGTATCTTACCTATTTATGAAACGTATGTAAGAATGTTTATGTGACTAGCACTAATTAAAAAGATATAAGTAGTAGGTAAATAATTTACATAGTTATATTTAGATACATATTATGTATATCTGTTACGCCTCGCGAGTTAATCGCCGTCTCGCACCCAAAAAACTCGCACCAAAGCAAAAAAGCAAGGTAAAAACCTGGGTGCGAGTTTTTTGGGTGCGAGATGACGAATAAATCCGTCTCTTTCTCTACCATCATCGGGGTACACAGAAACTACTTCCCTCCTCTCGTAACAATCCAAATACACTTCTTTCCCTGCATCCAAATTCATCAGTCGCCTCATACATACATGTCGGTTTAGGATACTCCAGACTTTAAAAAAATTTAGCAACAAAAACCCAACAGCAAACCCATCCTTCAATCGTTTATCAATCAATTAATACTAAAATCAATCAAGATTACCCAAAAAAAGGGGATTTAAGATAAAAAACTGATATGTCCAGGATCAGCAGAGGTCTCGAATACCTTTCAGCCAGCGTGGAGGCTTATTCCGGTACCCCAGACCACCGCTGATGATGTAAACCCGCCAAATTTTCGGTCTCTATCCCCGTATCTACTGATAGCGCGAGGTTTGTTTCATATCTTCTTATCAATGATAACAATGTCGATATGAGTTGTTAATCGTTACACGTCATTTACGTTTCTTGTGTTTCTGTGATTTGGTTGTTTAATGTCTATTTGTAGTCTGCTAGTGTATAATTATTACATTTCAAATTCTTCTTATGCATATTTTGAGCAGTAATGCGTTGTTGTTTTTGTCCATTAATATCAAGGCAAAGAGGCATACGACCACGGCTATCCTCTGGATATCGCTTCGTCTGTGCACTTATTGGGTAGGTAAGAAGACAAGAATAATTTCTTGTTTCTTACTTTTAAGTCGCAGTTTATCCGTAGTCGTGTTTTAGTTATTGGAACTTATTTTTTATTGCCCAAGACGAACGTACTGGATCAAATCGGAGACTTGTTCAAAAAAGGCCAAGTTAAGAGTACCCTAAACCGACGAACATGTTTGAGGCGACTGATGAGTGTGGATGAATTGAAAGAAGTGTGTTTGGATCGTAGCAAGTGGAAGGAAGTCTCTGCCTACCCCAATGGGAGAGAGGCGTGACAGATATGTATGTAATGCGTTGACTGTAGTATAGTATATTCAGGTTAGGGCTTTCTATGAAATAAAAGTTGAGATTTCTTCAAAAAAAGTAGTTTTATATATGTAATGAAAGTGGTCCGACACAGCGACACAGATAGAACAAAAAACAAAAGACGGCCAGTTTGACAGCTAAGTTTTTTTTTTTCAAACTAGCTTAGAGAAAAATTTTATTACTCCAACATAGTATAGTTTCATATAGTATATGTATAGTTTCATTTTTCATATGTATAGTTTCACAATCAAAAGGCAGCCATTTAATACAAGTAAAGAAACTGGATACAACCCGCCAAGTGACATGACGTGATTGATGATGCTCTCTACATAATGGAGCCAGTCCGGCTACATGCGAACGACACTTCCTTCAACGGACTTTGACGTACCATAAAATAAAATAAAATAGAGCAAACAAATTACTTTACACTCTCCTATGGATACTACAGTTGGGTGAGATTTTTTTTTAGTCCATCACATAGATTATTTTAAAATATTCGATTCTTTTTTCTCTTAAACTAAAAATGACAAAGATACACTGGGTTAAAGTTGCTCGTGACGTCACGCCTCAGTATGATTTTAACCGAAGAGTGACGTCAATACGCCCCACTCCGTAACTTTGATGCTCTGTATCTTTGTATTTATTTATGTATTTGATTAGGTAAAAAATGTGTTTCAAATATTTTTTAATGGCCTAAAAGACGGACTAATTATTTTTTGAATTTTTGAATGTAGTCATCATCCCCATTCATAGAATAACATAATTATCCTATACCTATAAATATATTATTCAGTTGCCTATATACATAGGAATCTGTCTAATTAACCAATATGGTTTTCCGCAACCGAACTACCTTCGAGTATAGAATACATAAGGAGGAGATACCGTCTGGATCTGCGTGCCTGGTCTGGCACAAAATGGTTACCTTTTTGTATGGTATTTCTTATCGTTTGTCAGGTCATCTACCGAGAAAACTATGAAAAATTTGGCGCAACCTTGACACGCTGTCATAAACTCATTTGTATACTTATGAAAAAAATGGGGCCACTCCATATATTCCTCCCTCATTGGTTCCTATAGATAGATTCATGCGGTACCTACCTATATTTGTATTGTACATTAATATAGTTTCGTGTTACAAAATATTACATAATAATAAGTAATATACCTAGTATTTAGTATTAACGTCATTAATTAATTGAAATAACGACTGAGATAGTTAATTAAACTAATGTAGTTAACCAAATCTATTGATGACTATTTCTAATAATCTTAACTATCTAATAGAGACATATCAATAAAATAAATAACGTTTGTAAATATGTTTTTGAAATACCAAGAGTTTCATCATCATCGTAAAAAGAGCGTCGCTCTTGTCGGTGGAGTCTGCGCCACTCTTCTCTATTCTCTGCCGTCCGTTTGAGCACCTGATACGACACAACTTCTATTCCCTCTTTAACCTAGAGCTTATAGGAGTTTATCAAACCTAAAATACGGGATTTGCTTCATCTAGTATCTATAAATTAGTTAAAAATCTATAAATAAAAAGTTTATAATATCATTACTGACAACGCTACGCGAAACAGTTTAAGTAGGTACTAAGCAATAAGTATTATAAGAAAAAGTCAACATGTCTAGGAACAGGAAAAGATTACAAATAATGATCATAAAAGCAATACTTAACTGAATTATTGCAACTTTTAGTTTAACAAAACTTTTGGTATCAAACTAATGACGAAATTGAAAGCAATTTTTGTCATAATTTGGCAATCATGAAAATTACCTACACCAACGTTCTTGAGAACAGAAATGAAATAGATTTATCTCGAATTCATCCGTTATTGTATTCGCAATGTATTTATTGAAACGATTCTAAAATCACATGAATTCAATAATGGCCGCTAAACCGCTCGGCGCCACAGCATCCGAACAATGCCGGATAAAATGCATTTGGGTGAATAGAACTCAATAAAAGTGAAACATCGTGTAGCACTCAACGAGCGGAGAAACGTTCCAACAACATATTACTGCAACCCAGTTCCAACAGACAAAAAGCCTTTTATAAAATGGAACGCTCGACTTGCAACTGATTTATTCTAGGCCACACAATTGGATTAGCATGCGGCCGCGTCGCCTCGCGCCCTGCCTGCCTTAGTGCACTCGCGTCGCACACCCTGCAATCTAAACATCAAATATTGCACGCATTCCCTTTATGTAACGAGGCGAATTCGACAATTAATTAGAGCTAGTTATCATCGCGTGCGCGCCGCTTTCCTCAGTGCGCGAGCGGCGGCCGAGCGCGACGGGCCATGAGCGCGCTCCCACTCGCTGACCAGCCGCCGCCAATGGCGCGCGTTGCACACTGCATCGAGATCGTGGAGCCCGACCCCGAGGACTGCCTCACCTCGCTCCCACCGGAGGGCAACGTCAAGCTGCGCAACTACCGGCTGCTGAGTGAGAACCTCCGCGCGTACACCCCCACCGGAGATATCCACACGTCCCCGACTAAAGGGAAGCTGGTGCCGAAGTTCGACGTGTGGAGTAGTCTGTCGCCGCCGAGAGCGAAAATCCTCGAGCTGCTGCGGCCGGAGGACCCCGGCAGGGACGCGCTGGAGGCCATCGTGCGGCCTGCGCCGCGCAGGGGCCTCGCGCGGCCCCTCGACGATGACACAAGGCGCTTCCTGCAGCGCGCACTGCTCTCTCCGAGCCCTCAAGGTTACTCCAACGCAGCCACACCGGAGCCCCGAGTCAATTCTCATACACAAGTGACAGAACCCGAACGGACTGAGCCTAGTGATCCAAGTGAAGAAACCCCCAAAGACTCTGAATCTCGAGTGTCTAATCATCAGTTGAAGAGAGAGCTGTCTTTAGCTGAGGAGTTGCGTGAAGCGGAGGAGGAGGAGCGTTCGGGAGGGAGTATTCGTCGGGAGCTGCTGCGGGAGTTCCGGCGGCGGGAGGGGGGAATGAAGGAGGCGTTTGAACGAGAGCGGCTAGGGAAGCTGGCGCTGGCGGTGGAGGAGGACGAGGGCGACGCGGACGGGCTGTCGGCGGCGGCGCGGAGACTGGACGCGCTGCTGGCGGAGTCGCGGGAGCTGCACGACGAGCTGGCGACCATCCACGAAGACATCCAGGTGCTGGCCCGACGCGTGGCGCGCCGCGACTGACGCGTTGGTACCTCCTGGTGTCCCACATGCACCACGCACCAAATGTCCGCTCACGCGCACAGTCGCACGCGATACTCGCTTGGCACTTTACCTTGCAATAATATCTTATTATTAAGGTCTTTTTTGTAGACAATTAGGTACCACAATTTTGCACAACTTTTTTGCGGTCATATTCGATGACAGACTCTAAACTGCATTTTCGTCTTTACATCATATCCAAGCAATAACGTATTTTCGAGTAAATTAATTACTAACTTATTCATTTTAGCAAATAATTCGTTGCACCAAGTAATTAATTATGAAATTCTAACAATTTATAACGTATAAAAAACCTATTTACTATATTCGTGATTTCACCCGCAGTCACCGCGATAATTATAAGCACTAAAACTCTAAAATCATTTCATGCGAGGTTTTTTAAACTAAGTTCATAAATTCCGATAAGCAATACCTATTTAATTTGATTGCATTCATATAAAAATGCACAAGAATGAATGTAAGCAAGCAATAAGGAAAATATTTAAAATTAACGCTTGCTTAGTTTTATATTAAGCTAAAACTATTATAGAAATTCAAAACGTTTTGAACATAATTATATTCACTAGTTCTAATTATTATATAAATTTCCTCAAAGTTCTAATACTAATGAATGTTATTGACCTGAAAACGGAAGTGCAGTGTCTAACTGCAGTGAAGTGCATTTCTTGCTGCAACCCAGTTTCACTGGCCACATTCTTTGTCTGCAATTGCAATGCGAGCGTACATACGGTTTTTTCCACCTATATTGCATTATTTTTGTCGTTTGCGTTTATAATGCGTATGTAAGATTGATCTTAATTTTGGCGGGTTTTCGTATTTTTTTCGTATACTTAGATGCTTATTCTAATTCTTGTTAGACACGTATTTTCAAAATGTTATTTACGTAGATACTTATAGTTGTTAAAGCTAGTGAATTACTCGTGTGGATGAAGCGAAAGAAGTGTGTTTGGATCGTAGCAAGCAAGTGGATATCACAGTAGTGGCATGCAATAGGAGAGGCCTATGTCCAGCAGTGGATTGCAATGCAATAGGCTGATGGTGATGATGATGAAGCAAGTAGAGGGAAAAGGTCTGTACCTACTCCGAAGGGAGAGAGGCGTGACAGATATTACCGTATGTATTTCAACTAAGTATTCAAAATTAGGAAGGTAGGAAGAAGAAGGTAGGAAGGTAGGTACCTAGAAGGTAGGAAGAAGAAGGTAGTATTTTTACATTGACTGGGAAATATACCTAAAACTGACTGACAAAGTTTTTTCACACGTATCCAACCACGCGATTTAGCCAGCTTTAAAAAACACATATATTCTTTAAATTAACGGATAGAGTATTAAACTGATTGGCAGTAGTGAAGTGAAATCCGTGCATTTACATCAAGAATGAAGTCATAGAGGAAATGATGCATAACCAAACAGTCGGATTTCTTCTGTTGTGCGTAACCAATATGGTTTTTGAACAATTGTTCTGGATTCAAGTATATAATTGCTCTTGATTAAACTGTATTGAATCTAGGTATTTAACATTGGTAGTAGAGGAAACTCGAGACAGAAAGTCATGGCGGATGAGGAGAGAAGCCTTTGCCCAGCAGTGGGACAATTGGCTAGATTTGATAATCCTGAATACATTTTCATAATTAAATGATTTTTGATGAATAAAAAGTGATTCAAGAAACAAATTTTCAAAGGCAGTTTCGTTTGAAAATACAGAAATGAATAAAAATGAAGTCTTAATAGGGTTTGCGCCTTAACCGACTTCATTAAACAACATAATTACTATGTAACCGCATCACAAATATTTCACAAATTAGTACAAAATTACGTCCATCATCAGCTCTTTAACGTTGCCAACACAGGGGCCAAGGGCGGATCCAGCTTTGGCGCCAGGAGGGGGTCACATATAAAGAAATTTTATTTTTTCAACTTAAAAAAGAATGAGTTGAAGTTTAGTCGTTCCGATTTCGATTGAGAATACGTCTTGCTAGGCGTTAAGGCCGAAACCGCAACTGGGAACGGCGAAATCATAACAAAATCGCCGGCCACGGGCCGGCGGCCTAATTATCAAGCATTTTCGAGCAAATAAGGCCGACGGGCCGGTAGCTTTAGTTTGTTTAAATCGGCAGTGGCAGCAGTGGTGCGCAGGCGGCGCTTTTTTTAAAGGTTGAAGTTTGCGTTACGGCGTTGTGACGTTGCGAAAAAGAGCGTTTTATTGTAGTATGGTAGGTAGCCAGTTCCTCGTGATTTTTGATTGTCGATTTATCCATTAATAGTCGTGTATCTGTCATTGATTGTAGGAAACTGATTGCTTTTTCGTTATCAAGAAGACATTATTCTGTTTTTTTTTAAAACACCACTTCGCTGCTCGCCACTTCTCTGCCCCATGACCCCCCCCCTGGATCCGCCGTTGACAGGGGCCTACTCTCAAACGAGAGTGATTAGGCCGTAATCCGCCACGCTGGCGGTTGGCCCTTCGAATTTCTTCTCTTGCGTACGCAAGTCCATTTTGGTGCAACCAATAAGTTTCTGTTTGATTGTAAGCGTCTATATATTCTAGGTAATTAGGGTAGGTTAAAGTTCGCATGTTTAAAGCATAATAATCTCGAAAAACAATAAATGTGTAGCAGAGATACGTGATTGCAATAAGTAAGTATTTATCATTGAATGTCTTTGAACAGGGTACCAATTCTCTTAAATTAAGTTAAGCGACCATACTATAACCAACAGATAAATATTCTACAGCAATAGGTCACAAATTTGGTATTCTCTTATGTGCCACGAAATAGTCGATTAGTAGTCTCTAGAGGGCTTTGTCATTCATTTGTCTTTGCGAATGATTTAGTTGTCGATGTTGCCAATATTTAATAAAATTATTGTTCGAAGAAATTGATCAACCGATTGATAGATTTTTTTCGACCTAGAATAAGCTTAGACATACTTTAAAATACAGAATATTTATTTCTATAAGATTTACATGCATTTTTTGCATAAATTGCACGTTAATTTTCGAAAAAACACCGAAATAGTGTTTGGGTGACCGAACGACTGAACGACTGAACGACGGACGACCGAACGAAATGCCATTAGAGAACAACTGTCAAATAGCGAAGAGAATACCGTTTGGAACTGCCACTCATGTGACATTGCGGAGTAGAATACCAAATAAAGCGTAAAGTAATAAAATGTACGGCCGATCGCTGTCCACTGTCAACTTATCTGTTAAGAGAATACCAAAATGTGTCATTACATACAATTCACATTCTAGAGAGACACCATTTTTCATTTGGTAATTAAGAGAATACGGGCCTTTGTTATTGTCCACTAAAGTTATTGACCGTATTATTGATAGATAACAGGGTACATTGTATTTTTATTGATTGAGTAATACTTAAGGGAGATTTATGAAAGAGATACATCGTGGATGGAAATGTTGGAAGGAAGGCCAAGGCGAACGTATCCCGATCAAATCGGCGACGTGCATGTGGCGTCTGATGAATGTGGATGAAGTGAAAGAAGTGTTTTTGGATCGTAGCAAGTGGAGGGAAGTGGTAGTAGGAGAGAGGTGATGTAAGAGTTACAGTGCAAATGAGAGTTCAGAAGTTCGTTTCATAAAATTATTTTATTATCCAATTGCTTTATTTTATATCAAAGGTGAACGACCTCTATTTATATTTAAACGAGTAATTGTCGAAATTCCAAATTTTAGACACCTAATACAAGTTTTAATTCTTTTCAAAGACGTTTGACATGATTTCGGGTTGCATAAGGTAGAGTCAACGCATATTCTACAGTTTCTTTTAAAAAACCCCTTTAAACCAACCTCAAACCAGAACCATCATAACAAAACCCACCTCAATAAACTA
Source organism: Anarsia innoxiella (assembly GCA_947563765.1). NCBI lineage: Eukaryota > Metazoa > Arthropoda > Insecta > Lepidoptera > Gelechiidae > Anarsia > Anarsia innoxiella. The sequence continues at coordinate 11,608,101 of OX387392.1, forward strand.
ACAGCCTAATAACACGGGTCATTCGCTAACAACACTCGATAATTATAATATTTACGCGCGATTAACCGCGTCGCGTCGTTAGCTAATACCTACCTAGCTTTCTATAACATGTTTTGTTAGTTATCGGTTATTTATCGGAGAGTAAGCGCCTCGTTAAATGGCACAACACTAATGGACACTTTATGACTGCTTTTTGTTGGCGCAGCGATTAGTTTGTGAGCAGATTTTGTGTGTATAGTACCTACCTAATGTGTCGAGGAAAAACGTAAACCCCTTTATTACAAAACGCGTTTAAATATAGTCCTAGGACCAATGTCATTTTTGGACATTTGTCTATAGCCGAAACGTCATTTATCTGAGTTTATTCCATGACTATAAATAAAACTTGTTTTGTATTATGGGGATAAGTTCTCTTTAAGTATTTCGATTTATAATAATAATTGATGTTAAATAATCCACATTCAGCAATAACCTTATACATGCACGTCACTTTAGGGTACCCCTGACTTGGCATTTTCTTAAAGTCCTCGATTTGATCGAGATGGCTCGTCTTGGCTTTTCCAATATTTTCTTCCACTCTCGCCTTGTCGCAAAAGAAGAGTGTTTAAATCGTAGCAAGTCTAGGGAAGTCGTCTCCATCTACCCCGATTGGAGAGTGCGACGGATATGTATGTAAGTTAAATAATGGCCGAGAGATCACCTCTTTCCAACTTGTAATCTAACCCCTTACCTCTGAATTTCAGGTGCAATGCGCGCGAGCATGTCGCTGCGCAGCGGCTGCGCGAGCGTTGGAGGCGGAGTCACGCGCGTTGCGCTACCTCGACGACGTGGTGGCGTTATTGCGCGGGGACCTGCGCGGGGCTCGCACTGCTCACGCGTGGCCGTTCGCCATTGCGCAAGGACGCCGGGACCCTGCGAGGTGTTATGTTGTGTGATCTCAGGTGGGTTTCAAGCTGATTATACAGTGCTACAAGGATCTTTAAGCACGTGGTGGAAATCGGAACTAACGATGTCTTCTTGTAAATTGCATGTAAATTGTCATTATTTATTCACCAACCACGCCCTCCTGACAATGTCACTCAAGTGCAAAAAGATCCTTGTAGCACTGTAAAAGGCTGTTACACATAGCCTAGCATAAAGCAAGCCTAAATTCAAAGAAAGTCTTATTTCATTATGTAGATTCCATCCCCGTTATTACAAAACGATAAATGACATTAATTAGTTCTAGAACTATATTTAAAAATCGTTTTTTAATCACGGTTTTAAGTAGTAATCTAATAAAAACTAACTATTCATTACTTAATTTTAGCAACTCAATACGTCTTCCTCTCTCTGTTTGCCGTGCCCTAAAACAGGGCCCACAACATGTACTGTAAATATTTTTTAAGACCATTGTAACTTTGTGGAAGCGCAATAAATATGATTATGATTAAAAAATATCAAAATAAGGAGGTACCCAAACATCAAAATAGTATCGATTCAATATCAGTGTGATTTTAGTCATCTATCAGTAAACTTTAAAATAACATAAGTTAAAGTTAAACAAGGTGTTATCACCTGTAGCCCGGTAGCACCGAAGAGATTGATGGCCGCGTTAAACAGCCGTTAACAACTTTGATTATATTATGAACTCTGGTTAAAGGTACAGTCGAGACTATTTTGTTTCGGAATTGTTGTTTTTAATATCAACTATCATTAGGTACGCGTTCTGCCAGCGTCACGTAAAGTAAAGCTTGTCTTATTATTTGAAAGTTTCTTTTTGAAATGTTGATAAAGATATTCAACAATTTTCAATTTTAAAAGTCGGACTTTTTAAAATAATGGCAACCAACAGCCAAAAGACCTCGCGGCAGACCACGAAAAAGGTGGCAAGAAAAGAGAAAAAAGAGCTGGACGCCTTCTTGGTTGTCTGGGCAGAGGCGGCCCAAGATAGGGAATCATGGAAGAATGGGAGAAAGGCCTTTGCAGTGGGACACTGATATGATATTTTTTTATGAAGTGACACAAATCTTTCTGCCAACGAACTATGTAGTTTTCTAAATTAAGGGTGGAATTACGAGTAAGTAATAATAACAGATTTTTTTTCAATAAAATAAAGACATTAATATTATTTTAATTTAAGTATTGTTTAAGTATCATTAAAATGAACCATAGAGCTACAAAAACTAAAAAAGTCTTCTCGACTATACTCTTTAGTGCAGTAAGACATGTCCCCAGTATAAATTGCGGGATTTCTAGCGACGCCGGCGTCATACTAAGGCAAAGAATTCGTGCCGATGCTGCCAATGTATTTCTGCAACGAGACCGTATATTCATAGCCAAGATTTCACGAAAATTCTTCAACAGTTCTGAATAAACATTTTGTTGGGTTTGAGAGTTTAAAAGAATAGTTTATTTTAATGTTTTATTGTCTTCTTTTATTTATTTGTGAGACATATTGACATAAAGTTTCAGTACCTATTGTAGAAAATTACTTTTAAATTGGGTTCATTGAGAACTTGGGCAAAAACTTACACCCCTTTATTACAAAACGAGTTTTATTTATAGTTCTAGAACTAACTCAGATAAACAACGTTTCAGCTATAGAAAAAATGTCAAAAAATTACATTACCTAGTCCTAATAAGGGGGTTTGTAGGTAGGTACGTAGGGTTTGTAGGTAGGTACAAGTTTAAATTGATTTCCTAAAGAACGTTGATATATTACTAAGGTATTCTAAATTCATATAGCATTATTCAAATGACCTTAATATAATTAGATACCTAGGGAAATAAGGTATTATTTACATAATTTTAAGGTTTGTGGTTTTAAAAAGCTGCAAAAATAAATCAACGTTTTTAAAATTGCTCTACATTTGCCGACGGATACAAATGGTATCAACCGCAAAGCTGATTCACGTATTACATTGTTCTACACATTTAGGAAAGTCCTTTGTCCGATGTTTGTACATAATTTATTAATGTTTGTCGGGTTTCGCGCCATTAGTTTTCAGTTTTAATGGGTATTTGGGAAAATTGGGAACCATTAAGTGTTTTCGTTGACAATTAAAAACCTAATTAATTCGTAATTACATTACCAATTCATTTTTGCGCATCGAAAACAACCCTACAAACATAACCTAAAAATATAACTCAACATGAAAGACAGTCATCACGAAAAGATTTATTTTTAAACATAGAACCGAAATTACAAGCCTAGGTAATGAGGCTTTATGTAAATGTTTAGTGAAAGGTACGGGACCGATACCGATACGCCATGCGCCAATACCAGTGGTACGGTATACCGGCCGGCTAATTACAGGCAGAGCACGGCATCGGGCGGGACTGCACGAAATTTTACTTAGAGGGAGCACTGCGACGAAATTCTTATGCTTTTTTAGTGAGAAAGGAGAATGTATTCAATTAAAAACCTATAATTAAAAAAAAGGTTACCACCTTTCTGTATCTTTATGGAAGTGCAATAAAGATTATGGTTAATTAAATCCCGTGATAAAAATCTTAAAATATATGTAGGGTCAGTTGGTACTCAGTGGCTCACTTTTTTTCCGAAGGCTGTAGCACAGCTCTCAGCAGTATTAGGATGTACCAATACTGACTAACGTAGGGTGTATATTATTCTTTTTGTCGTTATTCTTAATAGGAAAAAAGATATCACAGTTTTTTTTAAAACACAGAAATTAGCCACTGTGTACCAGGGGGTCGAAACAGTGGTACGGGGGCAAATACACAGTGGATCAGGGTAGTTCACAATGGATCATGGTCGTAAATATATTTAGTTTTGTCAATAAATGCAACAAATTCATTCTTATTTAATCACTCATTTATTATTGTACTCATAATCATTTGAATCCAGGGTGTCTACAATAAATCTTCTTAGTTCTTGTTTCTACATTATGCCTGATGAAAACCGTGGCTCTGGCTAGACTGCATGGTTCGGGTCTGCGTAAACGGAGATCACTATATCTTCGCCTAAAACATCTAAGACACTCCTTACACATTAATTGATGAGCTTTCCAGTTTTCGGGCATTATTAAGTCATTAACTTCCGCCATTTGAAATGCGACTTTTCGGCATTCTTTTTCTGAGAGCCCACAGAATAATTCCATTAAATAAAATAGTATTTAAAAAAAATCAACTCTTTCTCGTCTTCATCATTAAAAACTTTGATTTTTAGGTGCCTCATAATTCGGAAACGACCTCTGTATCAATGACGGTGCAATTTTTTTTGACTTTAGATAAAAACGTCGCAAAGTTATAAAAGCAATGCCGAGTGTCTTCGGTGCCTTTCTAGCACTCATTCCAGATTTCATATATTCGACAGTTTTCTTCATCTTTGCGTCAGTATGGGTCCCTCCCGGTGAACCGCAGCTTGTTCGTCTGAAACACTCTAAAAGAAATAAATCTATGTCACTATATTGTGATTTTCTTCACAATTTAAAGAAATTGTTAGGTAAATAATTATAAAAATATATCAAAAGTACACAGTGGTTCATGATCCACTGTTAACCTTTCAAAACTGAGCCACTGTGGAAGCTTACGCCGTTTTGAATTTAAAACGGTCCCAAGAAAAATATAAACAACAAACGACACTGAAATCTGTATTAATTTAATCTTGATTAGACATAGAATCTACAGAAAATAACAGCTACCCATAATAACACATTAATAAAAAGTTGGAACAAAATGTTTCTTACCTTAAAGACGACTTTTGTTTTAAGAAAAACATAAAAATCCAATAACACAAAAATTTCACATAATTTTCGCCGACTAACTGGAATGAACTTGTACACATGTCAACCGCTTTCGAAAAGTAAATATAACGAATAGATATCTCTGCCTCTTTCCCAGATACTGTAGGTGAGCCACTGTTTCTGGTATAGCCACTGTTCGACAAGTGACCCTAGTTAGTTACCTACTCGTACCAATCACAATTTAAATTTTCTTTGACGTAAATCTAGGAGGCGTTGGAAAAAGAAAGAAATAGTATATAAGGTTGATGCTAGATAAATCTGGCTACTTTTGGCTACTTTAATATTTACCTAGTACGCTCATGTAACTTAGGCCCGATTTACATTGTCTTACCCCCTTGTTACAAAACGAGGTATAAAGATAGTCCGACGTTAGTTCGTTTTTTTTCACGTTTCGGCTATGGACAAAACGTCAAACTAAACGAACTAAAGTCGGACTATCTTTAAACCTCGTTTTGTAATAAGGGGGTTAGTGTTTAGGAGAGTATTTTAGTACAACTTAAAAGACAAGTTCTTTAGTGCTTTAAGTCAGTTGAACCTTACTTTAGCAAGTAGCGTTTACGTGTTTCATTTAGTCCCTAAATTATTTGTTATTGTTAAATATGGTAGGTAGGAAGTAGGCAATAAAACACACAAGTAGATCTCAATACGTGTAATGGTAGACTTACAACTGGTATTTGTTATTATTTAAGGTTTTATTGTATCAAAATAAGAGGTTTAGTTTATGTTTGTTTATGCTTTGATTTATGGAAATAAGAGAATAAATTCAGTCTGTCTTGTCACTGCATCCACGTTGATTTTCTTTTATTTTTATATTAGTATTGGTATGACAGAACAAAAAGATAAATCTTAAACAATCGACATCTATATTAGTTTTAAATAAACTAATACCTACATTACAGTTATCTTGGTATGAAATTCAAAGAACCGACCAATAAACGTAGGTAAGTATATAATACTGCATCTAGCCATTCTACAACAATTTACCACAGTAAAGTACTTCCTCCGTTGCCAACGAATCTCGAGCGAGCATCCATTACTAGGTTCTACGTTTCAACGAGATATCCGAGATGAAATATCTCGAGAATAAAATGTTAAAGTAGGATTTTATATAGAAGATTATAATGTGTGAAAGAGATGCAATTTTGTTTATAAGTTGCCAGTTTTTAAAAGGATAGTAAGCTTTATTTTATTTGATATTGGCAGAATCTTTAACGATACTTGGTTTAAAAAAAACCAGCCAAGTGCGGGTCGGGCTCACGCACTTAGGGTTCCGTACTATTCACTAAGTTAAAAATAGCCTAATAATAATGTTTACCAGTAGTCATTATTAATATCGAGCAAAAAAAAGCAAAAAAATCACGTTTGTTATTTGGGAGCCCCCCTTAATCATTATTATTATTCTATTTTTAGTATTTATTATTATAGAGGCAACGGTAATTCATTACTTGTGAAAATTTCAACGCTATAGCAATAATGGGTCATGAGATACAGACTGGTGACAAACGGACAGACAGACAGATAGACAGACAAACGGACAGCCTAGTCTCATAATTGGGGCCCATTTTCACCCTAACTGAACTGTCTTTATATACAGCTACCCTTTTATGCGAGATACGTTTAACTTTTTAATTTATGACCTTAATTTGAATCAGCCAGATTTACTCCAGTATTGAGGTGAGCGAGGTTCGCCTCTCAATTACAGCTCTAATTGGACAAACCGCGTACAATCGTTTCAATGCTTTATGCATAATTTTATAGGTCCATACTTTATTTTATTTATAATGTTTTTGTTTTGCGAATTAGTTTAATGTTTTTGTTTTTATTTGTTGTCAAGTTCAGTACAGTAAAGGGAGATGGAGAATGCACATCGGCATCGGCAAAATTCCAATCATTGATCAAGATTTGAATTTGGAATTAAGTACTTTATTTTTGCACAATAAAATAAAATAATTTGATTAAGTGCAAAAATATAAAAAATAATTAATAATAATTAATAGTCGCATTTAATTAAACCACGATTGACAAAACAAACGTCATTGTGTGTGCGACGAAAATATTGCTATACGAAGTCGCAATTAGCCGATTGCCTGTTTCCAAAGATCGATGTGCATTCTCTATGCCCTCTGGAACATTATTTTAAGTGTTTTAAGACTGCTTTAAGACTAAAGGTCTATCTACACAGATCCGGGCCGTGCCCGTGACGTGTCCGGGCTGTGGCCCGTCAGGAGGGAAAACAATTCATCGTCATGACAAAGTATCCGGGTCGTGTCCGGGATGTGTCAGGGAAAAAAAATAATTCCATACATTTTCTATGGATTCGTTCACACACGTTGTCATGACGACATATTGTTTTCCCTCCTGACGGGCCACGGCCCGGACACGTCCCGGGCACGGCCCGGATCTGTGTAGATGGACCTTTATCAAAATTGTTCACGTCTTGTCAAGACCTTTCCCCCTTTATCACATATTTAGTACTCAAGAAGTTAACCTATACCTAGCTATAACCTTTAGCAACATTATATTATCTTTATACACGTGGATAACCGCGTGATAAAGTAATAACCTATGTATGTTTTGTTTCAGTACGAAGATGTCTCGTGACCTGAGATGACAGAATGTGTGATCGAGACAGAATGACGGACGATATACTAAATATTAATAATGGTTATAAATTACGAGTCGTTCTTACACCGAGGCTACGAGTATTTGTATGGAAACTTGCGATTGAGTGGTTTTTATGGACTGAAACGAGGAAAAATTAAATAGTAATAATATTATAAACTTAAACTCAAAAATCATTATTTTGTAGACTTTATCCCCGTTATTACAAAACGAGTTTTAAATATACCGTTTAAATATGCCGTACCCTAAAACAGGGTCCACAACAGGTACCTACTGTAAATTATTTTAAAACCATTTTGTAACTTTGTGGAAGCGCAATAAATATTTATGATTATGATTAAAGTTATAGTTCCAGGTCTAATGTCATTTTTTGACATTTTGTCTATAGCCGAAACGTCATTTATCTGAGTTAGTTCTAGAGCTTTAAATAAACCTCGTTTTGTAATAAGGGGGAATAAAATAAATATCTATGACATAGAAGGTAAGTACCTATAACTTAATACGTAGGTAAGTACTTATATTTAACAATGATGCTAAATAAGGCTTTATATTTAACTGAAACTATGTGACTAAATAAATAAGGTAGTTTAGCTAGATATACATGTAAGGTATGTACACACCAAAGCCGCCGGCTTTTTTGACAGCTGCCATTTGTATGACGAAAAGCCGCTGGGCTAGCACGGCGGCATGCCGGCGGCTTTGGTGTGTCGATAGCAAAGTGAATTTAAGTTAGTACCAAAGAAACTATTAATTTTATTTTAAATTAATGCTCAGTCATGTTGTGTCTAGCTTTATTCTTATTATTTTAAGTTATTTTAGTACTTATGTAAAAATACATGTATTTTGTAAGTAGGTATAAGTAGATATTTGACTATCTGTTAATTGTAGAAAACTGCCTCAAAGTTAATTATACTTATACAGGGTGTAACAGAAAGGGGTATAATGCCGAAACACAGCGATAGTCTCCATGAAACTGAACAACTTTCCCCAAGGAACATGGGTCGTAACTCGAAAAAAAAATTTCGCCTCCCCATACAAAATGTCCGATTAGCTGATTGAGTAAGTATGAGCGATCCAAAAATTTTACTCGCGTTACGACCCATATTCCTAGGAGAAAGTTGTTCAGTTTCATGGGGACTATCGCTGTGTTTCGGCGTTATACCCCCTCTCTGTTACAGCCTGTATTGAATATAAAGCAGTGTTCTAGGAAGTGGATAAGTAAATGAAGCGAAATACTTATAGCCGATGGCACCAAGAAAGAACGTTAAGTAATTTTGGTTAAACTTTACGTGAATTTTGACGAATTCATAAAATATACGTGATTCAAACGACTGTTAGTACCTACTCGTATCTACCTATTTCATAGTACTTATTTCCATTTAACAGCAAATGAATAACTTCTCAACATATTATAGTCACTAAATATAAGTACTACGTTAAGAACCTATTTTGTTTTTTTTTTTTATTTTAAACTGCTCCCTCTTTTTGTCGAGATTTGATAAAATTACGTGGATTTGCAATGTTTTTGTTGTAGGTATATGGAAATGTGTAATAATTAAAGTTTTATATTTAAAATTAATGTTTATTTATTTACTGGTAGCTGGGTAATTATTTTTTAAAATGACCATTGTGACAAAAATGAAAGTGTTACAAAAATAAAACTTGTTACAAAAAATAACAAAAATTAAATATTAGGGCTTACTCACAATGCACACTTTATCTTTTACTATTTTCTTTTACTATTTTCTTTTACTATTTTCTTTTACTCATGTATTAAAAATCATGCAATGAAATGAAACACAATACCAATAATCAACACAAATTGTATTTTTTTTTATCAATAATGAAATCAATGAAGTCACTATTTATATAATAACAACATAAAAGATTATTCTCTTTAACTTAAAATATAAGAAAACATAATTAAACAAAATATTTCATTGACATAATAAAATAGAATTAGTAAAAATTATACGTGGCTGAGGCTTTTTTTACTGCATTTGGGTGCGCATGCACAATCACGCTCCGATTATTATGTTTAAATTAGTGGTCCACATTATAGTCACCGATGTGATTACAGCTTTACTTCATTTTTGTAACGTCATATTTGTAACGTCATCAAAAATTGTTACAAAAATGAAGAAGCAACATTGTTTGAAAATAATCTCAAATAGTTTATGCCAACAGAAATTTCAATGAGTGAAATCACCGTGCATTTTTATAAAGATACATAATAAACTATTCCAATAAACAATTAATGAAAAAGGAGCCGCTTACCTGTGTATTTTGACAAACAACACAAAATGGATAAATTAAAACTGGAATTTTTCCGGTCGACAAAAAAACACGCGTCGTGCACTTTTTCACACAGTAAACGAAATGACCGATTCAAATTCGTTTCTGGCGTGCCATTGACTCGTTGAACTGCTAAGTGTTTCTTTTTCTAGTTTTCAATTATTACCAGATTTATTTGTTACAAAAATGATAAACAAAAATGAACAAAATTTCGGACGATGTTTTGTAAGTAAAAAATATATATTTAAAATTATTTAAATTAAATAATGTATACTGAAGAAATACGCTTTCACTGTTGTCTAGACGATATATTCACTCATAATTAAATAAAGGTTCCAGTAATTATTTTAGGTCAAATTTTGTAACGTATCTCGTGAAGAAGACAAATAATTTTGTATAGGGACCATCCGAACCCACTGAGAAAAAATAAGTATTATTTTTTTAATTGTAATATTTAATACATAAAACTGTTTAATTCTACTAGACAATACAACATTGTACAATTATAGGTACTTTTTTGATACTTAAAAGTATATTTAATAAAAATTTCGCGTATGGACAATTTTTTTCATCCAAATGGTCATTTTAAAAAATAATCACCCAGCTGTCCGCGACTTCGTATGCATTTCTCGTCATAAGTATCTTGGAAAAAATCATGATATCTCGAAATAATATAGCCGATGTGTTATTCTGATATATAAAAGCTACAATATTACAGAATTTTGATAAATTATTTTATCAAAATTCTTATTATTATTAATTATTTTTTTTATAGCTTTAAATTACAGTAGTTTTTGCGTGAAAGAGTAACAAACATCCATCCATCCATCGGCACATACATTGATATAATATAAGTAGGAAGTGCCTACCTAATAAAAGAAATCATATTTAAAAATTATCTACATATATGTCTGAGATTACGTTCATGAAGGCTATTTTGGAACCATTTGCAAACTCTTTACTGCTAAAATGCAAGAACTGGCATGTTTCCGACTGGTTGTCAGTTTGGCGCTTTCATATTTGAGTCGCTGTCATGTTGGATGGGGATTTTGATATCGGAAGACATTACGTACTACTTGTTATTTTCTAACGTGATTGGAAACTACGCAATAAAGCCAGTTTGTTCAGTACACGCCCACTGTCTCATTTTAACTAAAAGCTTAAACGCCACTTCTGATGACTCGTCTCGTCGACATATAAATAACTGAGCTACATCTCTTTTGGTAGCTGTCACACCTCTTTCCCATCGGGGTAGGTAGAGACCACTTCCCTCCACTTGCTACGATCCAAACACACTTCTTTCACTTCATACATTCATCAGTCGCCTCTTACATGCACGTTGGTATAGGCACAGATTACTAAAAAGTTACGGTACTAACGTACTGTTGACAAACAAATAAAATAATGAAAATACTTAAATTAAAAAAATACATCGTGTCTTATAAAGAAGTCAAATAGATGAAAGAGGTAAGACAAAGATGGCGTTTACTCCAACAACGACAGGAGCCTGACTCTTAAATATATGAACTTAAATACCTATATATTCTAATCTAATCTAATTTAGCCATTTGTGTCCTACTGCTGGGCAAAGGCCTCTGTCCTTGGCCATGACTTTCTGTCTCGAGCTTCCTCCGTCCAGCCACTTAAGAAGGTGTCCAGCTCGTTCCACCACCTTTTCCGTGGTTTCCACATTATTAATTTGTTTTTGTTGTTGTTGTTAGCCCATATATGTCCCCACCGAGGGGCACGAGCCTAATCTCATACAGAGAGTGAGTGAGTCAGTGTATGTTACTAATTTACATGACAATTATTATTAGGTACCTATGACATAATAAAGGCACAATTAATCATAATACTAATATATTACACACGTTCGTATTCAGTGAAGACAATAGGGCACAATCTAGAGTATTGATTGCAACAATAGTTCATCAAGGCTCAGCTCGCATCTAAACAGTAATTTGGTCTACGTCCGCCGTGATTAAATACCGCCCTGGCTCTACTTCGGGTCACCCAGGGATGGATTTGGGGATTGAGGGCTTGAAATGGACTTTGATAAAGCGTTGGTGTGAGGTCCACAGGCTTTGAAATAAGTAACTACTTCGAATCAAGATAAGAATTTAGAAACCAATTTTTATAAAAGCTTGGAAAAATTGGATAGAAATCAACGGGTTTCTTAGCATTTAGGGTGCCTTTCCACCAGGGATGTGCTATGTAGCTATGCTACAAGGCTGCGCTACGAAACTATGTGACCTTTCCACCAATGCTAAGCTATGTAGCTGTGCGAGAAAGATGCGCTACGAAGATGCACATCACGAGCTATGCTACGTATCGATAGTAGGAAAGTGGCACGCATCCATAGCACGCATCCATAGCACACAACTATAGCACGCATCATTCCATATAAAAACAAAGCTTAGCTCCATAGCACGCATCCATAACACGCATCCATAGCACACATCCATAGCACGCATCCTTCCGTGCTATGCTATGTGCTACAATGAATATGATTGGTGGCATCACTTAAACTAGCATTAATGGTGAAAGAACCATTTACATAATAAATAAAGCACTTAATAGAATAACAATTTGATTAAATCGATTGAGTTTCATAGTAATATCAATAAAGAGTCGAATAAAAGGCATATCGAAAAAAATTAAAACTAGATATAAAATTCCATACGTCTCGTTCACCACACATCGGATTTACCATCTATTTGGCCCCTAGACCACCCTGAGTACCTCCCTGTGGTATAGGGAGGGCCGCTAATCTCTGCCAGTGACAGAGTATGATGCGGGCCACTTTGCCCTCGAATGCAGTCGGTCCGCCCCTAATTGGACCCGCCACTTTTTCAACCCTGTTTCCTGGGGCCATTGATAGCTTTCCGGTTAGATGAGGGTTATTTTAACGTTAAATTGGTTAATTATAAAATATAATATAATAGATACTGAGAAGAATTATTTCAGATTTAATGGCTGCCCTTGACCTCGTACGCATTTATCGTCCTATCTTGAAAAAAAAATGTTAAAATAATATAGCCCATGTGTTATTCTGATGTATAAGCTACAATATTACCGAGTTTCATCAAAATCTGTTCAGTAGTTTTTGCGTGAAAGGGGAACAAACATCCATCCATCGGCACAAACATTGAAAATAATATTAGTAGGATTATCGTTTGGAACTTTATTGCTTGTCTTTAGCCAAGAGTACCCTTAAAAGACGTGCATGTATGAGGCGATTGATCAATGTGGATGAAGAGAGATGTGTTTGGATCGTAGCAAATAGGGAAGTGGTCTCTGCCTACCTTGATGGGAAAGAGGCGTGACAGATATGTATGTACTTATTTATGTAGATATAATAAGGATGATGAGTACATTCAAAAATTAAAAAAAAAATGCGTCTTTTAGGCTATTAAAAATTACCTATTTGAAACACGTTTTTTACCTGATCAAATACATAAATAAATACAAAGATACAGAGCATCAAAGTTACGGAGTAAAAATCGTACCTAGGCGTGACGTTACGAGCAACTTTAACCCAGTATATCTTTGTCATTTTTAGTTTAAGAGAAAAAAAATACGTGTCGAATATTTTACAATAATCTATGTGATGGACTAAAAACAATTTTTTATAAAAAAAAATGATGTTTGGTACTCTTTCACGCAAAAACCATTAAACAGATTTAAATGAAACTTTGCAGTATTTGAGCTTACACATCAGAATTACACTTAGGCTATATTAAGCTATTGTGTAAGTTTGCCCCATGTTTGCCCAGACAAGGCGATGAATGCGTACGTAAATCGCAGGCAGTTTTAGTCAAAAAGTATTTAAAGATATTTTCCATTATTTCCTAGTGTCTAGAAGCATTCCACATCGCTTCAATAGAGGGTGAACTGTCGATTGATTTAATAGGCTTACGGGAATGGGTGCGCTGATATTATGAGAGTGGTAATTGCTCTTTGCGGTTTGTGAGGCGGTGTCCATGAGGTAACGGCTTTATGGATTTTATTGAAAACTAGAGGCTGCGCGCGACTTCGTACACATTTATCGTTATATCTTGGAAAAAAATAATAATATCTCAAAATAATATAGCTTATGTGTTATTCTGATGTGTAAGCTACAATATTGCCAAGTTTCATCAAAATCTATTCAGTAGTTTTGGCGTGAAAGGGTATCAAACATCCATCCATTCATCGGCACAAACATTGACATTTATAATATTAGTAGGATGCTCATGGAACATTTCCTTTGTGGGAAACATAGAGATGTTATACATACTTATATTAATATCTGTCACGCCTCTTTTTCATTGGGGTAGGCAGAGACCACTTCCCTCCACTTGCTACGATCCAAACACACTTTACAGGGATATAATTGTCAGGAATAGCTTTTGTTTATTAGATAGGAACGTATTTCATTGTCAATATTTGGGCTCTTCAAGGTCCATTTCTTTTGATTAATCTAAAAGTATTACTTGTTACTAATCGGTTTTAGAAACACATAAGGTGCAATACAATAAGTAAGTATGTAAACTAAAATAAAAAAAGAACAAACTTAATCTTTCACATCCCAGAAAAAAAAGAACAATAGAAAATCTATTGTGTCTGGGTTTATAATGGGTCAGTGGGATGGGAGAGGTTAATTTTTAAAAAGTTTGGCTGAATTTGATTTGTCCTTTGACATCTATTATTTTGTTTAAAAGTCCCAATTTTACTTTAATACACAGCCACCCTACTAACAAAAATACAGATGGTGGCGGTGGTGTAGTTTCGTTAAATATTTTCCATTTGGTGTCGACTGTATCGCATCATTTTTATTTCGGTTTACGTTCGCCATGATTGCTGCAACACCATTCCCTAATGGCTTTCGTTTTGTTCCCTGTTGTTTTAATTTCGATTCAATCGGAGTTTTATTGTTTTATATCTTGAAAGATAAGTAAGAAAGTGAAGATTAAGGAAATATTTTCATTTACTTAGTAATTTAATAGAAAAACCAATTATAGAACGAATGCCGAGTGATGAATGTGGATGAAGCGAAGGAAGTGTGTTTGGATGGTAGCAAGTGGAGGGAAGTCATCATACACACATACATACATATCATCTATTAATCCTCTCTCCCATCGAGGTAGATTGAGACTACTTCCCTCCACTTGTTACGATCTACCCTTCTTTCGTCACCACGTTCATCAGTCGCCTCATATTTGCAGTTAACATGTAATTAATAAGAAAGCCCATGTACCTACATACACATCGGTGGTTTTCGGTCTCGGGGACATATTACAAAAAACTCAAGTCAAAAGTACATTTAACCCTTCATATACAGAACCCAGGTACAGCCAGCGACGTCGCAGTGCCCCAACCGATCCCGTTGCGTGTTTCGTAACAGCTAATTGGCAAGGGACCGACGTCGCTGCTGCCAGTGCCGCGAGACTGCCGGCAAAAGACGCTTGTTGCCGCAGCATGGGCATGGCATGGGGTTAATACTGTGGTTTCATGATTTTGATATTGTTTTTAAAGTTAAATCGAAATTGGCGAGAAGAAAGATTGTGATTATCTGTGGTAGGTATTTTTTGAGACTATTTTTTCATAATTTTTAAAGCTTTCGTTTGTGCAAATGTTTGATAAAGTTCGTAGTTTGACAATAAGCACAGATTATTACCTAAATAGTCACTAACGTGCCATAGTATAGGTATGTGTTAGTTTGTAAGATGTGATATGCTTAATTTATAAAATCAGTATGTACCTAATAGAATTTCAAATCTGGTTACGAAATTAAAATCTCAAATATAAAAAGGTTTGAAATAAAATGAGATAAAATTAGTCAATTGCATTGAGTACAGAGTTGCAGATAATCTATATTTTAATTTAATTACAATAAATTTTCACTCTATACAGGGTGACTTTAAATTAGTGAACGATAGAAAAGGATATGCATGTACTCGTGATAACAAACAACTTTTACTATAGGGCCAAGTTCGAAATCATAAAAAAAAATTGTTCCCCCATACTACCAGCTGATGCATTTTGTACGGGAGTTCAAATTTTTTTGAATTATTTCGACCTTGGCCCCATAGTAAAAGTTATTTGTTATCACGAGTACATGCATATCCTTGTCTATCGTTCACTAATTTAAAGTCACCCTTTATAAACCTGCAAGTTACAGCAGCCTTTTTATACATCTGCGATATAAACTACTTAATAAAATCTTCTTTGTTCTAATATTACGCCCAAATGCTTGTCTATTCAAAATTATGTTGCAACATTAACTTTGCAGTAACTGACAGATGTGCAACAACAAACCTCAGAATACGTTAATTAAAGTGAACTAATCAAAACGAAATCCTTAAACAACAATATAAAGTTACCTGCAGTTAAAGTTTGCTTTTCATTAAATACTGCACCGCTTTGAGTATAAAATATATAAAGAGGTGCCATACCGTCTGGATCTGCGTGCCTGGTCTGGAGCAAAATGGCCACCTTTTTGTATAAAATTTCTTATCGTTTGACAGGTCATCTACCAAGAAAACTATGAAAAACTAGCGCCAACCTTGGAACGCTGTCATAAACTCATTTGTAAATGAAAAAAAAATGTGGCACCTCCTTTTATATTCTATACTCAAAGCTTCACCGTTAGTCAAAGTTGGGCACTTAAGTGAGACATTAACAAACTATTTTCGAGCTTCCTGTAGACTGTGGGCAATGGCTTGACTCGAATAGATCCACTAGGATAAATTAAAACAACTATTTTATTAAAGAAACAAAGAAAAAATAAACAGAATCGGTCAGGCTACACAGTCGTAAAAAATATCCCCATCTCGAGACAAAGTTGGTGGAAAATAGGATACTGGAAGCATTGTCGATTTTGTTATTTTTTTCTTCGTTTCTTTAATAAAGAGCATCCAACCTAATTGGTATAGTAAAAATTTTCGGTATCAATTACACTAAACATCCCCTTTTCGAGCTACTATGGAGAGAAAAAGTTGGCGGCCACTCATGAAACTTGCGTCAATCTGTAGTGAAAAATATTGTAAAACGATAGTATTGTAAACAAATGTCGAAAGTGATATACTTTCGGAGATATAGAACTTTGAAAATGAAAGAACTTTAAAAATTGTTACATGCGAACATTTTCAAAGTTCGATATCTCCGAAAGGCTCTATACAAATATGTTCGATGCCATTTATTAATAGTTTTAAACAACAATGGCAACACTCAATATAGTCTGAAGTGACATTTTTAATGTTGCTATAATTTAGTGCCCGATTCACGATCTACAGAATAAAATTATCTGACTGCCCTGCGCGAACACGTGATTTTCATTTGTTTCTAAAGTTCTTTTTACGTGGCGCAACCTATAACATTCGTAAAGTTTTCCAATTTTCTCACTCAATATTACTGAATATAGGTACCTGTGTTTTTTAAAGATAGTATTTCATTAGTTTGCTAAAATTTCACGCGACGGCAATTGCACCTTTTTAGATATTATTTACTGCATTTTAATGTTCTTTTTAATATCTAAATAAGTAAGTAAGTATATTGTTTGTTTTCAGATGTTGTGAAGATTTGTTAAAGAAGAATGAGGCTCTCTCGTCAGTGACATACGGATTTTGCTTTTAGTTTTTTTTTCTAGCCTATGTTGTCCCACTGCTGGGCAAAAGCCTTTTATAAAAGTTTTTATAATAATTCTAGTGTAATGCAAGTAGATAGATATTTAATTAACGTAGTAAATTATTATTTAACTTATCTTTATTTCTTTCAACAACACGCATTTACTTAGGTATAGTATTTACACGTAAAAATGTAAGTAGGTAGATAAAAATATATTTTTTATGATTTTCGTTTGTTATGATATTGTTAAGATATTGCGTTCGCGTACGAATAAAATAATATTCGGTGAGTATTTACACGATTTTTCTATTTAAACAACTACTGCAAAGTTAATCATTAATCAAGCATATGATACTCAGAATAAAATAATAACAGACTTTTACACGAAAATCCTTTACAAGAGATACTTAAGTAAAGGATTACATTGTGAAACGTGTCACATTCAGACATATCAGGGCCGACCCACACTTGACGGAGCGCAGCGCAATTTTACCCGACTGCGCCAGAAGGAGGGTTATGCTTTTCTAAAGTCTGTATGTATAATTCTTTAGCACGCCCTACAGCCTAAACGGCTTGATGGAATTTAGTTTGAGAGGTGTCGTTAGATTCGTATTTACAGTGAGAGTGACACATGGTACATCAAATTAAAAAAAGGATTTTTTAAACGCAGTCGAGTTTTTTTAATAAAACGGTTATGATATTGATTGTCATATTATTATCGACATTGTTCTTATTAGAAAAAAAAACCAAAATCAGTTTACACAACATTCGCATGTAGTCGCTTCGATGCTCCGATGCTTGTTTGTTGTGTCAACTGATTTTTAATTTTATTCTAATCAGAACAATGTCGATAATAATATGACAATCAAACAAAAATGGTCTGCGCTGCGCTCCGTTAGATGTGCGCCGACCCTTATACCTACGTTACGAGAATTTCATGAACCCTACCAATGAGGTTGTATACCTTCAATTATAATGATGTAAGGGGCGACAGGTGGCAGATAAATATATCAAGATAATAATTTTTTTGAAACGAAAAGTTATTTCCACGCAAAAAATACTGAACCGATTTTAGTGAAATTTGGTAATATTGAGCTTACACATCAGAGTAACAGATAGGATAAATTAATTTAAGATACGATTAGGAAGTCGCGGGCAGCTGTACATCTCATTTAGCCATCAATGTCCCACTGCTGGGCAAAGGCCTCTCTCCTTCTCCACGATTCTCTATTCTGAGCCGCCTCTGTTCTACTCAATACTCAATACTCAATCATTTATTGCACTCCACAGGTTTTTACAGATCTTATAAATAACTTAAAGTACCAAATGTGGACCCTGATTAGGGCACGGCAAATTGTGTAGCAAAGCTACAAACTTAAAACTAAAATGAGATCAGTTACAACAATACTGTAATTACTTAAACTTAAACATATTTTAAAATTTATATTCTAAGTTAAAATTACTAATTATTTAAATAGTTTTATTTATGAATTATATTTATGTTTTATTACTTTTTTTAGTTAAATTAGTTTACCTGTTTATTTTTAGTTAGTTAATTTTATTATTAAGTTTTAGTTTCATATTTATAATTTCTCCTCAATATAATCTTTAACGGTGTAATAGCTTTTGGTAATTAGTAATTTTCTCAGTTGATTAATAAATTTTGTTTCTTTTGTTTCGTTTCTAATATATTGCGGTAATTTATTATAGATTTTGATGGACATTATTAGTGGGCTAGATGAATGGAGGTGTAGACGGGAAGCAGGCAAAATTAATTTGTTTATATGTAGACTTCTTAGGGAATAGTTAGACGGTACAGCAATTTGATTTTGATAGAATTCAGGGTGTTTCCGGACGAATTTACAGATTTCAAAAATATAAATACACGGCATTGTTAGGAGATCAAGTTGAGAGAAATGGGGTTGGCAGCTATCTGTTGACTCTATGTTGGCTACATATAAGGCGACTTTAAATTAGTGAACGATAGAAAAGGATCTGCATGTAGGTACTCGTGATAACAAACAACTTTTACTATAGAACCAAGTTCGAAATCACAAAAAAAAATTGTTCCCTCATTCTATCAGCTGGTGCATTTTGTATGGGGAGTTCAAAAATTTTTGAGCGATTTCGACCATGGTCTCATAGTAAAAGTTGTTTGTTATCACGAGTAAATACATACCCTTTTCTATCGTTCACTAATTTAAAGTCACCCTATATAAATAAAACTTTCATAAATGTAAACAATGTCCAATAAGGAAACAACATTCACTCCTTAAAAGAAACATTGTTTACTCTCAAAGATATTCAATCATGTGTAAAAAAGTTTGATACATACAGATAAACTAGAGGCTGCCCGCGATTTTGCACGCATTTTTCGTCATATCTTGAAAAAAAAAAAAAAAATATCTCAAAATAATATATTTATTGTTTATTGTAGGTTAAGTGACTATCCTGCCTTCTTGTTTTCATTTCTCTCTCTGTGGGGTCTGCAGGAAGAAATTTTTTTTAGAAATATGTTGTACCTTTTGTATTTAACTTCTCTTTTTTCTGTCTTTATGTACTATCATCTTACAATCTTACAATAAACTGTTAAATAAATAAATAATATAGCCTTCGTGTTATTCTGATATATGTATAAGCTATATTGCGAAATTTCATCAAAATCTATTCAGTAGTTTTTGCGTGAAAGAGTGACGAACATCCATCCATCGGCACAAACATTGACATTTATAATATAAGAAGGATATCTGTTTGGGAAACAACGCATCTCTAGATAAAAAGGTCTCTAGACAAAAAACACGACGAAATAATTCATCTCGGGAAAACCCGAGCAAGAGAGATACGGAGCTGTGGAAGAAAGGGTCCGTATACGAGCAAATATTTTTGTGAATTTAAATAGCTTTATAATGAATTTATAATTGTTACACTGTTCCCGTTTCAACATCTAGCAAATAAAATCTAATTGACAGATAAACCTATGTCAATATCATTAACCATGACGTTTTAGACAGAGATAGGTATAAAACATGTATAAAATATCTCTCAGATAAGTTTTATTCTTAGATTGTAAAACAGGCCCTAAGTATATTAAAGAGATAGATAGATAGATAGAAATTCTTTATTGCACACAAAGAAATACAGATACAAACTTAAAACTAAAACATTGTGCGCAAAGGCGGCCTTATCACTAAAAGTGATCTCTTCCAGACAACCTTTGGAGTAGGACTAGTTTAGGAAGACTGAAGAGTAGAGCAGGGCAATAAATAAAGAGGCAGTTAGCCTAAAAATCCAGTTACCTAAAGAATCCTAAGTTTGCGTGATAAAACCCTATTCTTATAACGGAAGCGAAATTCCTTAGCATTAAAACTTTGTCAACGGTATTTAATGTACTACTTACATGTTGGCTTACTAAATTATTAGCCGTTTGACATTATAGACGTAGTTATCTTCATGCTTTGTGTTCTGGTATTTATGATTGAAGTTATTTTAAAAAGAGATGTTATTTTATGGTAAGTATCTATACACACCAAAACCGCCGGCTTTTTTAACAGCTGCCATTCGTATGACGTAAAGCCGCCTTTCTAGCCCGGCGTCATGCCGGCGGCTTTGGTGTGTAGATAGCATAAATGTGAGACATTCAATTAAGATCATATACATACCTACATATCCGTCACGCCTCTCTCCCATTGGGGTAGGCAGAGATCACCAGAGTAGCTTAAACCGACGGGCATGTATGAGGCGACTGATGAGTGTAGATGAAGCGAAAGAGGTGTGTTTGGTTCGTAACAAGTGGAAGGAAGTGAAGATCTCAAAGCTACCAAAAAACCACTTTTTATATTGATTGAGTGGAATTCCCACAAAAGACGCCTATTTTTCCCATCGGGGTAGGCAGAAACGTCCTTCCACTTGCTACAATCCAAACAAATTTCGCTTTATCTACATTCATCATTCATCTGTCTCTTCATGCACATTGGTTTAGGATACCTCTTACTACTCTTGTCCTAGCGCTTCGGGACTTGTTAAAGAAAGGCCAAGTCAAAAGCAAACCATTAAGCGTAGAATATCAAAGTACAAGAATAGGTTTATAATGTTACTAGTGGCTGCCCGCGACTTCGTACGTATTTATCTTCATATCTTGGAAAATAAACATGGTATCCAAAAATAATACAGCCTATGTGTTATTCTGATGTCCAAGCTAAGTTATTGTAAAATTTCATTACAATCTGTTTAGTCGTTTTTACGTGATGAAGTAACAAACATCCATCCATCGGCACAGACATTGACATTAGGGATGATGACTACATTCAAAAATTCAAAAAATAATTAGTCTGTCTTTTAGGCTATTAAAAAATATTTGAAACACGTTTTTTACCTGATCAAATACATAAATAAATACAAAGATACACAGCATCAAAGTTACGGAGTGGGGGGTTTTTACGTCACTTTTGAGTAAAAATCGTACTCAAACGTGACGTCACGAGCAACTTTAACCCAGTGTATCTTTGTCATGTTTAGTTTAAGAGAAAAAAGAAAAAATACGTGTCTAATATTTTAAAATAATCTATGTGATGGACTAAAAAAATTTTTTAGTCATCGTGCCTTTTATAATATTATTAGGTTTAGGAAGTTATCGACAAGGTTAGTCCACAAACTTATACAAACAAACCCTAGACAAAACAAATGACATAAAACCTAATTTACGAGCCATCAATCAAGTAGTCAATAAACCCACGATCCGGTACAAAGGGTAGGTTGCGTGTGGACACACTAGACAAGTAACGTGCGTGGATTCGGATCGAAGACAAGTACCGAATTAGAACGTTTCCGTTTACAATCGGGTTTTATAGACATTACTATTGTAACTCGATAGTAAATTAATATTGGGGAGACTATCGACTAACTAATAATAATAGGTTTGCATAGTACTCGATAGGGGATTAGTATTTGAGACTATCGACTTTCTAATACAGGGGCCCAAGTCTATTAATTTACAATAGGTTCAGTTGTGTGTCGGCAGAAAGTCAATGGCATTTTTTGACACATTTGGTCGCAATCAGTGTAAGCCATTGTTTAACACAATACCAAATGTGTTAAAAAATGCCATTGACACTCTGCCGACACACAATTGAGGCTATTTTAAATTAGCTGACTTGGGCCCCTGGTTTGCGAGTTGCTAGGCTGTTTTTTTACATTATCATCATCATCATCATGTCAGCTTACGGACGTCCACTGCTGGACAAAAGCCTGCCCCAAGGATCTCCACAACGACCGGTCTTGCGCTGCCCACATCTAACGGCTTCCCGCGACTTTAACCGAGTCGAGTCCACCTTGTTGGAGGCCGCACCACACTGCGTCTTACCTACATTGTACCTACTAATTATTAATAAAACTTATTTATAAATAAATTTACTTATAAAGAAAATAATTTACGAGTTATAAGCAATAGGAGGTTAGAACCGTCAAGCAAGGATGACTCAAAACAGCAATACCACTATTTTTCTTCTAACATATAAATAATGTGATATTATGAAACACTCGACACGTGCTTTGATAACCTATTTTTATACTAAGCCCCTTTTAAACTTCCCAGACAACACTATATAATACGATATACCTCATAAATACATAAAATATAGCAATATAAATCCGTAACGCTCCAGTTTCAGTAATCCATACTAGAGACTTTTCCAATAAGGGCTCGAATAACTCCAACTGCCTAATGCCAGAGATCGATCAACTTGTATAACTTCGTATAACCTGGTATAAAGTTCGTATAAACCTGAAAAAGTCAAGTGCTAGTCGGATTTGCTCGTTAAAATGTTCCGTACATATTTTAAGTACCTATGTATTTATTTCCACCTTTTCATCAGAGGCAGCTCAGGATAGAAAATCTTGGAGAAGGAGGAGAGAGGCCTTTGCCCAGGAGTGGGACACTAGATAAGATAAGATTTATTCCCAACGATTTTTCATTTCATACATACAAATCCGCTATTGCGGTAGACAAAGACCACTTTGCTCCACTTGCTACAATTCAAACACATTTCTTTCGCTACAATCACATTCATCAGTGGCCTCATACATTCACCACGGTTTAGGGTACTCTTGACTTGGCTTTTATTTAACAAGTCCCCGATTCGATCGAGATTTTTCCATCAGGTAAAAAAATAAGGGTTTCGTTTTATAGATTACAGAGTTGTTTTTCATATGTTGTTAATAGTGGCAAATAAGTAAGTAAATCATTTAAGAAAATTTTCAACTTTCTTTCTATCACTTCATGAGAGTTTGGTAACTGATTTACAGGCAATGGACTTTTAACGCGAGTACCGTTTTTTCATACATTGCGTAACCCTAAAAAGCTTGTACAAAGCAATCCGTTCCTCTCCAAAATTGAGACATTAATTTTAAACTTTTCAATTCGAAGGTTCCGCAAGTTAAATGAGCGTTTATTATGATTGAAGACTTAAATATTTATTTGAAAATTGTTTTAATAGACTATTTTAGGAAGTTAGAAATGTCTTGGTCAATTGATGAAGTAGGTACTTTCAAACTTTCGGTTGATTTTTTAATGATTTAGCTACCTACTTTAAATTTAATATTATTTACTTGTTCTTCTTATTTTATTTATAAAAATTGAGAACCATATTATAATAAAGTTAAAGTAAATAAAAACTAAAGAATTCGTATTTTTTCATACCAAAAAAAAAGTTCTCTACGGGAAACCTGCGATCTTAAAAATAAGAAACAAGAAATAATTCTTGTCTTCTTAACTACCACATAAATGCACAGACGTAGCGATTTTCAGATGAAAGCCGTGGTCGTACCTATGCCTTATTGCAAAACTAAGTATCCTATGTCACCCGTCGTATTATTACGATTTTTTTGACACCTCATTCATTAAAATCGGTTCAGTAGTTTAGACGCTACGGTGGAACATACATACATACATAGACTGCCAAAAACATTACCCTTCCTTTTAGCTTTGCCGTAGTCGGGTAAAAAGTTATAAGTATAATGAAAAACTTATGTCAAAAATTTGTGTCTTGCTGAATTGCTGATAAAATCGCAAGCATTGAACCTACTTAAAACCTTAAAATTGTCGTATAGTTAATTATTAAGACTAGATAATATAATATCTAGGTACTTACCTAGTTTCGTCCATCAATTTTGCATAACAATAAAGACTTTAAGAACCCATGGTAGTGGTCAAAATATAACTTTTCAAAACAACCCTAAACCCTTTCAGTAAGGACTATATTACAGCATTCTCATACATTATTTAATATTCTTTATTAATTCAGTGGTAGGGCCGTAAAATTTTACGGGACCCCTTCATGAGTTCAGGGATGGATTAAGGTTGCCAGTTTATGCTATTTTTCTTGTTTATATTAGACATTATCATTATTATCTGCCCTTTTTTACGTCCCCACTACAAGGGCATGACTCATGCCCCACTTTGAGAGTAGGCTCATGCCGCATGAGCCTACTCTCATATTATGTTTTTAGAATTTTGTCTTCATTGTCAGTACTCATTTGTGTCCCAATGCTGGGCAAAGGCCTGTCTCCTCATCCGCCATGAATTTCGAATATATAATTTTTTTCTCAGCACTTGCACAAAATACACATAATAAACAAGCAGCACATTAGGTAAGTAGATAATAATTTACACCAGACAGAAAGTGTATTGCTCTTATCGGTGGAGTTTAAGCTACTCTGTTCTTCTTTTTCGTCCATTTGAGCACCTGATACGACACAACTTCTATTCCTTCTTTCATTTGACAGATATGTCATAATATTTCATCCTCGTTATTTTATTAGAATGTGCGTATTGACCAAACTGCAATTAACACTAACCTGGCTTAATCTTTAAGTAAGTACTTAAATACCTATCACATCAGGAAGCATTTCGTTTTGTTCCTTATAACATTTTTAATTAAACTAAAATTATATATCTATACATTCAAAACAAGCGATTAAAGGCCTCCCAAATCGATTTTAAACTCGATTTTACAAAGCGCGATGCAACAATGAAAAACATTTTGATTAATTGGGCCCTCTGACATTACATGACGTGGCAGTTCGGTTATTAATTCATCCTGAATTTTGACCCTTGACCCACCCCTTAATCCGGTCCTTTGGCTTTGGAGAGTCGAGAGCGTGTACTTTTCAGAGGTCGTGGATTCAATTTAGAAAACAAGGTTTTCTAGTTTGGTTATTTTCAGTAGATAATTAGGTACCGTATCGTAGGTACATAGATTGATTTTGTCTTAGGTAGCTTTTTTCCACACAACTCTTAATTTTTCCTTTGTGAATCATTTTATAATGTACCTAAGTATAAATATAAATATTTTTATACCTATCTATCTAACATAAGCAATAAGCTAAGAAATCGGTTAAGGAAAGAACAGTGTCTTAACGTTAATAAATTTACTATCATAATAAAGTTAATAAAGATTCCTATAATAATTCCCATAATAATAAATGTAGTTCGAAGTTTGAAAGTAATAGAGTAGCTCAGTAATTTGACGTTATTTTAGTCAATAAGGTTATAAAATGTCACACGTACGTAAAGGTATGAGTTCAGACGAAATAATTAATAGATAATAAAAATATGTTAATTTTAGTTCAAAATGTTTCTTACAAAAGACTTTTCCAAAAGGTTAATTTCATGATGTTTGTTACAAAATTTACGTAAAGCGCCATCTACAAACTAACATATGAATTTTACAAAAAGCGCTATCTATGATCAAGTAGCGGAACTAACAGTATAATAGTACCACCATCTAGTGACGAGTAGCTGTAACTTTTATAACCTTTGAATTCCAATAGATGTCATTTAGTGTCGTAGTTTTCAAGTTTTTTTCTAGTTTATTTACTAAAATTACGTGAAAATTATTGAAAATAGATACCTACAATAAATGCAATATAATAAATTACTAAACTATGGCCTATGGTTTGACACAAACAATAAAATTACTTAGGGTCAGTTGGTACTCAGTGGCTCACTTTTTTTCCGAAGGCTGTAGCACAGCTCTCAGCAGTGTTAGGATGTACCAATACTGACTAATGTAGGGTGTAAACATTCTAGTTTCATAAATATTATTCTTTTTGTCATTATTCCTAATAGGAAAAAAGATATCGCAGTTTTTTTTAAAACACAGAAATTAGCCACTGTGTACCAGGGGGTCGAAACAGTGGTTCGGGGGCAAATACACAGTGGATCAGGGTAGTTCACAATGGATCATGGTCGTAAATATATTCAGTTTTGTCAATAAATGTAACAAATTCATTCTTATTTAATCACTCATTTATTATTGTACTCATAATCATTTGAATCCAGGGTGTCTAAAATAAATCTTATTAGTTCTTGTTTCTACATTATGCCTGATGAAAACCGTGGCTCTGGCTAGACTGCATGGTTCGGGTCTGCGTAAACGGAGATCACTACTTATATCTTCGCCTAAAACATCTAAGACACTCCTT
The DNA here is from genome assembly GCA_947563765.1 of Anarsia innoxiella. Lineage (NCBI taxonomy): Eukaryota > Metazoa > Arthropoda > Insecta > Lepidoptera > Gelechiidae > Anarsia > Anarsia innoxiella. The sequence continues at coordinate 11,634,854 of OX387392.1, forward strand.
ACACATTAATTGATGAGCTTTCCAGTTTTCGGGCATTATTAAGTCATTAACTTCCGCCATTTGAAATGCGACTTTTCGGCATTCTTTTTCTGAGAGCCCACAGAATAATTCCATTAAATACAATAGTATTTTAAAAAAAATTCAACTCTTTCTCGTCTTCATCATTAAAAACTTTGATTTTTAGGTGCCTCATAATTCGGAAACGACCTCTGTATCAATGACGGTGCAATTTTTTTTGACTTTAGATAAAAACGTCGCAAAGTTATAAAAGCAATGCCAATGTCTTCGATGCCTTTCTAGCACTCATTCCAGATTTCATATATTCGACAGTTTTCTTCATCTTTGCGTCAGTATGGGTCCCTTCCGGTGAACCGTGGCTTGTTCGTCTGAAGCACTCTAAAAGAAATAAATCTATGTCACTATATTGTGATTTTCTTCACAATTTAAAGAAATTGTTAGGTAAATAATTATAAAAATATATCAAAAGTACACAGTGGTTCATGATCCACTGTTAACCTTTCAAAACTGAGCCACTGTGGAAGCTTACGCCGTTTTGAATTTAAAACGGTCCCAAGAAAAATATAAACAACAAACGACACTGAAATCTATATTAATTTAATCTTGATTAGACATAGAATCTACAGAAAATAACAGCTACCCATAATAACACATTAATAAAAAGTTGGAACAAAATGTTTCTTACCTTAAAGACGACTTTTGTTTTAAGAAAAACATAAAAATCCAATAACACAAAAATTTCACATAATTTTCGCCGACTAACTGGAATGAACTTGTACACATGTCAACCGCTTTCGAAAAGTAAATATAACGAATAGATATCTTTGCCTCTTTCCCAGATACTGTAGGTGAGCCACTGTTTCTGGTATAGCCACTGTTCGACAAGTGACCCTATTTAATTATTTAGGTACTTACCCACAAGTTGTTTTGGTTTGTTCACTCTTCAGTAGTAAGTTTATTTATCAATTTTAGTTTTTTATACAGCAACAAATAAACACACATAAATCACACGCGTACCTAAGTACCTATGTACCTATCTACTTTACACTTTAAAAATCGCACATAACTCAATGCAATCTACAACAAACACAATCATGACATAAACAAAATTTTCCATTTTTTATTTTTTGAGGAATGACAATGACCACAAGACATTCTGCCAAACACCGCCGAAAAAAATAAAAAATAAACCAAGGTAGGTATGTTCCTTTTATTACTTCACACACGCCATGCTCACGCACTGCCACCCCCCGGCACCTCCACACACGGCATTCCGCGTCATGTCACTGACGAGCGCGGTGGCCAACGCTGCCGCTGCCGCCGCTGCCGCCGGCCAAGGCAAGAAGGCGGCGCAAGTACAGTTGCAGGCCGAGTTGAATACTGACGATGAGTGGAATAAGTTTATACAGAGAGAGGGGTTGTTGGGTAAGTACACGAAGAACCTAAGGTTTTTAACCGATGTTTGGTCGGCTTTAAATTAAAAACTATAAAAGAAAAAGAGGTACAATTCGCGTGATTTGTTTTATAATATTGGGACGCCTTTTCTAACATTTGGACACAGATAGCTCAGAGAAACAACCGTGGAGGATGAAGTTAGAGGCCTTTGCCCAGCAGTGGGAAAAAAACATGATAAGTTTTCTTTCTCTTTCTTTTTCAAAACTTTTTAAACTACCTACCTACTCATACCTATTTTTTTGTCTTTATAGATATCTATTAGAGACAAGTATCGAACTGAACGAAATGTCTCATAAAAATTAAGGATTTTCCCGCTTAAGACGGGGTGTCTTACCTAGTGATACTTAGACCTGACCTAAGTACCTACTGGCATAAGTACTTCTGCCCTAATTAACGTAGAGGTAACCCGTAGACCACTATAACAGTCACATCTTTAAGTAGGTATTAATCCTTATACCTAATTTAAGTGTGATTTCCAGTGGTGGACGTGTACTCCGAGTGGTGTGGACCCTGCATCGGAATGGTGGGGAACCTGAAGAAGATCAAGGTGGAGCTTGGAGGGGACAATCTTCATTTGGCTGTGGTGAGTTCTCATACATACATACATATCCGTCACGCCTCTCTCCCATTGGGGTAGGCAGAGACCACTTCCTTCCACTTGCTTCGATCCAAACACACCTCTTTCGCTTCATCCACACTCATCAGTCGCCTCATACATGCCCGTCGGTTCTCATTTACTAAATTGTGGATGTAGGCTTAATGAAGATAGGATCCAACCATCCTACTACTTAATATTATAAATGTCAATGTTTGTGACGATGGATGGATGTTTGTTACTCTTTCACGCAAAAACTACTGAACAGATTTTGATGAAACTTGGCGGTATTGTAGGTTAGACATCAAAATAACACATGGGCTGAACTTAGGTATACTTTTATACGATATTACGAATATATTTCCAAAATATGACGATAAAAGCCTACGAAATCGCGGGCAGCTTCAAATACCTACCTAATTAATTACATAGAATTTGCCATTTTCTTACAAGTTTAATTTTTTTTTATGACATTATCTTTTACACAACTTAAACCTACTATTTATTAACTTATATCGCCTTCTGTTGTGCTTGAAGTCAATTAACACCTTCTCAAACATTTAAGAACTTCCTTTTTTGCTACAGGCAAAATCCGACACGATAGAATGCCTGAAACGCTTCAGGAAACGCAGCGAGCCTACTTGGATGTTCCTAGCGGTACCACCACAACTGAATTGAATAAATAGACCAATTAGCCATTTAAACCCGTAGTTAAACTCAAATCATTCACGCGCTACAAAGCTATAAACTTTAACAACTTCACAGCACATTTATATCGTTAATAACTTTGGAATTGATCGAAAATTTTATCATATTTCTTTAGCGCTAGATTAGTTTTCGATTGCACGTCATTCAGCTTTATTTTCTTTTCACATGCAAAGGAAATATACAGGGTGTAACAGAAAGGGGGTATAAAGCCAAAACACAGCGATAGTCCTCGTGAAACTGAAAAACTTTCCCCAAGGAACACGGGTCAAAAAATTTTGGGTCGCCCATACTTAATCGATCAGCTGATCGGACATTTTGTATGAGGAGTCGTTTTTTTTTGAGTTACGACCCATGTTCTTGGGGTAAGTTGTTCAGTTTCATGAGGACTATGGCTGTGTTTCGGCATTATACCTCCTTTCTGTTACACCCTGTAGAGCTGACATATGTAGAAAGTCTTGTGTTGAAATGGCACGGGTGTGTATCGACCAAACGATGGCTCCTTGTCTACCGAAGTACTGCTAGATACAATATACTTTTTATTGCCACCACAAAATCCTTTGTTTGTTCCTTACTTTGATTTTTATTTTTGTGTTTGTATGTAAAATCTAGGTTTCTCTAGCTTAGCTTTATGTTTAGCTTACCTTAGAGATGTTTAGTACCTAACTTACGTTCTTAGTAAAAAAAGCAATGATTCTAATTCAAACAGAGGTAAGCTGTCTAGATAAATATTCCGTAACTATACTTACTTACTCGTAGGTACAGCACTACCCACATATGTAAGAAACACAGACTTATTTCTAAAAACCATAAATTACGCACACAAGGTTTAAGATGTAAATGGGCATGATGACTAAAAACATTTTTTTAGTAATAACACGTACTTTTTCTTTTTTCTCTCAAACTAAAAATGACAAAGATACACTGGGTTAATGTTGCTCGTGACGTCACGCCTCAGTACGATTTTAACCTAGGAGTGACGTCAATACCCCCCACTCCGTAACTTTGATGCTCTGTATCTTTGTATTTATTTATGTATTTGATCAGGTAAAAAATGTGTTTCAAATATTTTTTGAATTTTGAATGTAGTCATCATCCCCATTGCAGAAAAAACTTCCCAGTCAGTCTGTTAGCCCCACAGAAAGTGATTGAAGCATAAAATTTTAAGAAACTTAAAATTAAGTACTTACTAAAACTAAATTTTCGTTTCTAGTCAGGCCAGCTAGTAAACGTAATCTTTGGAGCCGACGCACCGAGAATCCATCGTACCATCGAGCAGGAGCTCCGCAACGAAGAGCTGGCCAAGAAAGGAGAACTGCAGCGGCCTCAACGGGCGCCTCATGAGCTTACTCCACCTGAACAGGTTGGTCGATTACAAATCTGACATTCAAGAGACCAGTGTCGACGCAGTGGGAAGGCCTCCAACAAGGTGGACTGACGAATTGGTTAAAGTCGCGGGAAACCGTTGGATGTGGGCATCACAAGACCGGTCGTTGTGGAGATCCTTGGGGTCCTTGGGCGGCTTCTGTCCAGCAGTGGACGTCTATGAGCTGACATGATGATGATGATGATGATGATTCAAGAGACCTGGGGTCCAAGTCTGCTAATTTAAAATAGCCTTAGTTGTGTATTGGCAGAGTGTGAAGGGCATTTTTTTTGACACAATTGGTCGCAATCATTACCTATAAGCCATTGTTTAGCAGAATACCAAATGTGTCAAAAAATGCCATTGACAATCTGCCGACACACAACTGAGGCTATTTTAAATTAGCAGACTTGGGCCCCTGGACTGTCCATTCATCCATCACAGCCTTATAGCTGCCCTCTGATGAACATAGGCCTCTACAATTGTTCTCCGATGTGACCGGTTCATTGCAATCTGTATCCAACGAGACCCCGTTGTTTATAAGTCGTCGATTCATCTGGAAGGTGGCCGTCATCTTGGTAGTGCGTGATCTCCACTCAATAACTTTTTGCCCTACCGGTCGGCCGATCTTCGGGCTATGACTCTCTTTCACATATTTAAGAGCCAGGCTCTTGTCGGTGGAGTAAACGCCAACTTCGCCTTTCTTCTGCATGTGAAAAATTCTTTTTCTAGGAAATAGCAGACGCAGAAGCGAAATTAGAAGCAGAACGTAAAGCGAAAGAAGCCGCGGCGGCTGAAGCGGCAAGGTTCGCACGCCGAGAGGCGCGGGCGCAAAAACTTGAGACACACTACGTAGATGTTTGTCCGGCGCTAGTCACGCCGCACGCGCAGAAACATTTGAGGAAGATCACTGATGCGCTTGATCCTAATGGTTTGTTAATGTCATATTCAGTCAGTTTTGTCACATGATCAAGTGCGTTGCGAGAAGAGTTCAATTGACCTTAGTAAATGTCCTTACCGAAACATATCTTCAAACTGGAAATAATCCAGTTCCGACCATATATAATGGGGAAGATGCAAATACAATATTTATGAAAATTTTGTTATTAAAATGTTAAAAATATATAAAAGAAGGGCCACTGCAAGGTTTATATTTTATATAATGTTGTTTTTCAACAATAATTACGAATTAAAAGTAGCTTGAAACGGAACGGATTTAAAACACCCATCAGCGTTCAGTGACGTCACTCCTGTTATGACAACGTATTTGAGGTTATAGTTGTAGTAAAAAAGTGAACATTAAAACGAGAATTAATTGCGTTTTTTGAATAAAAATGGAAGTTGGGTTTGTCAAAGCAAACTCCAGGAATCTACCAAAAGTTAGTGTTGACATTGTAGTGACTTTTTTTGTCGAAAGTGCAGTTTTCAAGTGTAGAAATGAAAGGGACTAAACTACTACGGTATGTGTAAATCATTAGTTAAATTTGTATTTCATTCATTCAAAAGTCATTGACAAGTTTGGATAAGTAATTAGGTAGGTATAATAACTATGTTTCTTTTGCATACAAGCAGATTAAACTAAGCTTTTATCAAATATATCCGCCGACTTACGTCAAAGTGGTCTTCACAGCATCGAATGATGGTCTTTGGGGAATAATTGTCATTCCTCTTCACAGCTTGAAACCACTTTTTTCGCAGTTTTGGGTCAGAAGGTCCAGTCAAAAACAATTTATTTGGAAACTGCTTTGAAGTAGATGGACACATTGCCACAAAACATACGTCAACACGGCTTTTTTTCGGAGTATCTATAGTATAGTTATGATCGCCTGATGTTGATGGATAGTCCATTTTAAATTATTACAAAAAAATGTCTCGTTAGTCGAGAAAAATGCAAAAGTATAAAATACATAGAGGATGTACAGTACGTGGGCCAGTGAGTGACAGACAGGAGTGACGTCATACGAACTATAGATCCGTTTTCGCGCGAAAAATCAAATTGACAATTTTAAACCCCATTTTTTGCAGTAAATTACAGTCTTTTCATTTTTTTATATACTTGTTGTCTATTCTACATGGAGTTCTTTGATATAAACACAAAAATAAAAATATCGCAGGAGACTTTTTAAGTTAAAGTCTCATCACCATTATTAATTAAGATCTAATTCTGCTAATGCTTTGAGTTCTTGATACGACATGACGTTAACTTAAAGTAGATAAGTTTTAGGGCCTGTTTTAACAGATAAAATTTATCTGATTGGTAGACAGCCGGATATCAGCAGCCGGCATGTCTATTTCATATCTGTTAGTTACATTTTATCTGTAGACTTATCTGGTAAACAGAGTCTGTCAGTAATCTTTCAACACGATAATTCCAGGTATCCTAATAGCAGACAAGCTCCCTACAGTGCTAGGTAAAGACCTCACGAGACGTTTAGCAGTTGAAGAACCCAGCTTAGGCTCGGAGGCGGCGATGGCAGCGTTGGCTGAAAGACCATCCCTCGCGTTACTACTGAAGAAGCCTCCAGAGAAGGAGGGAGATATTATAGGTATTATGATTGATTTTAAAGTACCCTAAACCGATGTGCATGTAGGAGACGACTGATAAATGTGGATGAGGTGGAATAAGTGTGTTTGGATTAAAGAAAGTGTAGGGATGTCTCTGCCTATCCCGATGGGAGAGCCATGACAGATATGTAGGTTTGTGTATGATGAATTAGTAGATTAGTCCCCAATGGGAGAGAGACGTGAAAAATATGTCTCGTATCTATGATTTATGAAGTAGTATCAAGGTGTAGTAGATATGAGTAGGCACAAGAGAGAATTCAAGAAGCTTTGGTATACTGGTGATGGTTGATATAACCATTTCTAGGTTTTAGAGGTCATGGCAGTTGATCGCTCTTAATTAATTCTTAATCAATTTAACTAAGTTATCTACAGAGCGAGAAGCTAATCAAAACTAAATAAGAATTCAAATTGACAAATAAGCGAAGGAAGTGTGTTTGGATCGTAGCAAGTGGAGGGATGTGTCTGGCTAACCTTTTGGGAGACAGGCGTGACAGATATGTATATGTAAGAGTGGGAAGGCCTCCAACAAGGTGGACTACCTGGTGAAAGTCGCGGGAAGCCGTTGGATGTAAGCAGCAAGGGCCGGTCGTTGTAGAGATCTTAGGGGGAGACGTCTACAGGCTGACACAACAAGAGTGCACTTCCAGAAATATGCCGCCGAGCTCTCTACGGCGACGGGATCGAGGTTCCAGAAGGGGAGACTCCAAAGAAGACAGTAGCTGAGGAGTTGTGGCTGGATGGAGTACCAGGGATCTTCGTGCCGGCTGACAGGCATCAGCGGGCGGTTGTACTGGATCTGCTGTTTGCTAAGGTCAGTGGAACACCAGTTCTAAAGATGGTAGATGAAGAGTTGTAGTTGGGTGGTTTAATGAAGATTTTCTCCTATTAAATGAGCATTTGTGTTAGTTTTTCGAGCATTTCTAACATTTACACACATATCACGCCTCTCAACCATTGAGGAAGGTAGAGACCACTTCCCTCGAATTTCTACGATCCAAATACACTTCCTTCTCTTCATCCACATTCATCAGTCGCCTCATACATGACATGCACGCCTTAGGCCGTGGCCCCAGTAGGCAAACTTTTAGCGGCCGACTGAGTGAGCCGCAAATTTGTAGCGCGCGTAACACTGCAAACTGCGTACAGTGAGCGAAAACTAGCTGACTGTGGACACTCCATTTCAAATATATGGAAGGGCGTACTAAATCTTTACGCCGCAAACTAGTCAGCCGCTAACAGTTTGCCTACTGGGGCTAAGACCTTATTCTTACAAGACAGTTCTCTTACTGAAAGAGACGGTAAATGACAGAATCGTCATGCCAATTCAACATTTATAATCATAAGCGATTTTCAACAGAATTTCGAAACACAACTAACAATCCCCCCCCTCAGATGGTAAGCACTCTACTAGAGGCGCCCCCCACCGCGGAGCCGCCGCACGTGGCGCTGATATTCGGCGCGTGGCAGCGCCGGGCGGTGCTGACGGCCGCCACGCTACCTAAAGTAGCGCCTAGGGTTCTACGATATGGGTTCTTTGCTGATGAAAACGTTCAGGAGCCTAGATTGCTTTATAAGAATATTGATCAGTATGAACTGAGGCCGGAGAAGGACTAGTAAGTACTTATTTTCAAATTACTTAGTGATCAGTGTCCCAATTCTGGACAAACGCCTTTTCCCCATCTTTTTCTTTTACGATTCTTTTCCATTTTATTAGAGCCTACCCGCAACTTCAAACCTTTAAAAAAAATAGTACTCATAGCCTATCTATGTATTATTTTGACGTACAAGCTGCAATATTGTGAAGTTTTATTGAAATCTATTCAGTGATGTTAGCGTGTAAATTAAAACCACTAAATGCATTCACTGAAACAAAAAAAACATACTGTGTACATAGTATGTATTACAGTATTTATTTATTGCCCTGCTCTACTCTACAGTCTTCCTAAACTAGTCCTACTCCAAAGGTTGTCTGGAAGAGATCACTTTTAGTGATAAGGCCGCCTTTGCGCACAATGTTTTAGTTGTATTTATATTTCTTTGTGTGCAATAAAGAATTTCTAACTATCTATCTATGGTTCGCGAACCCAATGCGAGCGTACACATTAAAAAATAAACAACATTCTGTGTTAACTTGTCACCTTCTGTACCTGATTACAACTCATCTTACAATTTCCAGCAATGAAACAATAATAATAATGGCAGCGGTAGGCTTGGCTGAACCAGCATTAGCTGATCCATCAGATCCTATACCTGATGGTCCACCACCCGAACTGCTAGTCCTCGGTCCTCTGCATGTCAGTGAAGATGCTGTGATTGGCGGCGAGGAGTGTGCCAGGTTGTTTCCACCAGGGTATAGTGAACCGGAAGTCAAACCTAAACCGAAGTCCAAGAAGAAGAAGAAGGTGGGTTGCTTTTGTTTTGTAAAGAATAGTTGAGTTTAAGTGTGCTTTTCCACCAGAGATGTTCTATGATGCTACGTTGCTACGGATGCGTTTGAAATCCACCAATTATATTCATTGTAGCACATAGCATAGCACCGGTGAAAACGGATTCAGCTAAGCTATGTTTTTTGTATGGAAGGATGCGTGCTATGGATGTGTGCTATGGATGCGTGCTATGGATGCGTGCTATGGAGCTAAGCTATGTTTTTATATGGAAGAATGCGTGCTATAGATGTGTGCTATGGATGCGGGCTATGGATGCGTGCCGCTTCCCTACTATCGATAAGTAGCATAGCTCGAGATGCGCATCTTCGTAGCGCATCTTCCTCGCACAGCTACATAGCTTAGCATTGGTGGAAATGGTGCCATAGTTTCGTAGCGCAGCTTCGTTGCATAGCTACATAGCACATCCCTGGTGAAAAGGGGGTCCGTAATTTAATATCGAAACTCATATGTTCGATTAACGCTAGTTCGACTGAACGTTTGTGCGAAAAGAGATTAGTGCGAAAGAACGTTTCGTCGACAAACGCTTGTTCGACTGAACGTTTGTGCGAAAAGGGATTAGTGCGAAACAACGTTATGTCGCCAAACGCTTGTTCGACTGAACGTTTGTGCGAAAAGGGTTTAGTGCGAAACAACGTTTTGTCGACACACGCTTGTCCGACTGAACGACTCTTCGAAAATTTCAGAATCGCTCAGCACAAATTGTAGTTAGGGATTGCAATCCGGTATCATTTTCAATCCGGACGGATTTCACCGGATTTTAAGTTTATTTAGGGCCTAGTATTTAGTGCTTTTAGTTCTGATAGTAATACATAAACAAATAAATAAAATATATATTTATGAAAAATAAAATCACTTTAAATAATATTTTTTGGTATTAATTGTATTTTTGGTACTATGTATTTGTAGGTACTAAATTAAATTATTTTAAATAATAAAGTAAGTAATCAGTCTGATTCTCATGTGTTGTATTGTATTATATTATACATGTTATTGTTGTAATTATCTGAAAGTAAGTACTTCAGTAATAATACTATTAAACCGTTATTAATAATCTATTAAAAATCCATACAATAACGGTACGAGTTTGAAACCGCGGTCCTTATTACCCACAAATCCATTTATAGTAATATAGTATATTAGGGCAACACATTACTATAATTAATGAATTACTAAAAAATAGAATGTGTATGGGCTGCTAAGTAACAAAACGCAAAATTGTTATTATATTTTCTTTGAGATCATAACGCGACATGCTTTCAATGAATGTGGCTTGGACTTTAAACCACAATATGGGCTGAGCGATTCTGAAATTTTCGAAGAGTCGTTCAGTCGGACAAGCGTGTGTCGACAAAACGTTGTTTCGCACTAATCCCTTTTCGCACAAACGTTCAGTCGAACAATCGTTTGGCGACATAACGTTGTTTCGCACTAATCCCTTTTCGCACAAACGTTCAGTCGAACAAGCGTTTGTCGACGAAACGTTCTTTCGCACTAATCTCTTTTCGCACAAACGTTTAGTCGAACTAACGTTAATCGAACATATGAGTTTCGATATTAAATTACGGACCCGTGAAAAGGCACCCTAAGGGCCCTTTTCCTGTAATGCGTATTTTGATCCGTATGCGGATGATAGCACGCTACTAGCCACACGCGTGCCGTCCGCATAACAGAAAGGGCCCTTAGTTAAAGTTCTGGAGGGTAGACCACGCACTACCAAACGCAGCGTGAGACAGCCACCTGCCAAATGGACTGACGACCTAGTGAAAGCTAAGGGGACTGACTTGTTGGATGCGTTGGATCAATGGATACATATACTTTTTTTTCAGAAATACTTTTTCCTGTCCTAAATGATAGGTTTTTTCAAAAAAAGCCCTAATTCAATCTAAATAACCCTTTTCACAGTCAAAACGGGCGAAACCCGAAGACTCAACAGAAGTCCCACCGTCAGACTCAGTGGAAACGGAAGAAGTGGCTGAGGGGGAGCCGGGGGAAGGAGAGGGAGAGGCCGAGGCGGAGGGAGAGGGGGAGGAGGAGCCAGAGGGAGAGGAGGAGGACGCGCAGAACGTGGATAAAGCTACTTCACCGCCGCCGCTTACGCCACATTAACAATAGGCATGATGCAAAAAAAAAAAAAAATTAGTCTATCACGTAGATTATTTCAAAATATTCGACGCTTATTTTTTCTTTTTCTCTTAAACTAAAAATTACACAGATACACTGGTTTACAGTTGCTCGTGACACCACGCCTAAGTAGGATTTTTAGCTAGGAGTGACGTCAATATCCCCACTCCGTAACATTGATGCTGTGTATCTTTGTATTTATTTATGTATTTGATCAGGTAAAAAATGTTTCAAATATTTTTTAATAGCCTAAAAGACAGACGTAATTATTTTTTGAATTTTTGAATGTAGTCATCATCCCTGTTGCAATTATTTTCGATTAGTATTCTATTTGTTTTATACTTGGATCAATGTCTTGCATTTATGCTCGTTTAATTCTTTGGTTATTGTTATTATATTTTAATTATATACCTATTATAATAGATATATATTATACCCAAAAATCTTTGATCCGAACATTGAGGAACTATTCAATTAATAAGAATTATATCCTAAAATAGTTTCAATGATCAATAAACTTTGAGTTTATGAGTGTTTATTCTGTTTTTAATTAAAGCTTTCAATAATATTCACAAAATGTCATAATAAGGACATTGGATTTAACCTACGATTTAACAGAAAAATTGTATTTCCAAAAAAAAAAATACGTAAAAAGTTGTATATTCTAAAATTTGTATTTCATTATTTATTTATAAATAAATCAATTAATATATAGTTTAACAATAAAATAAAATGAGTAACGACTTAACTAGGTACGAGTGGAGGGGAATATATTACATGAGTCCGTGTGACACGCCGCGCGTGCTCTCTATACCACTGAGTCTTTTCTGTTCCTGAAACAATATAGTGGGGAATATGTTACGATAAGTTTAGAAAATGGATATTAATGAAAGTAAAAGATTAAGGCATGCTCAATAACCGAAACAAACCATTTCATACATGACACGCTAGGTGCGTCATGGGTCATCAAACATAAGTAGGTAAGGTACATACAAACTTTTTAAAATCATTCCGCGCCAAAAGAATTTTAGGGTGAATTTATATTTAGGTTTGAATATTTCTCTTGACACGCCAGGCGTGTCATTGAACAGATATCGGTTTAAAGTTATTTATTTTGTACCGTTTTGATCCTGGGGAATTTCAAAAGTGTGACATAATGTTATTGTCATAGAGTTAAAAATTAAATCCCTGTTTTATCTCATATTCAATACATTGTGTAATAGAGGTCAATTGTTTGATCCTGGGGAATTTCAAAAGTGTGACATAATGTTATTGTCATAGAGTTAAAAATTAAATCCCTGTTTTATCTCATATTCAATACATTGTGTAATAGAGGTCAATTGTTGTATCTATGCTTTTTGAAGGTGTCAAAGGTTGTGCTTTTGTTTTAATTGATTTTTTAGTCATACACAGAATTAGGTTCAAAATAGTCTTTCCTGTTCCTGATGATTAAGGATACTGGAGCATCTAATCCTCAAAATGTTTATACATGCCAAAACTACATCGGGCACAGATTATGCGGATATGCATTAAGTTCAGAAATTAGCTTCCAGTGTCCTTAACTTTCGGGAACAGGAGAGACATTTTTGTTTTCTGTGTCTATATGACCCTTTTACTTTATTGTGTTATAATAAATCCAAGCGTTTTCTAATATTCTTTTATCTTTCTTTTAACATTGAATACACAATGGACCTTACGAAATGATTACAGCGTAAATACTGCGTAGTATACTCACCATATATAGTGGTTGTCGTGATGCGGCGCGCGCATGACGCCGACGCCGCCGCCCAGCCGCCGGTAGTTCATGGCGCCGCACAGACGCCACTGGTTCGACTCCCCGTCGTACACCTACAACACACAGTAAAAATGACAATGTTTGTGCTGATGGATATATGAAGTCGTGGGCAACAAGTAATGTATTCAAGAAATTCGTAATATTGCAAGTATGTTACTATATGTTATCTCGTTGCATTCTGTTGCTCCACTAAAATTTACTTCTGTGTAAATGTAGCTTTAATACGCATTACGCGTACGAAGTCGCGGAGGACATAGACGTATAGTTATAATTTATACCTAACAAGATATGACAGTGCACTTTCTACATGGACAAGAGGGGGAAGCGCCTGTCGACACTCATAGATTAGAGCTTTATATGAATTGCTCTAATATTTAGCGCAGGCGTTCATAGTTTCAACACAGTCTCTAATATTTAAATAATAATGTTCTACACTATACTTACCTCGATGGACTTGAGATAGGCGGTACCGTCGAAGCCTCCCACCGCGTAGAGCTGTCCGTTGACCACCGCCAGTCCAACACCGCTGCGCCGTGACGTCATCGCCACCACCGGCGACCACGTGTCAGTGGCTGGCTCGTATCTGAGACGTTACGTTTGAGTGTCACTCAGTTTAGTTGTACATGTCACAGAATATACTGGATGGGAAGTTGTTTATACCAATTCTACAGATAAAGTTAGCCTGTCACGCACGTCCCACTGCTCTGCAAAGGGTCAGCGCAGACAGAACGAAGCGCAGCGGAGAGGATTTTATTACCGCACTTGAAAATAAACCTTAAAATTTTTACAATTAAGTGCATAAATGCTCGAACCTGACAAAAAATGCTCGCGCGTCCTCGAGGATGCGCGGGAATGCCGGTTTGCACTTAATTGTAAAAATTTTAAGGTTTATTTTCAAGTGCGGTAATAAAATCCTCTCCGCTGCGCTCCGTTCTGTCTGCGCTGACCCAAAGGCTTCTCTCCTTGCTCTCCATCCAGTTTTGCTGTTAGCCAGGATTTCCCATCCTTCGCTGAATGAGTCAAGGTTCGTCGTTCGTCAAGTCGCCATCATCGCCTAGATGCACTGCGAAGGCGTGTCCCGTTTTTGGGCAGCCAATCGGTGGATGTTTTGGCCCATAGTTCATCAGACATGGCCGATCCAATCCCATTTCAACTTAGATATGGTGTACGTTTTTACTTCATTTTCGTTTTACCAATTTTACTATAATATAATTTTACCGAGTTTACTAATTTAAAAAAAAGAAAGAAAAAATTAACGTTGTGTCGTATCAGGAAGTCAAATTGTTGGCAGAAGAGAGACAAAGATGGCGATTACTCCACCGACAAGAGCCTGGCTCTTAAATATATGATGATGATTATTAATTAAGTTCAGATTAGTATGGTAAGTTACAGTACATTATTAACCGTCTCGAAGGACCAAATATTACTTAAGTGTTCATATAAAAAAACGGTACCCAGATGTTATGTACCAACAAATAGCATAAATCGTACCTCTCGGCAGAAGACAGCTCTGTGCAATCGTCGCGTCCACCGACGGCGTAGATCTGTCCGTCGTACACCGCGCAGCCTAAGTGTTTGCGTCGCGTCGACATTGGCGCCACCGGCGTCCACTAAATACGACAAAACAACATTTTATTATGTTTCTCGGGTGCTTAAACTTTTATGGAGGACGTATGAGCTATATGGACCCGTTTAGCGGGTGTGGACTCGCCTGGCGTGTCTGGACACGCCTAGCGTGCTCGAGTGGAATTCGGACTTTACGTGAAGTCGTGACCAGAAAACATAAACATTGCATAAGTTATTAAAAAATATCTAGCCACTTGTGTCCCACTGCTGAGCAAAGACCTCTCTCCTCATCCTCTATGTATTTTTGTCTTGTGCTTCCTCCTCCCAGGTTATTTTTGGTTATTTTCTTCTCTGTTTATCCCTTTTATACAAATTCGACTTCGCAATTTTTTTCATTATTTGCATTTCATTCAGTGTTCATTGTAGTACATGAAATTAGTATAAACACGTACCTTATTCGCCCTAGGGTCGTACCGCTCCACAGTATTGAGCGGCGACTGTCCGTCCGACCCTCCCACCGCGTACAGCATACCACCCAGCACCGCCACGGCAACACCTAGTCGCCGCGTTGTCATCGCTGCTACCTGTATCACGGAGGAATAGTATTTACTTATGTATAGAATGAGCAAAATATAAGGTCGAATTGAGAAAACTCCTTTTTTAAGTCGGCTAAAAATAATTTAAATTAGTAGTAGTCGTAGGCAATTCAAAATTACACTTGAATCCACAAAATTACAAAAATAAGAATAAGTCGATATTTAACGCTTTATAATCTAATTTACGTTACAGTACGATGTTTACGACTTGACAAGTTTTGATAACTGAATACTTAGTATTCAAACATATAGTATAACTCGAACATCTTTATCCCATCTGCGCCCGCGCATTGCATTGAAATGGTGCAAATATTTATACATATCTCATTAGAATAAAATTCAAAATCAGTTAATACAAATGAGCATCGAAGCGACTACATGCGAAAGTTGTGTCAACTGATTTTGAATTTTATTCTAATGAGAACAATGTCGATACTAATATGACAATCAAAAATGCTCCGCGCTGCGCTCCGTCAGGTGTGCGCCGGCCCACCGGCTGCACGTACAGTGAGCGCAGAGTGCAGAGTGCAGAGCCTCACCTTGGTCCAGCGGTTGTCCTTGGGGTCGTAGCGCTCGACGTGGTTGAGGCACTGCACGCCGTCCTGGCCGCCCACGGCGTACAGCAGAGCCTTACCTTGGTCCAGCGGTTGTCCTTGGGGTCGTAGCGCTCGACGTGGTTGAGGCACTGCACGCCGTCCTGGCCGCCCACGGCGTACAGCAGAGCCTTACCTTGGTCCAGCGGTTGTCCTTGGGGTCGTAGCGCTCGACGTGGTTGAGGCACTGCACGCCGTCCTGGCCGCCCACGGCGTACAGCAGAGCCTTACCTTGGTCCAGCGGTTGTCCTTGGGGTCGTAGCGCTCGACGTGGTTGAGGCACTGCACGCCGTCCTGGCCGCCCACGGCGTACAGCAGAGCCTTACCTTGGTCCAGCGGTTGTCCTTGGGGTCGTAGCGCTCGACGTGGTTGAGGCACTGCACGCCGTCCTGGCCGCCCACGGCGTACAGCAGAGCCTTACCTTGGTCCAGCGGTTGTCCTTGGGGTCGTAGCGCTCGACGTGGTTGAGGCACTGCACGCCGTCCTGGCCGCCCACGGCGTACAGCAGAGCCTTACCTTGGTCCAGCGGTTGTCCTTGGGGTCGTAGCGCTCGACGTGGTTGAGGCACTGCACGCCGTCCTGGCCGCCCACGGCGTACAGCAGAGCCTTACCTTGGTCCAGCGGTTGTCCTTGGGGTCGTAGCGCTCGACGTGGTTGAGGCACTGCACGCCGTCCTGGCCGCCCACGGCGTACAGCAGAGCCTTACCTTGGTCCAGCGGTTGTCCTTGGGGTCGTAGCGCTCGACGTGGTTGAGGCACTGCACGCCGTCCTGGCCGCCCACGGCGTACAGCAGAGCCTTACCTTGGTCCAGCGGTTGTCCTTGGGGTCGTAGCGCTCGACGTGGTTGAGGCACTGCACGCCGTCCTGGCCGCCCACGGCGTACAGCAGAGCCTTACCTTGGTCCAGCGGTTGTCCTTGGGGTCGTAGCGCTCGACGTGGTTGAGGCACTGCACGCCGTCCTGGCCGCCCACGGCGTACAGCAGAGCCTTACCTTGGTCCAGCGGTTGTCCTTGGGGTCGTAGCGCTCGACGTGGTTGAGGCACTGCACGCCGTCCTGGCCGCCCACGGCGTACAGCAGAGCCTTACCTTGGTCCAGCGGTTGTCCTTGGGGTCGTAGCGCTCGACGTGGTTGAGGCACTGCACGCCGTCCTGGCCGCCCACGGCGTACAGCAGAGCCTTACCTTGGTCCAGCGGTTGTCCTTGGGGTCGTAGCGCTCGACGTGGTTGAGGCACTGCACGCCGTCCTGGCCGCCCACGGCGTACAGCAGAGCCTTACCTTGGTCCAGCGGTTGTCCTTGGGGTCGTAGCGCTCGACGTGGTTGAGGCACTGCACGCCGTCCTGGCCGCCCACGGCGTACAGCAGAGCCTTACCTTGGTCCAGCGGTTGTCCTTGGGGTCGTAGCGCTCGACGTGGTTGAGGCACTGCACGCCGTCCTGGCCGCCCACGGCGTACAGCAGAGCCTTACCTTGGTCCAGCGGTTGTCCTTGGGGTCGTAGCGCTCGACGTGGTTGAGGCACTGCACGCCGTCCTGGCCGCCCACGGCGTACAGCAGAGCCTTACCTTGGTCCAGCGGTTGTCCTTGGGGTCGTAGCGCTCGACGTGGTTGAGGCACTGCACGCCGTCCTGGCCGCCCACGGCGTACAGCGCGCCGTCCAGCACGGCCACGCCCACCGACGTGCGGCACGACGACGTCGGCGCCACTGCGCCGCACCACTGCGCACAACAACAAATGCATGAGACTCTCATATTTATACCGTGTTTTCCGCAATTAATATATTTTATTCTATCTGTTATATATGTAGGTAGTAGCAAATCTTATTGACAGCCGCTGCGTCGGCCTCCGCCCTCCGTGTCAAATAAAGCAGTATGCAACTAGCTCCGGTGTTTGCTTGTCGACCCGTTTCCCGCTCCCTAGTAATCGCATACTTAACAGTGGCGACGAGCGTACCCGTTCATAAAAATGTCTTCGGCAACATCATCTTTGTGTTTCGGAGTGCTGTCTGTGTTTGATCACCTTAAACAGGACTGGGAAAGCTATAAAGCTAGAATTTCAATGTGGTTCATAGCCAATGACGTGGACGACACTACCGACAAGTGCAAGGTTAAACGAAGGGCGATTCTACTGAGCGCGCTTAGCGAGCAATCACACAAGTTAGCTAGTAACCTAGCTCAACCTGCTAAGCTAGAGGAATTGGGAATATGACCAAATAATAAGTCTTTTAGACATTCACTTTATTCCAAAAAGGGTTGGATTCTCGGAGAAACACCGATTCTTTTCAGCTGTCCAGCAGGCAGGGGAAACGCATACTCAATGGGGTGCCCGTGTCAGGGGATTGGCGACACACTGCGACTTTAAGAGTCTCGAGGAGGCACTTGTAGATAAGTTCCTGATGGGCATGATAGCAGGTCCCGAACGGGATAAGCTGTATGCTCGGGAGCAGCAAGGTCTCACGTTAGCGAAGGCTGTGGAAATAGCTGAGAGCGTGCGCTGTGCGCGGAAGGCGGCGGCAGCAGGGACGGCGGCGGCGGACCCGGGCGTCGCGGGCATGGTTGACGTCATCGGCGGACAGGAAGTCTACAGCATCGGCAAAAACGAGAAGTGCAGTGTGTGCGGGTATAACAATCACAAATCCGACAGGTGCCGGTTCAAAAATTATAAATGTAAGAAGTGCGGGCGTAAAGGTCATTTACGTAAAATGTGTGACCAGAAGGCGCAAGTGAATTACGTGACGGAAGGCTCAGTGGATGAAGGAGACGACGGTAAGCGTTTATTTAATATTAAGTGCGAAAAAGGAAAGCCAATGACAGAGCGTATTTTAATAGGCGACCTGTTTTTGGAGTTTCAAATCGACAGCGGGTCCTCGGTTAGTGTAATTTCCGAGTCGACTTACTCATCTAATTTCGCGAATGTGCCATTATTACTTACCCATAAGACCTTAACAAGCTATAACGGAAGTAGTATGCAAACGTTAGGGTATATCCGAGTGGACGTCACGTACGGCGCGAGTACACATGCACTCGATATGTATGTGGTGATTAGCGGCGGGCCGCCGCTACTGGGACGAGATTTCATTCAAGCGTTTAATCTCGAATTAGCACCAAGCGTTAATTACGTCGGTAAAGAAGACGCGCATGCAATCGAAAGCCTAATTAAACAGTTTCCAGAACTATTCTCAGGCAATTTGGGTTGTTTTAATAAGTACAAAATTCAATTACACCTTAAGCCAGACGCGAAACCGATTTACTTCAAGCCGCGGCCGGTTGCATTCGCGTTAAAGGAAAAAATAGATAAAGAAATAGATCGCTTGTTAGAATTAGGTATATTAGAGCCCGTGGAACACTCTGAATACGCGTCGCCGATAGTTCCAGCTCTCAAAAAAGACGGTTCCATTAGGTTGTGTGTAGATTACTCAGTAACTTTAAATAAACATCTTTTAGTAGAAAAATATCCATTGCCGACATATGAAGAAATGTTCACTAAATTACATAAAGGGGAGCAATTTACTAAACTCGATCTATCTATGGCTTACAACCAGTTCGTGTTATCAGATGAGTCACAGTTATTAACTTGTATAAACACACATCGGGGTCTTTTCAAATACACGCGTCTCGTATTTGGACTTTCGAGCGCTCCTGCTATCTTCCAACGAGCAATGGAAAGCGTATTAGCAGGTTTAGATGGAGTTATCGTTTTCCTCGATGATATTTTGGTAACGGGCAAAAACAAAGAGGAGCACCTTAAACGATTGTCAGCTGTTTTAGATCGATTAAGTACGGCCGGGCTAACAGTGCAGAAAAATAAATGCGAATTTATGAAAATGCAAATAACATACTTAGGGCATGTTATTGACAAAAGGGGTATAAGGAAATCGCCTGATAAAATCAAGGCAATTGTTGAGGCGCCTAAACCGACAAATGTGTCGCAACTTCAATCCTTTTTGGGGCTAGCAAATTATTATCGTAATTTCGTACCAGATGCCGCGTCAACCTTAGCACCGTTATACAGTTTATTGCATAAAAATACCAAGTGGGAATGGACATCTGAGCACGATGTGGTTTTCAGCAAAATAAAAAATATATTAGCATCTGACAGGGTTTTAGCACATTATGATCCCGAAGCTAAAATAATATTAACGGTGGACGCATCTCCGACAGGTTTAGGAGCGGTATTATCACAAGTAGGTAAAGATGGTACGGAACATCCAATTTCATTTGCCTCCCGACCACTAACAGCGGCGGAAAAAAAGTATTCGCAAATTCAAAAGGAAGCAACAGCGATAGTTTTTGGGGTAAGGCGTTTCCACCAATATTTATACGGGCGAGATGTTCCTTTTGTGTTGAGAAGCGATCATAAGCCTCTAATAAGCATTTTTGGACCTTATCACGGCGTACCAGAGATATCGGCGAACAGGCTACAGCGATATGCATTGTTTTTGATGGCGTACAACTACCAAATAGAATTTATTCGTAGTAACGACAATAGCGCGGATTTTTTATCCCGGTTACCGTTGCCAGAGCAGGACGCATGTGGGGAACCGCCCGAGTGCGAGGAGCGCGCCGCGTACGTAAACTTCGTTTTAGAAGGCACTCTGCCGGTCACGTTGGATCGGGTGCGGCTCGAAACCGAGCGGGATACGGTTTTGAAGCGAGTTGTTGGCTACGTCATGAATGGTTGGCCACGAAAATTGGATGAGCAAAAAGTAAAACCTTTTCATAATTGTCGATTCCAATTGTCATTGGAAAACGGAATTCTCATGCGTGGCCATAAGGTAGTGATACCGGAATGCCTATACGACACGATGTGCAGGGAATTGCATAGCTCACATTTTGGGATAGTCAAAATGAAGGCGGAAGCTAGGAAACGTTTTTGGTTCCCAGGCATCGACGCGATGTTAGAAAGACTAGCAGCATCATGCGCCGTTTGCGCACAGTTACGACCATCACCGCCGCACGCTCCGCTCGCTCCGTGGCCCTACCCGCCGCACGCATTCTATAGAATTCATTTAGATTTCTTAGGCCCATTGCATAATCGAATGTATTTAATAATCGTAGACGCTTATTCCAAATGGGTGGAGTGTTACAGAATGACTACTTCTTATGGTGCGAAGACAGTTATTAGTAGTCTGTGTGACTTGATGTCAAGGGTAGGTGTACCTAAAGTAGTGGTGAGTGATAATGGCACATCGTTTACTTCAAACGAATTCAAACAATTTTGTTCATTGAATGGCATAAAACATATACTTTCACCAGCTTATCATCCATCAAGTAATGGACAAGCTGAAAGTTTTGTAAAAATTGTAAAAAAGGGTTTAAAAATGATAATTTTAAATGATAATAACAAGGGATTAGAAAAGGAAAAAATCGCAAAATTTCTTTTCGATTATCGAAACTCCAAAAACAGCACAACAGGTAAGTCGCCCGCCGAGTTATTGTATGGACATTCTTTGCGCACCAGGCTTGATTTAATTACGCCAAACGTCACTCCTCCATCTACAGCCATCTCTCACGCGGTGCGACAACAACAGTGTTCACAGGCTAGAGCGTATGGGGGAAAACAAAGAAAGCAATTTGAAATTAATGACAAAGTGTGGTTAAAGAAAATAAGTAAGAATAAAGGATACGTTTGGATTGAGGGAATCATAAAGAAGCAAACCGGAAGTGTAACATACTCAGTGTATCTGCCGGAGTTAAATTGCGAAGAGAGCAAACATATAGATCACCTGAGAAAGAGAATACCAGGAGTCGCTGCTACTGCAACAAGTAACCCGACGGAACGCAAATCAACACAGAACACGGCTAATCGACCGCCTGTGGTGTTACCAGAAAACAGCGATGACGAGTCAAGCGAGGGCGCTGTTTCAACGGACGGCAGCTCGGAACCGGGGGACAGCACAAGTACTGAAGGAGGAGAGACAAGCGATTGTGACGTCCCGTTTGGCGATGCGATGCTGGAACCAGACACTGATCGTGCGGAGGAGGGTGCAACGCTGACTGATACAGCGGTTGAATGCACTCGGGACGATGACACGCCTTCAGAGACGGTACCCGTTGACCAGAACCCAATCCAACAACGTGTCTTAAGAAATAAACCTAGGGTTAATTATAAACAATATTTTTAGTTATCTTTAGTGCGTTAGGTTCGTAATAAAAAGGGGAGGGATTGTTATATATGTAGGTAGTAGCAAATCTTATTGACAGCCGCTGCGTCGGCCTCCGCCCTCCGTGTCAAATAAAGCAGTATGCAACTAGCTCCGGTGTTTGCTTGTCGACCCGTTTCCCGCTCCCTAGTAATCGCATACTTAACACTATCATTCGTTATGTTTCATTCTTTTATTCATTCAATATATTCCATTCATTCATTTATAATCGTCACTAATTGCGATAGAATATTTCTTTTTGGTACGCAACTAGCTACTGACAAAGTATCAACTAATAAAAAAATGATTGCACACCACATTCTATGTTAAGTAGTAGTCAAACATTCTGTGTAAACTTGTCACTTACATTTTATACTATTTATTACACCAAAACTACACAAACATTCTGTATAAACTTGTCACGTAAATTTAACACTATTCATTACACTAAATGCCCGTTTTATCACTTACAGATAACATGTAACTAACAGACAAACCTATATCCATTTCATAAAACATGAAGTTTCAGACGGAGACAGCTAAAAACATCTATCTGATAACTATCTGTAAATGTTAAAACGGGACCTAAAAGCAACTTAACCCACCTGATTAGTCTGCGGATCATATCTCTCTATAGAATTAAGGTAGCTCTGTCCGTCGTGGCCTCCGACGGCGTACAACAGATCATGTAGGACAGCCACTCCAACACCGCAGCGTCTCTTAGACATTGGCGCTACCATCTTCCATTCAGCTGAGACGGGGTCGAATCGTTCCACTGATGCGATTGCGTCGCCGCTGCACCAGCCGCCTACTGCGAATAGGACTTCGCCTGGACAAAGATTTAGATTAGAGTTATGTGATTGGCAGAGCAGATAAAATAGATAGATAGATGGATATACGTAGAATACATACATATAGATACAATAGAATAAAAAATACATATACAGTTAAATATATTCATAGTTCCTCAAAAATGTGAATGAATGTATGTATCTGTGTGTTTATAAGAATTGTAAAACTTTATTTAAAACCCAATAGTTTCTTGCTAGATTCATCGCTAAGGAAAACTGCTGCTTTCCTAACTGATAAAATTTCAACTTAACTATCAAAGAATTTACATTCAGATATTTTAAGGGCTATGTATATTTGCCTAAGAAATAAAGATTCCTTCAGTTTTAGTTTTAATTGATATTCTTCCAATTTTTGGAAGATTCTGAATTCTAAATTGTTGTATTGTTCTTTTTAATTAACTAAACCAATTAAACCAAATTTAAACTTCAGAAAACAATAACTAAATCGAATAAATAGAATAATAAAATAATCTCTAAAGAGTACCTGTACAGTCAAGAGCAATAATATGCTTACACTGTGACATCTTCAAAGTATTGTAACTTCTGTCGTTTAAAAAATATGTTTTCGTCAATTTGTTCAATGACTATACAGGGTGTTAGGAAAAGTAGCACTTTCCTTTTAACCAGGTATTGTGTTCGTGATGTAGAACACATTCCACGAAGGTCGCTCGCGGTCGCTCCCTCTCTCTCGCTCTCTACGGGCGGCGAGCGCTCCCGACCTACTTACTCGCCGAGAGTTGAATGACCTTTGTGTTAGAGCGCGAATCGCGCGATTAATAATGAAATTCTTAATTAAAAATGAATTAAAAAAATATTTTTTTTTCGTGAATATGTACTACATCACTAACACTATACCTGGTTAAAAGGAAAGTGATACTTTTCCTAAGGGGCCGTTCAAGTATTACGTAAGCAGATTTATTACAATTATTTACCCCCCCATCCCCCTTGTCAGCAAAAGTAAGCAAAACTCTTACCCCCTCCCCCATGCTTACGTAAACATTTTTCAATTAATATATTGTTTTTTTAAATATTATAATTATAATTTGAAAAATAAGAAAATACTCGGTTCTAAAACGAGTGCCTCAACGTATGCATTATTTGCGGGAATCTCCGAAAATGCGTTTCGTTTTCAAGCAAAGACAATGTGAGGGGGTTGCCATTCGTGTAAAAAAGTAAATAACTACCGATGACGTAATCATCATCTAGACTCCCCTACCCCCCATGTCATCCAAAATAAGCAAAGCAAAGAACCCCCCGCCCCCCCATAGTGCTTACGTAATACTTGAACGGCCCCTAACATCCTGTATGGTTGTTGGTTGTGTTATTGACCAAATTGATGTACAAATATTTTTGAAACAACAGAAGTTACGATACTTTGAAAATGTGCCAGTGTACATATATTATTGCTCGTGACTGTTCACACCTGTACGTAAACGTACACATATTTTCACACCCCTTTCAACTACATGCAAAATATTCCATAAATTACCTCGTCTCGTAGGTTTCCTCGGCCGGGTCCTCGGCCCCTGCATGAGCGGTCTCTCCTGAGGCAGCAGCAGGTAGTTCTTGGCTTCATCCAGCAGGTCTCGGCACGCGTCATCTGATCTGATGAGTAGCTCTGATGATACAGTGCCCACTAGGAACTTCGGGCTTAGGAGGGGTAGGCGGACGTGTTGGAGGACCTGGAATTTCAGCATCATCATGTTTAAGAGTTAAGGTGCTTCCACACTGCGTGTTATATTTAAATTATGTTACCGCTTTTATGTCAATATGCGTGAGTTCTGTTTTTCTGTTGTTAAAAATCGTTATTTACTCACTTAATATGTTTAAAAAGGTGTTATTACTTTAGCCTATACAAACACTATATTGTATCCTGTATCAATCAGAATAAGATCTTTTTGTTTACAACTTTGGTTCATGAATAAAGATATTTTATTACTAAAAAAAAAAAAAAACAAAACTAACATTTTCTAACAAACTTCTAGTACATACAAAATGTAAAACATTGTTTGTAAAACATTTTATAACACGCCATGTGGGAGCACCATTAGACTTTAGGCTGAAACACACTGAATGTGTATGCGTTAGCGCACACATATTCGTACCACTGAGTTGTAATGTATGGAACTCTACGAGACAGGTCACACCGCTTGCGCAACGTAGACGTGATGCGTAGCCTTACGCAACGCAGCTTCCCAAGTTAGTTAATTACTGGCTTATTATTTTCGCACACAGTGTTTTGTATCATCATCAATAAATTTAAAAGCGTCGCTCTTGTCGGTGGAGTCTACGCCACTCTGCTCTGTTTTCTGCCGTCCGTTTGAGTAGCTGACACGATACAACTTCTATTCCCTTTTTTATTTGGTTTAAGTAGTTTTTGAAAAATAACCCGTGAAATCCGCCAATCCGCACTTGACCAGCGTGGTGGATTACGGCATAATCACTCTCTGTATGAGAGTAGGCTCGTGCCCCTCGGTGGGGACATATATGGGCTAACAACAACATGATTTATGACCTGGCTACTTCCCCCGTCTTTCCTCACCTGTGCGAGATGCTGCCTGCGCTCAGCCACGTTGTATTTAACCCAGGACATCACCGCCTGGAAGGTCTGCTCCTCCGACCTCACGTTCAGCTCGTCCGAAGACACTATGTCGATCAGCTGCGCGGCCGGCAGCAGGAGGAACTCTTCGCTTTCCATTACCTGATGAATTTAGATGATGAAGTATACGACGACTATTATGCCAAAACTATGATAAAAAATTTGATAGAAACTCCAGTTGTTGATTAATTATATATTAATAATAAACACTTTTACAGTGATTAAGTAAGCTAGTTGACTGACAAAATGACAATATTGGTAAAGACAAGTGATCACTTGAAAGCTAAACACGGAATAGTTCATTCGTACGACTCTACGCAGTTGCCCCCTGCCCGTATAACGTCCTCGATTCTCATTGGTCAACTGATTTATTTTGTTTATGCCTTCAACAGTTCGTTTGCTCGATACGAGATGGCGCCAGTGTACTTGTCATATAATATAATTGCTAACAAATTAGACTACCAACTAAACAGCATGGTATACTTTCGAATTAACATACATGCATACACATCTGTCACGACTTTTTCCCATCAGGGTACGCAGAGACTTCCCTCCACTTGCTACGATACAAATACACTTCCTTCGCTTCATCCACATTCATCAGTCGCACGTCGGTTTAGGGTACTCCAAACCTTGGCCTTTCCTTAACAAGTCAATGTGTTATTCTGAGGTATAAGCAACAATATTGTAAAGAGTCATAAAAATCGGTTCAGTGTTTTTTTGCGTGAAAGATTAACAAACATCCTCTCATCCACGGGCACAAACTATGTTTATAATATTTATTAGGATTAATATAATTGGCGGGACGCTACTAGAGACAGTGTTAAAAGGAAAGTCGCGGGGAGGCCTTTGCCCAGCAGTGGGATCGTAGTGACTATTAAAAAAAAACAAGTTACCTCTGGAAAGTTCTGCTGTGTGAACTTATCAGCAATCCTGAGGAGTTCCCGGCAAGAGTGAGTGTCGGCGAAGGCTCTGATGCCGAGGCAGTTGGAGCAGTCCAGCTGGCGCTTGAGGAACTCGCAGCACACGTCCTGGATCTCTTGGAGCTGGAGTAGGCAGGCGGCGGGGAGGAGGGCCTGGGGGGAGAAGTATAAGATTAAGGTTTTGGTGTCATTAAGAATTTAACATTTAAGCAACATTGTATGATGGTAGAAAATAAATAAAATGTAAGCATATTCCTGTGGTCATCATAGGTTTTGACCAAGGCAACGACGAAAAAAAAAACGACGACTCACTAAAACCATACCTGTTTTAATTTGTTTAAAACAAAGAGTTTCTACCAAAAAAGTTTCTCTAGTTTTATCTGAATACCAAACCCAATTAAAGTATCTTCATCTTAGACTCTTGTTCCATTATTACAAAACGAGTTCTAAATATAGTTCTAGAACTAATGTCATTTTTAGCCGAAACATAATTTATCTGAGTTAGTTCTAGAACTATAAATAAAACTAGTTTTGTAATAAAGGTGTTGAGCGTCGCTGGTACATACGTCGAATACAATAGAAAGTTTTTCAATCAGTATCAAATAGCAATCCATAGACCCATTCCTCCATATCCATCCATGACAGCAATGTAGTATTTGAAATTCCTGTTAGGTCAAAGACCTGATCTCCACACCAACATACCTGCACATTACTCTCTTCCACCACAATATGCGCAGTGTAACAGAATTCGACCAGCTGCTCCATGGCAGCTTCATCCACATCTCGGATGGTGACCTCTGTGGCGCGGGACTCCGCTAACTCGCCCGTGAACATCGCGCGGAAGTACGGGCTGCACGCTGATAGGATTACGCTGGAATTTCAAGAGTTTTTATGGTTTCTTTTTTATTTTATGGCTTTTAGGTTACTAATGATGAAGGATCTCCTTCAAGAATGATGGATTTTTTGCTGCTTAGTCAAGGCAATCAAGAAGTCAAAGCATTGAGAGAAGATATACCGAAATGGTGGATACTTGAAGAGTCTTAACTCAAGATGATGATTCAACGAGTCTATTTTTATGTTACTCGACCATGTTTGGTCTTTTCTGTCTTCGATTTCTTCACATCAGCTTATGGTTCTAGAAACAATGCGTTAGCTCTTTCGCATCTTTATGGTTAACACACTGTATCGAAAGCGCCGGTGTGACGTCACGACCTGGGGTACCCAGATATCGTAACCGGGCTAATATGTAGATACATAGAAATATTTTATTGCACACAAAGAGCTACAGGCAACACTTAAAACTATAACATTATGCTATATACTATTGTGCGTCTGCCTCCTACGCACGGGTCGCGGTTTCGATCCCCGCCATTTATAAACATTTATGTGAAGAGTATAAATGTTTGTTCCGTGTCTGAGTATTATATATTTATCTATCCATACTAATATTATAAATGCGAAAGTAACTCTGTCTGTCTGTCTGTCTGTCTGTCTGTCTGTCTGTCTGTCTGTCTGTCTGTTACGCTTTCACGCCTAAACTACTGAACCGATTTCAATGAAATTTGGTAGAGAGGTTGTCTAGACCTTGAGAAAGGACATAGGCTATATTTTGTCGCGAAAAAAGGCTTAAGGGGGTGGTAATAAGGGATGAAAGTTAGTATGGGAGATCGTCATTATTCAAAGATAAAACCATGAAACTTTATATTTAGGCACTTAGGTAATACTAAATCCATACTTCCATACTATCCATACTATATACTATATTATACTATATACTATTACTATATTTTACTATATTACTATGACTACATAATATTATAAATGCGAAAGTAACTCTGTCTATCTGTCTGTTACTCTTTCACGCCTAAACGGCTGAACGGATTTTGATGAAATTTGGTATGGTGATAGATGATAACCTAGAAATGGTCATAGGCTATAAATAATCACGCCATCGTTCTTAGGGGGTAGGCAGTAGGTAGATAACTAAATTGAGTTAGTGATTTTTAGTCGTTTTTGTTGGGACTTTTGCTCTTTCACGTCTAAACGGCTGAACGGATTTTGATGAAATTTTGTAAGGTAATAGATGGTTACCTATAAACGGATATAAGATCAAAATGATCACGTCATCGTACTTAGGGGGTAGGAAGTAGGCAGAAAACTGAATTGAGTTAGTGATTTTTTAATGGTTTTTGCTGGGAGTTTTGCTCTATCATGCCTAAACGGCTGAACGGATTTTGATGAAATTTAGTAAGGTAATAGATGGTTACCTAAAAACGGATATAAGATCAAAATGATCACGTCATCGTACTTAGGGGGTAGGAAGTAGGCAGAAAACTGAATTGAGTTAGTGATTTTTAATAGTTTGTTTTAAAAGTTTACCTCATTCACGCCTTAACGTCTGAACGGATTTTTATAAGACTTGGTTAATTTAAAGATATAATCCTAGGCACGGACACAGGCTACTTTTTACGGCGGAAAAATACCTCATTCCCGCGGAAATCTAGCGTGATCGTGTTAAGAAGCGCATGACGATATAGCTACTGAAATGATTTTGGTGTTTTTTTTTAAACTGAGTGTTACTAAGACTTCAAGTTAGTATTTAATCACTTTTCTAACTTAGAGGGTAGGTAGGCGCCATAATTTATGGAATTTATGATAAAATTTTGATGCAACTGTCTTTATTTAACAGTTTTACTTGGATCGAAACTTAGCGACATTCCATCACACTACTTAACTTATAGGGTAGGAATAAGAAACATTCGGAGCTATCCATTATGTGCTTAGGTTGCTTTTGAACAAATTTTGATGTGAAGTTGAGGACCGGAACACGATAGAGGGACATTGTTGCTGGACTTACAGCCGGGAGAAAACAAAAAAACTTATGCGGACGAAGTCGCGGGTAAAAGCTAGTATATGTATATTTATCAGTCTCTGATACCTATAGTACAGGATTTGCCTAGTTTGGGGTCAGGTGCCCAACACAGGTGTGTGAAATGTTTAGAACATTATTCATTATTTTCAAAGACCTACCGATGAGCAAAAAGCTTCCGATTGGCGACGTTGAGCACAACATCGCAGAGTTCGCGATGCCGCCGCAACGCCGACAGCTCCCCGAGGATGGCGCGCGGGTGCTTCTCCGACGTGTGCGACAGCCGCGCGCCGCCGCCGCCGCCTCCGCCCCCGCCTGGGGACCCGCCCTCCCCCATCCTGGGGATTCCAGAAAAATTAACAATTATAATGAAATGAAAATGATAATTTATTTAATCTTGTAGGACGAGTTTGACATTACATAAGACGCCTCATTTTTAAAGTTAATGCTAGATTCACAAGAGTGCAGTTTTCCCCAGAGAAGAATCTAGCAAGAAACTCTGCTGGGCTGCTCTTTTCAAATTTGGTATTACAAATTATTAGGCATAAACACTTAGGTACATAGGTACATTAAAACTAACATAAAATATAGATAGACAGAAATAAATACTTTATTGAACACAAAGAGATACAGATAAAACTTAAAAGTTAAATAGATTTTGATGAAATTTGGCAATATTTTAGATTGTATGTCAGAATAACACATAGGCTATAGTATTTTGAGTTATCATGTTCTTTTTCCCACATATGACGATAATTCTACGAAGGCCCCTAGTTAGCCTATAAACTTTTGAATAAGTAATACTTTTACATAATAATTGTATAAGATAATAACCAGCACAAGGTAATAATGAATTAACACATATTTAAGTATAATTTGTAATGTAAGTGTAAGAATTCATAATGATTGTGAGTTGCTAAATATTTCTAGGCGTCACTAATTAGTGCATGGAGTTAACGAAAGTGCTCAACCTTGAACTGACAATGTAACTACTATTAAATAGACTACACAATACATAATTCAGTGCTTCCCAAAGTTAGCTATACTATGACCTACAAGTTTACAAACTCTAGGTTAACTTTCGGGTTTAAAACAATGTAAAAATTATTTAGCACGCTACCTGCAACTTCGTACATATTTAACTTCATATCCGTCACGCCTCTCTCCCATTGGGTTAGGCAGAGACCACTTCCTTCTACTTCCTACAATCCAAACACACCTCTTTCGCTTCATCCACACTCATCAGTCACTTCATACATGCCCATAGGTTTAGGGTACTCTAAATCTGGTAACCTCATATCTTGGAAAAAAATCATGTTATCATAAAATAATATAGCCTATGTGCAATTCTGATGTACAAGCTACAATATTGCCAAGCAGTTTTTGGTTGAAAGAGTAACATCCATCCATCCACTAACATTGACATTTATAATATTTTGGATGATTGGATGTGTAGGGTAAATTATGTGTACCATCTCACCATAAAAATTAGATCCAATTTCAGTCAATGATGCACAAGATGTTTAATGTCATCTATAGGTATTTATTTACTAATATGATTACAGGACTTTTCAAATAACACAAGAGTTTTAAAATAGTTATTTTTAAATATTTTAAAAAAATGAAGTACCTCATTTTATTATGCATGGGTCACACTTTGAGAAACATTACTTTAAATAACTAATTTAAATAGTCACTTAAAATAAGTTGGGTATTTTTATTAGTTTTTTCATTAACATATGGACCTTGGCAACACAGTAAGAATGAGCTAAATAAAGAAAAGTTTCATGAATTAGAAGTATAATTTATTAAAGTTAAAAGGTATAATGAATTGCATGAAATGTACTTTCTTATCACCGCATACCTATTCCTCGAATCAGCTGATCAAATTCCATTGTTTTCGTACAATAGCATATAACAGTGTTGATAAAACAATACAGTGGAGCGGCCAGTGACATCACTGCAGCCAACCATTTACATACACTCGGAATGTTAACAAATATACCTTTCCAGATGGAAAATTCATGAAAGAATTACTAAATCTTCAAAGTTCACTCACCTCTTATGTCCGCGCGCGTTACCCAGCTGCAAACGCAGCGGGGGCGAAGCCCAACCCCACACGGAGTCAATCTGCAACCAACAACCCTTGCTTCAGCCAAAAAACACCGATACACCCTCGCAAACTGGCCCTGTTTGCCAATACACGATCATTTTATGTAAATGTCAAACTGCTCGCCCTCACTTACCTTTGACGATTTCGATTACCCGTGCCAAGAAAATTGTCCTCTGGTTTGTGGATAATGTTAATTACGCCTTGAGGATTATGCCCGAACTCTAATTAACGCCACATGTAGTTTCTAGTTAAAGAAATTTTATGTTTACTACTGCCCAAACGTAGGCATCGTCCCGATTTTGTTCACTCACTATAAAATTTTTACACAATTGTTCAAATACTCGTTGATTTTAATTTATCATAAAATAAATAAAACCCTTTTGGAGTAATCTTTAGTATTCAAACTATATGAAACTACATAATTTAATAAAAATATGCATTTTTGTTTCATCGTTTTATGAAATTTAAAGTTTATTTTTTGTTAAAACGTTTTCTATATTCAAATTACATTTTATACGAACGCACATGCACTGGGTTTCTGAATGTGTTTTTAGGCCAAATGAAAGCGAGTTGCCACTTAAGAATTATGAAATTATTACGACAACTTAAAATTACGAAATTTGATAAGATTCCAACAATTTTGAATCAAAATTTTATTATTTATCAAGAAAAAATAAATTTCAACTAGAATTGAAATGTGGAAATCTCTAAAGTAATACCTTTTCTAGCTGAGCTAAAAATATTGCCATGTTGAAACATTTTAATCATTGACTGTCACTGTCAGTCACTCTTGTCACAGTCAAAGTGTGTGACTGTGTGACGTGTGTGTCATTTTCTACTTCTATGGAAATCACAGCAGTTTTAGCGAATTGTTTATTTTGTAAATAAAGTAATAAATCATGTCTCTAGCACTCCTTTTGGACAAATACGATGTGTCTACCGAAGAAGGTTTGCAGAAAGCTCTTGGTGAGATTGAAAAGGAGGAGGTAAGTATTTTTATTTCCATTTAAAACGACCGGGTTTGGTGCCAACTCACCGCATAGTTTTTTTGCCGTTTTTATGCAGATATCACCCGAGAAACATTTTTAAGAAGTAATTTAATATGTTAGTAATAAGTCTTAATCGATTCACATTGGAAAAATATATTTTTTTCGTTATATTTATTGATAAAAAATTACCAGTTTCATAGACCTAATGTTTCTTTCAGCAAGAGGTAAACGAAGCATTATCGGGCGCGTTATCGCGAGCATGTACACTGGAAGGGCGCCTCCGGTCCGCTAGCCAGGCCTACACTAGACTTGGTGAGATGAGGGAGGATGCTCAGATTGCTGCAGACATGGTTCACAAGACTGCGGTCTTAGCCAGAGATGTCAGTGCTAAAGTGCGACAGTTGGATTTGGCTAGGGTATGTTTGTATAATATTACTAAAAAACATGTCTTTTCAAAGCATTCAAAGCCAATAAGATGTTAATTCTTTTTTATCTTTTTTATTGAAAAGCAAGCCATAATCTCATGTTTGGATTCAGTAGTTTAAAAGATGCAGTTGGTTCAATCACGCAAAAGGATTCAAAAAGAATAAACTTTTTATTTTACTTATTGCAAGAAAATATAGATTATTGTAATTAGATACAGGATGCTATGTAATTTCTAACTTGGCTTTTATTTCCTGGAGAGAGATGTTTATTGAGCAAATTATGAATAGAATTATTTATTTATTGTATGGTTCACAGGTTACAGTTTGAAGATTACATAGCATAACTATAAATAGTCTCACTATAATATTCATCTATTATTTTCATCAGTTACATGCATAAATACCCTGTTTACAAGTGATGAAAAAATGCATAATTATTTATATTCTCATAAATTAAGGCCGTGGCCCCAGTAGGCAAACTGTTAGCAGCCGACTGAGTGAGCCGCAAATTTGTGGCGAACTGAAAGAGTTAGCTGCAAACTCAAATCAATGAAATAACCGGTGTTGGTGGGAGTCGGCCGCTGTCTGAGATAGTCAGAACGCGTAACGCTGCAAACTGCTTACAGTGAGTGAAAACTAGCTGACTGTGGACACTCCATTTCAAATATATGGAAGGGCGTACTAAATCGATACGCCGCAAACTACTCAGCCGCTAATAGTTTGCCTACTGGGGCCACGGCCTTATATTCTCAATAAACTTTCAGTCTCGCGTAGCAGAATGCCAGAGACGTGTCCACGATCTGATTGACTTGCAACTCTGTAGTGCGGGAGTGGAAGCTGCTATTAAGGCTCATGATTATGAAACTGGTATGTGTACACTGTCTCTTACTTTTCCTGTCTATTAAAGGAGATATAGGGATGTAGGTGACTAAGTTATTAGACTAGCTTTTGGAAAAGGGTGTGGGAAGTGTGAGAGAGGGTAATGTTATGGGAGTAATTTTTTTTGTACCTAAAATGGTGGTGTGTAACTATTTTGATTTTTTATTACTTACGAGGTAATTTACCGAAAACATCGCAGTCAGTTCTACTACTGCTACTCGTCAATAGATGGCGCTGCATGTACTCTGAAACGCGGTGACGATATGCTCACTTAGTTCCTATATGGCTGAAAAACAAACAATTCATAGGTTAGAGTGAATAGAATTCATACATAGTTGAACTAATTAATTTTTGAACGTGCTCTGCAAAGAGCATAATATTAGGTCTTTACCTATGAAATTGCCGTTTTGTATGAATAAATTCAAACGATTTTTTTTCATGTAATTTTTATTTGTATTAAGTGAAGTAATTACCCATACTATCAATGCATCTTTGCCAACGCAGTAGCAGTTTATTAATGCCCTTCTTAAAGAAATCAGCTGGACGAGAGGCAACAAATTCTTCAAAGGCGTTTTGTACTGCCTCTTGGTTATTGAATTTTTTTCCAGTCAAGAAGTTATCCAAATTCTGGAAAAAGTAGTAGTCTGTAGGGGCAAGGTCCGGTGAGTACGGTGGATGAGGGAGAGCTTCCAACCCCAGTTCTTGCAACTTGGAGACCGTCATTTGTGCGGTATGAGGTCGCGCGTTGTCGTGCAGGAGCAGCGGAGACGAGCGATTGACCAATGCTGGTCGGAGACGTGCCAGCTTCTCCATCATTGTGTTCAATTCTTCACAGTACACATCTGCAGTAATACTCTCCCCATTTGGTAAGAAGCTGTGATGAATCACACCGGTGCTAGACCACCAAACAGTAACCATCACCTTTTTAGGGGTAAGTTTTCGTTTAGGGCATTGTTTAGGTGCTGAACCAGGATCCAACCAACTTGCTGAGCGCTTACGGTTATCAAACAGAATCCATTTTTCATCACAGGTGACAATGCGGTTCAAAATTCCTTCATTTGTGTGTCTGTTGAGCAATGCACGGCACGTCTCGACGCGTACTTGGCGCTGGCGATCATTGAGTTCGTGGGGCACCCATTTGTCAAGCTTTTTTACCTTGCCAATTTGACGCAAATGGACCAATATTGTTTTAATGCTAACGTCGAAAGCTGCTGCTAATTCAGCCGTAGATTGAGTATCATCAGCTTCCACGATCGCCTTCAATTCGTCTGCATCGACCAAAGTCTTCGGACGACCGCGGGGTTCATTTTTCAGGTCGAAATTTCCAGAACG
This sequence comes from Anarsia innoxiella, assembly GCA_947563765.1. Taxonomy (NCBI): domain Eukaryota; kingdom Metazoa; phylum Arthropoda; class Insecta; order Lepidoptera; family Gelechiidae; genus Anarsia; species Anarsia innoxiella. Next base: position 11,669,794 of record OX387392.1, read on the forward strand.
GAAGCGAGCAAACCAATAACTAGTGGTTTGTTTGGTTTGTAGTGTTAGCTCCGTACACGTCGTTGATGTTGCGAGCCGCTTGTGCCGCGTTGCTGCCACGACGGAACTCATCCATACTATCCATACTTCCATACTAATATTATAAATGCGAAAGTAACTCTGTCTGTCTGTCTGTCTGTCTGTCTGTCTGTCTGTCTGTCTGTCTGTCTGTCTGTCTGTCTGTCTGTTACGCTTTCACGCCTAAACTACTGAACCGATTTCAATGAAATTTGGTAGAGAGGTTGTCTAGACCTTGAGAAAGGACATAGGCTATATTTTGTCGCGAAAAAAGGCTTAAGGGGGTGGTAATAAGGGATGAAAGTTAGTATGGGAGATCGTCATTATTCAAAGATAAAACCATGAAACTTTATATTTAGGCACTTAGGTAATACTAAATCCATACTTCCATACTATCCATACTATATACTATATTATACTATATACTATTACTATATTTTACTATATTACTATGACTATATAATATTATAAATGCGAAAGTAACTCTGTCTATCTGTCTGTTACTCTTTCACGCCTAAACGGCTGAACGGATTTTGATGAAATTTGGTATGGTGATAGATGATAACCTAGAAATGGTCATAGGCTATAAATAATCACGCCATCGTTCTTAGGGGGTAGGCAGTAGGTAGATAACTAAATTGAGTTAGTGATTTTTAGTCGTTTTTGTTGGGACTTTTGCTCTTTCACGTCTAAACGGCTGAACGGATTTTGATGAAATTTTGTAAGGTAATAGATGGTTACCTATAAACGGATATAAGATCAAAATGATCACGTCATCGTACTTAGGGGGTAGGAAGTAGGCAGAAAACTGAATTGAGTTAGTGATTTTTTAATGGTTTTTGCTGGGAGTTTTGCTCTATCATGCCTAAACGGCTGAACGGATTTTGATGAAATTTAGTAAGGTAATAGATGGTTACCTAAAAACGGATATAAGATCAAAATGATCACGTCATCGTACTTAGGGGGTAGGAAGTAGGCAGAAAACTGAATTGAGTTAGTGATTTTTAATAGTTTGTTTTAAAAGTTTACCTCATTCACGCCTTAACGTCTGAACGGATTTTTATAAGACTTGGTTAATTTAAAGATATAATCCTAGGCACGGACACAGGCTACTTTTTACGGCGGAAAAATACCTCATTCCCGCGGAAATCTAGCGTGATCGTGTTAAGAAGCGCATGACGATATAGCTACTGAAATGATTTTGGTGTTTTTTTTTAAACTGAGTGTTACTAAGACTTCAAGTTAGTATTTAATCACTTTTCTAACTTAGAGGGTAGGTAGGCGCCATAATTTATGGAATTTATGATAAAATTTTGATGCAACTGTCTTTATTTAACAGTTTTACTTGGATCGAAACTTAGCGACATTCCATCACACTACTTAACTTATAGGGTAGGAATAAGAAACATTCGGAGCTATCCATTATGTCACCCAATAATGTCACCCAATAATTGTTGCTGGACTTACAGCCGGGAGAAAACAAAAAAACTTATGCGGACGAAGTCGCGGGTAAAAGCTAGTATTCCATAATTACTCGAATTTTTAACGTATCCATGTTGACGAAAATGATTGAAATGCAATGAAAATGTAACACTAACCAATAAACAAATGACTGTTTTTAGAAAAAGAATTCCATATTTTTAAAATGAAATTAATTTGAAATTAGAATTCTTAGCTAAACAAAAAATATTTTTCATTGAAATGGCCAGTACTGTAAAACGGCAATTTCATAGGTAAAGACCTATTAATATAATTCCTACGTCTTAGTGCCCTGTTTACACGTTGACCGGTAGGTGGCGTGGGTAATAAAGTATACCTACATACATACACATGTATAGGATTGTTATACATATGTCAAAGACTTAGGTACAACATCTAGCTTAGCATGGCACTCCGTGACAAGACGTTGTCATGCGTTTGTCACGCTTACGTCTCTGTCTATAGTTTTAAATGTGATAAGGACAGCATACGTGAGATAATTGTCGCGGCACGCCGTGCTAAGCCCCCATAGTTCAGTTTGAGAGACAATCTCAATATAAATGATAGATATTAAATCAGTTGAGAAGACAGCTAGAAAAGTCTAGGATCAATTTATAAATTATAGAGGCTGCCCGCGACTTCGTACGCATTTCTCGTCATATCTTGGAAGAAAAACATGATATCACAAAATAATATAGCCTATGGTGTTATTCTGATGTAGAAAAAGCTGCAATATTGCCAAATTTCACCAAAATCTATTCATTGGTTTTTACGTGATGAAGTAACAAACATCCATCCATGCATCGGCACAAACATTGACATTTATAATATTAGTAGGATTTTTAATAAAATATTTTGATTGGTCATAATTTTTTTTGTTTCAATATATTTTTCTTTATGGCCACAATGAACAAAGGTAGGCAGAGACCATCTCCCTCCATTTCCTTCAATCCACACTCTACAAACTTTTGATAGTTTAAAACTTATTTTGATGTTGACCATAGGTGCGGGCCATGTATCACGGTTCCTAAGTATGGACCCTGGGTCGGTGGCGGCGGCCAGAGCTCGCGGGGCGCCGGACCCTCGCGCCGCTATGACCAGGGCCGCAGACACACTGAGAGAGCATCTGGTTAAGAAGTAAGATATTCATCATTCATTTTTATTAAACCTTTAAATTTTAAGCTACTGACATTAATAATTTTCAAATAAATAGATTTTAGAAGCTTATCTCTACAAGTTTGCATGCCGACATGTTAACGTCTGTACGTAGGCGAATTTTTAATAACTATCATCTCTGTATGTAGAGTGCATTTCACGAAAGAAGTCCCCCGGATATTTTTGGAACTAAATTTGACAGGTCTATTTTCCCTATTTTCTGACCTTTTCCCTGATAGTAGGTAGAAAACCTCTTACTTATCTTAATAAAAATACACTTTTTTACATAACAGAAATATAGCTAAGTAGACATTTTTATCAAAATATGTTCCAACCTACTTATGAAATACCAGAAAAGTCGCAATATGCAGGAAATAACATTATTTAATAAATTACAAATGAAATAAATATAATATAAGATGTACTCATAAATGGCAACATTATCAATTTTGACATGAAATACAGCGCCGCGGCTAGGGGACTTCTTTCGTGAAATGGACTCTACCCTATACAATGCAAATAAATAATCATTCATTCATAAAGAGTTAGACTCTTGTCGGTGGAGCATTCGCTATGCCTATCCTCTGCCAGTGCTTTGACTTCTGACATGACGTTAACTTTCTCCGTCACTTGAGTGAAGTAAGTACGTCGCCGTCTTCCTCTGCTTCTCTCTCTTCCCCTCAACCTTTCCTTCAATGATGTTTCAAGAAACCGTCTTGTCGCGTCAAGTGCCCTATTATATTAAATAAGATAGTCTATCATGTAAATTATGTTATACTAGCTTCCTGCGACTTTGTATGCATTTACCGACATTTCTTGTGAAAATTACGCAATATCTTAAAATAATATAGCCTACGTGTCATTCTGATGTGCAAGCTACAATATTGTAAAGTTTAATTAAAATCCGTTTAGTGGTTTTTGCGTAAAAAAGTAACAAACAGTCTCACATCTGTTATATTGCCGATATTTAACAATTTCTACTCGAAACTGACGTGCATTGTCTGAGGCGATTAATGAATGTAAAAGAAGTGTTTGGATCGTAGCGAGTGGAGGGAAGTGGTCTCTGCCTACCTCGTTGGGAGAGCGGATATCACTACCAAATTGTGTGTTACAAACTTAAGACCGTGGCCCCAGTAGGCAAACTGTTAGCGACCGAATGAGTGAGCCGAAAATTTGTGGCGAACTGTTTGAGTTAGCTGCAAACTCAAATCAATGCAATCACCGGTGTTGGTGGGAGTCGGCCGCTGTCTGAGATAGTCAGCGCGCGTAACGCTGCAAACTACGTACAGTGAGCGAAAACTAGCTGACTGTGGACACTCCATTTCAAATATATGGAAGGGCGTACTAAATCGATACGCCGCCGCAAACTAGTCAGCCGCTAACAGTTTGCCTACTGGGGCCACGGCCTAAGTCTTCATATGTTTAAAAATAATAATGTTTTAAAGCTAACTGTTATTTATGTACCTACTGAGCAGTGAATAAATAATTTATTTATCTTAGATTCGAGTGAGTAAATGATTTATTTATGTATAATGTTTTAGATTCGAAGAAGCAGCTCGTAAAGAAGATGAAGCGAGCGTGGAGAGACTGTTCAAGTTGTTCCCGCAGATCGGACGCGCTGACGAAGGGGTCGATTTACTTGCGAAATATCTTGCTACTCAGGTAAATATATTTTTATTTATTTATTAGAGGCTGCTCGTGACGCGTTTTATCGTCTTATCTTGGAAAATAAATCATGGTTTCATAAAATAAATAGCTTTATGTGTTATACTAATGTGAAAGCTAAAATATTGTAAAGTTTTATTAATATCTGTCCAGTGGTTATCGCGTGAAAGAGTAACAAACATTCTCTTTAACATCCATCCATTCATCCTTCTATCTGCACAAACATTTATATTTATAATATTATGTAATATTGTAAGAGGGGGTGGTGTGTGTAATTGTAGTGGGTTGTCTTCGTCGGCCAAAGTAGATAGAAAAGACAGTAGTATTGCCGCTCGATAGGCCAATATCGATAGCCTATCGATAGGTCGAAAAACATGTACCCTATCGATAGCACAATCGATAGTATCGATATCGATTGTGCTATCGCTGCAATAGTATCGGTTAACAGAAATACTATCGATAGTATTGCATTCAGTAAGCAGGCATAATGGTCGGTAGATTCGAAATTGCTGGCAAACTGACTGACCATACGTACTTTATATTCGTCCGTCATACATTCTACCACCCATTATGCCTGCTTACTATCGAAAAAATGATCACTATCGATTGTGCAAAACTATCGAAAGTATTGCTGTTAACCGATACTATTGCAGCGAAAGCACAATCGATACTGTGCTATCGATAGGGTACATGTTTTTGACGTTTAACAATCGATTGTAAAACTATCGATTTTTTGGCAACGCTAAAAGACAGTAGATACGTTTACATACGAAGTTTTACAAAGAAATCAAATACAAAATTAGATAACTGAGCGACTTCACATAGAGCCATACACGTCACCGAGGCAAGCGAGTACGGGCACTATGGAAGGTTCTACCCAAGTCTTAGGTTGTATAGTATAATAGTCACCGAAGCAAGCTATTATGCGGCAGAGCTTGAGGTAGTAACTACCTATCCGTAGCGAATTAGTCAACAATAAGGTGGTCACTCGGGGCTTATAGCTAACAGCGTGACACAAGTCGATAGCGCGTTTCAGAGTTCAGGTGGCGCCATCTATGAATTTCCGATGGAAATAACATTTGTATGGCGGGGTTGCGTTTCGTTTGTTACAATATTATATTAATAATAAATATTTATGATTACACAGTAGGATAGTATATGATAAAGTTACGTTAAAATGTATTCATAGACGATAATGAAATAGACTGAATTAGATTTTAGTATTTACTGTTTGTTATATTTATTTCTAAAAAAAAAAATTAGCGATACCTCTCTTGAATTTATTCTGTCATGATCATATTTTGATACCTTTTTCGTTTAATGGAATAAGCATATTTTCAACCCAAAATACTTAAATTACTTTTACTATCATCACTTGCTATACCACCCCAGGCAGAATCATCAATCCGGCGCGCATGCGTGGTGGTAAGCGCGCCGACCGAGGAGGCGGTGTTCGCGGACGCACTGACGCGCGTGCTGGAAGCTGGTGGGGCGTTCGTGGAGCGCGCGCGCAACGCACAGCATCTGCTCGCGCCGGGGAGGCTGCATGCCGCTTTGAAGCATATACAGCCACAGGTATACATTTATTTATTAAACTACTTAATTAGGATATTTTTTGGAGGATGATAGGTTCTATTGGAACATAAAATGGGGTTGATAACTTCTTTCGAAAATTAAAAAAATAATAAGTCCGTTTTTTAGGCTATTAAAAAACATTTAAAACACGTTTTTTACCTGATCAAATACATAAATAAATACAAAGATACAGAGCATCAAAGTTACGGAGTGGGGGGGTATTGATGTCACTCCTCGGTTAAAATCGTACTTAGGCGTGACGTCACAAGCAACTTTAACCCAATGACCCAACCCAGTGTCATTTTTAGTTTATGAGAAAAAAGAAAAAATATGTAACGAATATTTTAAAATAATCTAAGTGATGGACTAAACAATTTTTTTTAGTCATCATGCCCATTCATGTGTTTTATAATACAAAATAAAAGTACATAAAACAGCTAAAATATAAGCAAAGTCAAAAGCCGAATCGAAACCGATGCAAAAGTGGCCATGACACTAGCGGCATTCCCACGCTGAATGGCGAGGGAAATGCGTTGCACCAGGTCGATACTGCACGGTTCATGCACCAGTTATCCACACATATTCCTCCTTATTACAAAACGCGTTTTAAATATAGGTCTCATGACATTTTTTTTATAGCTGAAACGTCATTTATAAGAGTTTATTCTAGGACTTTGAGTATAGAATATCCCACCAAAAACATAAATGTGAAAAAGGGTGGCCAATTCAATATGAAAATTATGTTGAGAGCTTTGCCGTAAAAAGTATGGAGATCTAAATGAGTGCCAATTCATAGGTATGCAAAATAGAAATATGTATTTTTATAGGAAAAAAATAATGCCTATTATGAACAAGTATTAATAAACTCTATTTCTTTGCTTTGTTGGATAACTTAAAATAATTGCTGTTATTAAAAAAAATATAAGATCTTAAAGGAGGTTAGTTTTATTTGGCCAGTTTTCATTAAATCAGTCATTTTATTTATAAACTTATTCAATATTTTAATTCTGATGAAAACTGGCCAAATAAAACTAACCTCCTTTAAGATCTTATATTTTTTTTAATAACAGCAATTATTTTAAGTTATCCAACAAAGCAAAGAAATAGAGTTTATTAATACTTGTTCATAATAGGCATTATTTTTTTCCTATAAAAATACATATTTCTATTTTGCATACCTATGAATTGGCACTCATTTAGATCTCCATACTTTTTACGGCAAAGCTCTCAACATAATTTTCATATTGAATTGGCCACCCTTTTTCACATTTATGTTTTTGGTGGGATATCATTACTTTTTGTACAGAGAACTAGGCAAGTAGTAAGATTTAGTTCTTTTTTTATCTTTTCCGCTGCGTCGTAGAGTGCGTGTGTTTCATAAATATTCTTAAAAACGCACTATACAAGTACAACGTAAGTTTACTGCTAATGACGTCAGTGTAGCGTTTTCTCACTGGAACTAGGACTGAGTGAGTGAGACAACAGCGGCAAACTTATAGTGAACGGGTTGTATAAATACCTAAAGTAAGCAAATGTTTTTTTCCTTTGCTTACTCGTAATTACCGAGCTGGATTCCAAAGGGGTTTGAATATAATGTCCTACCTATACATGTGTATGGTAACTTTTTCCACAAAAATGGCGGCAGTCTAACAAACCTGCATTAATCGATAGTTCAAGTCAATACCTTTATAGTCAAACCTTTATACCTGTGTAACTGTTTATAAGAATTGTAAAACTTTATTTGAAAAGAGCAACCTCACAGAGTTTCTTGCTAGGTTCTTCTCTGGGGGAAACTGCACCTTGCGAATCTAGCGCTAGCTTTAAAAAAAATACCTGTATAATAATGTAACGGTTTCAAGAGCATTTTTTGTGCCTATGAAATAAATATATTTTTGACTTTGACTTTGACTAATACAAATCGAAAATACAAGTAGATGAAAAAAAATTGATACCTAAAGCGTCACGTTTCCGAGATATAGTGTGCTTTTCCACCAGAGATGTGCTATGCTACGTTGCTACGAATGCGTTTGAAATCCACCAATCATATTCATTGTTTTGTGGAAATGGATTCAGCTAAGCTATGTTTTTCACATAGAAGGATGCGTGCTATGGATGTGTGCTATGGATGCGTGCTATAGATGCGTGCTATAGATGTGTGCTATGGATTCGTGCTATAGATGCGGGCTATGGATGCGTGCTATTGAGCAAAGCTATGTTTTTTTATATTATCGAGATACGTAGCATAGCTCGAGATGCGCATCTTCCTCGCACAGCGACGTCCCGCCCTTCAGTACTCCATTTAGCACGTATGCAGAGCAGTGCAGTAGGTAACAAAATAAACGGTAAGGAGTATTTGAAGGGGCCATGCTTTTGGGAGTTGGTTGACATAGGTTGCTTCAAAAACTCTTATTTTTCAACCACTATAAATTGCCACCATATTTATACCTAAAATAATAAAAATTATAAGTAGTCTGAGCATCTTGGTGGGAGGGAGGGGCGTTGCTAAAATAAGCCAGGATACTTTATTTAACTGCTTGTATCAATTTCCAATACAATATGTGCCATTTAATAACACCAAAACACAGTTTTTCATGTTCCAATAGTTACTGGCGCCACTAGTCTATCTTTGACAGCCTATATCTCGGAAACGTGACGCTTTATCATTTTCTTTTTTCATCTATTTTTTCTATTTGTTTTGACCTGAACTATAGATTAGTGAAGGTTTCATTGACTTCCGTCACTTTCGGAAAATTTTAAAAAAAAGTTGTAGAGCACTCTCCACACTAAAATCTTCAAACCCCTTTCATCCTTCTAGGTCATTTCGAAGTAGGTTAAGATTAGCTACTTTAAATAGTCAGTCAATCAATACTAACTAGTTCTAAATTTCAACTCCATGGGCATAGTGTTAGCTGGCCTAATGGTAAGCGCCATGGTAAAATGTTTCTTTCGATATTTTTAGGTCCGTGGTTCGATCCCACATGAACGAATTTAATTTTTCAACTTTTTTCTTTTTTGTTAAATATAAATTGTGTCTCGATAACTGTTAATTTAATGAGTTATAATTTTTTATTACTTTTCTGATACGTTTACCACTATAAATCACTACCACGTAACGCCATCTATAAAATTTAAATCCCAGTCTACGTTTCTGCGATAATATGTGGCGATATGTTACATTACATACATACAATGAAAATACATACACTTAACGTTTATAATTTAGATCAGAGTATCAAATAAGCAGATCTAAATTTCGTAATACTATCAACAGTTATGGTTGGCGCAATAGTTAAGCGCCAAGTAAGAAGATACCTAAGGTCTTCGGGTCGGTGGTTCGATCCTACGTGGATACATTTTACTTCTTATTTTTATTTTATTTTTGTTCATTATAATCTATCTTCAAATAAATCTAATGAAAGACGCAGCATAAAACGCAATCTAATAGGCGAGTTTTTTCTAGACAACCGGGCATAACGAAGACGCTGGCGCGAGTGAGCGCCGCTAAGAGCATACTTTGGTTCGTTCGCATTTTAAATCGTATATCGCTTGTTTTTTGTTTGATTTGCTGGAGTGACAGATTAGATACTTTGAATAAGCAGATCTAAATTTCGAAGTACTATCATCAGTTATGGTTGGCGCAATAGTTATGCGGTAAGTAAGAGGTCTTCGGGTCGGAGGTTCGATCCTACGTGAATACATTTTATTTCTTATTTTTATTTTTTTTATTTTTTTTTGTTCATTATAATCTATCTTTATGTATCAAGTCATGTCCTTGTTATTAAATTAAATCTAAAAGAATTGTATAATTTTTTATACCACTTTTAGTGTGTATTGCAAGTTTTTTGTATGGGGATAACAAAAAAAAAATGACTTTTTTAAAGTTTTGGATTTTTTTCTACGGTCAAATGTAATTATAGAGCTGAATTCCAAATCTCAACCTTCTAGGTCATCTGGAAGTAGGTTAGGTTTTGCTACTTTAATCAGTCAGTCAATAACATATTTTGCGATTTTTGGAACTCCATATCTTCATAACCGTTTGAGCTAGCTTCATGAAATTTGGGCTTCTTCGTGACGTTATGGATATGATTAAACATGCGTAGTTTTATGTCTTTACGTTAAAGGACTTTTGAGTTATGGAGGGGTGAAAAGTCGTACGAAGTGGTTCGTGTAAAGATACACTGTGGCGCTTTGTCTTTGAATTGGCCTGACACGCTGCCGGCGTGTCTCGATATAAGGAGATGCCATACCGTCTGGATCTGCGTGGCCTAGTCTGGCGCGAAATGGCTACCTTTTTGTATGAAATTCTTATCGTTTGACAGGTCAACTATCGAGAAAACTATTAAAAACTTGCGCCAACTTTGGCACGCTGTCATAAACTCATTTGTATATGAAAAAAAATTTAGCACCTCTTTATATATTCTATACTCAAAGTTCTAGGACTATAAATAAAACTCATTTTGTAATAAGGGAGATTGAGTTTTTGATACAAGTCTTATCCCCCCCCTGTAGATCTGCCGCGGCGGTCGTCGCGTGTACACGGAGCTGGTGTCGGCGCGGCGGTTGGACGCCGACCGCCGCGCCGTGTCCGCTATTGCGTTGGAGCCTGTACTAGCCGAACTTGCGCTCGCGCACTCCCGGATCAAGCTGTACTGCAGTTTCTTGATGAGGAAGGCTGAGGTAAGTGTTATACTATTCAGGGAACTTAATCATAAAAATGTTGAAATGTTTGCTATCATTTTCTAACAAGTTTAAGTTAGTTAGGAAATGTTTACTAACATTTTATAACATGCAGTGTGGGAGCAAAAATACATAATTATATTGTGTGTTATTTTCACGGACGAAAAAAGAAGAGGACTTGGCATTATAAACATTTTCATACAGATTGTGTGTGACATCACGCGGGGTCGAAGTCTGAGATGCGGGGAGAGCAACTCCTTCCTTTTTATGTTCTGCCATCTAGTGGCGGAAAACAGAAGTAGAACCGTTCGAATAACAGATAGCTACACCGTTCACCGCTAGGGGGCGTAACACGTCAATGTATTTAAAATTTTAAATGACGTCGACGACTACTTCATTTAAAAGTATATAGCGTAATGGCAATAAAGCCCCGCCCACTTCGTGACGTTAGGGTCGAATAAAACATCAAGAATGTTTAATTTGCAGCAAGACGCAGCTCCACTAGATGAACAAGCGAAGAAGGCATCAATCGAAGCGGTTGAAAAGATCATAACGCAGTGTGACCTTACGAGAACTGGGCAGGATATTCTTGGACACTATCTTGCTTTGGAAAGGTATTATATTAATATGCTGCCTGCGTAACTTCTTTATAATCTGTTTTATAGTAGTTTTTGCATGAAAAACTCAAAGACACTCACACCCATCCATACATCCGTAGGCACCAACATTGCCATTTATAATATTAGTAGAAAATATAAAAATCTTAAGGTGCGTACAGACCATGTAACATAACATGTTATATAACATGTTTTACATAATGTGGACACTGAATGTTATAAAACAATGTTATTGATATGTACAACAATGTTATATAACTTTGATGCGTACAGACCATGTAACATGTTATATAACTTGTGTTATATAACACGTCCACACTATGACCTTGTGATTCAACATTGCAACATAAAAATATAACAATGTTATATAACATTGTTATATTGCATTGTTATTAATGTGTACAGTATTATTTTATGTTGCAATGTTGAATAACAAGGTTACATAGTGTAGACGTGTTATATAACACAAGTTATATAACATGTTACATGGTCTGTACGCACCGATAGATGCAAGTGGCATTGAATAGGTCACGTTGGAGAGCTATTGAAGAGACCTATGCTCAGCAGTGGGCAGCTATTATAGGCTGAGATAATTATATAAATTTCAGTTGCAACAAAACCAAGCGTCAGTAAATCTCAAGTAAATGTATGTTTTTTCGCAGATATTTCCTAGAAGAGAGTGTAAATAAAGCATTAAAATTGGCAACACCACAAGCAGCCTCTACTTCATCTAGTTTGGTTGACGATGTCTTCTTTATTGCTAGGAAGGTTATTCGGTAAGTAATGTAATCCGCAAGTTTCTTTATTATTTTTACTGTATGTGTATTATTTTGATGTAATAAACAGGTTGTTTTTACACACAATAATTATTAGCACACGTAAGTCGTTCGGAGCAGGAAGAGAAAGAGAAGTGTTGCACATAAAAAAATACGAAATTAGCTACTTTCTGTTGGTGTTGCCAACAAAGTACACTCACAATCACAACTAGATACAAAAAGTCAGTTCGCCAAAACTAACCCAAACTAAACCCCCCCCCCCTCCAGCCGCAGCCTATCAACAGGCAGCGTAGACGGCGCGTGCGCAGTCCTAAACGAAGTATCGGGCGTACTAGAACGCGACGTGGCGTCCACACTGCGGCGCTGGCTCCGCTCCGCACCCCCCGAGCCGCTGCAGCTGCCGCCACCATCCTGTAGTAGCTCTGTGCCTGGGTTGGAGGCTGTCGGGTCGCTTGCGCAGAGGCTGAATAGGGATGTTGACGCGCAGAGAATGTTGTTTATAGTAAGTACAATTCATTTATACCTTTTTAAGTTAGATAGATAAATAGATTTTTTTTATTGCACACAAAGAAATACAAATAAAACTTAAAACTAAAACATTGTGCGCAAAGGCGGCCTTATCACTAAAAGTGATCTCTTCCAGACAACCTTTAGACAGAGAGACAGACAGGTTTTAATAAAACTATACAATATTTAGATAGCACATCAGACTAACACAATGCTATACTAGGGGCTGCCCGCGATCTTCGTACACATTTACTGTGATGTCTTGGAAAAAATGCATGATATCGTAAAATAATATAGCCTATGTGTTATTCTGATGTATAAGCTAAAATATTGCCAAGTTTCATCAAAATCTGTTCCGTAGTTTTTGCGTGAAAGAGTAACAAACATCCATCCATCCATCAGCACATACATTGACATTTATAATATTAGTAGGATTATTTTAAGATCTAACATATATTTTGCAAGATATGACTTCAAATGCGTACGAAGTCTCGGCATTATTGCTACATTATTGTAAAGTTTCATTAAATAAATTAAACAACTTTTTATTAAGTAAGAATTGTTATTCTATTGCTGATTTTTTAAGTGATTGTTAATTTTTTTTAAGTTATATACTTTTTTATCCCTGTAATGATCTCAAAAAAAGTTCCTACTTAATTCTTAGTTTGTAAGTTAGCTGTTACTAGCATTTTTTTCGCACACAATGTTTATTTGTACTGTTTTTGAAAATAAATGTCTTAATATGTCTTAAATGTGTTCAGTGAATTTTGAGTAACAAACGTCCTCACATCCATCGGCATGAACATTGAATTATTTTTTATTTTTTTTAATATTACTAAGATTTATCTATTTTTTTGTTTTGTTTCTCATAAAAAAAAATAAGGCCGCCTGTTGCTTCTTATATTCTTGTTTGTGTCTGTACCTTATATCTTTTTGTGCAATAAAGAATATTTGTATTGTATTGTAAAAATAATTATCATACCCTCAGGCCCACTTAAACGAAGCCGAATCTGGCGCGGAATGGTCAGAGCGACTCGCAGCGGAAGCGTGTATGGACGCGGAACCTTTATTCCGTAACACCTGCGAGCGAGAGAAGCTGCACTCCTGCGCAAGTGGGCTCGGGGCGGCCGCGGCGGCGTTTAGAGCTGCGCACGAGTTGGCTGTAGCGGGGGTTGTGGCTGCTCTGAAGCCGAGGGTTGTAGCGTGGGCGGAGCATCTAGCTGAACCTGATCTTGGGGAAGGTAGGTGTAGTATCAACAACTTTTACTATGGGACCAGCTGTAGTGTTAAATGTAGGAGTTTTAAATTTTTTTAATGTTTTCGAACTTAGTCCCTTAGTAAAAGTTGTTTATTATCACGAGTACATTCATATCCTTTTCTGTCTTTCACTAATTAAAAGTCATCCTGTAAGAGGGGGAGGGGGGGGGGTAACTAGTTGAAACTGATTTTTTATATTTTTACTAAAATATTAAGCATACACATATTTGTAACGCCTACCCATCGAGGTAAGCAGATCCCACCCTCCTTATAATCAATTAATGCTCCAGACGACCTAGAAGACGACGCAGATCTACTACCAAACGCACTAGATGTGCTAAACGAGAACGCTAGAAGTGTCCTATCTAGTAGAACGGCCGAGGATCTATTAGCGGCTGTGGTCGGGGATATAGCTACTAGAGCGCAGGCGCGAATATTGCATCATTATTATGAACGGGTAAGTTGGTTTATTATTAATGTATTTAGATGTTATTATTATTATTTGTTTAAATTTTTTTGGTGAATTCAGGGGCCCAAGTCTGTTAGCCTCAGTTGTGTGTCGGCAGTGTGTCAGTCAATAGTATTTGGTGTTCTGCTAAACAATGGCTTATAATTGCGACCAAATATGTCAAAAATGCCATTGACACTGCCAACACACAACTGAGAAAATTTGTAAATTAGCAGAATTGGGCCCCTGGTGAAAACTCAGGGTTCTTTTTGGATGCAGATGACAATAAACCGTTCGCGTTGGAGAGGCCTCTACTCAGCAGTGGGCAGCTTTAACTTATTATTATGATCATGACATTCTCACGTACTTTCCGCTTGTCAACTTAACACAGACTATCCCTTTAACCCAGAAAATGGGTTCGGGGGCAGCTATAGGCTGTTTTACTAAACGCAAAGACTCGTGGCAGACGAGGTCATAAATCACTTTTGTAATAGAGATGCGCACACGCAGACTTGTAGAAATGTCGATAAATTTCAAACTGGGTGAGTCATCGCTGCACACACAATGAAATCATCACATTTTTAATAACTTTACCTTTACTTTATTATGCCTATACTTAAAAAATATTTATACTTAGTTTACATTAAATATGCCTCACTTTTAAAGTCTTAAAACCTTATATCATCGACATAAACTCGAAATCAAACGATGAGTATTTCTACATCATTGTGACGTCACCCATAAACAATGTAAGCGTTGTCGCATTCACACGTTTTATGACTGCGTCTGCCACGAGTCTTTGCGTTTAGTATAAGATAATAATGAAGTTCCCACATAATTTCCACCTAGAAACTTAACCCAACCCCCCTTACCCCCCAGGAGACAGGTCTATCAGTAGAGCGTCGTTCGCGTCGCCTAGCGTCGTGGGCGGGCTGCAACGCGGCGGCGGCGCGGGAACGCTGCGCGCGGGTCACCGCCGCCGCGGCCTTGTTGGCGCTGGATAGAGTGCAGCATGCCAGTATGGCTGCCGGACATAGCAGGCTTACACACCACGATGTTTATGATATTTTGGCTAGAAGGTACGTGTACATTTACTTTAGTATATAGTGCTACAAGGATCTATTGGCACTTTTGTGTAATGAGGGCGTGGTTGTGAAATTTACAAGATGACATCGTTAGTTCCGATTTCCGACACGTTCTAAAAAATTCTTGTAGCACTATATAAGTGCTCGTGACAAACA
Source organism: Anarsia innoxiella (assembly GCA_947563765.1). Taxonomy (NCBI): domain Eukaryota; kingdom Metazoa; phylum Arthropoda; class Insecta; order Lepidoptera; family Gelechiidae; genus Anarsia; species Anarsia innoxiella. The sequence goes on from OX387392.1 coordinate 11,685,248, forward strand.
TATATAGGTACTTATAGCTGTCACGCTTCTCGCCAATAGAGGTAGACAGAGACAGAGACCACTTCACTTCACTTGCTACGATCTTTCGCTATTTCCTTTGGCTTCATCCACATTCACATGTTGTCGTTTTTAGGGTGTATTTTTGTCTTGACCTTACCTTAACAAGTGCCCAATTTGATCGAGAAATAACTGCCTGAAAAACAATTTGAATTTTAAAACTTGTTAATATTCTAGTTGTTATAAGAAATGTTTTTATCTCTTAGCAAGTGGAGGAAAGTGGTCTCTGCCTACACCGATTGGAAAGAGGCGTGAAAAATACGTATTATGCTAATTAATAAATATATAATTTTGTTTACAGAACCGACTTCAAAATCGAAGAAATAAAACGCTTAAAGCTATAACCAGAGAGTTCCTTTTAAGTTATAAATGTTTATTCCATGCAATATTGAAATTAAATATTATTTATCATTCTGTAATGAATTCACAAAATATATTACTATTTGACCTCAAAACGTTTTTTATTAATTCACTCATTTCATTCATTCACTCACTCACGAACCAAGATGGCGGATTATTAAGAAAAAACTAAAATTCATTGAAATAAAACTTTATTCTTTTAAAAAATTCATTTAGTGTAAATATTGTATACAAAATGCAGTGTAGATAGAGATGCTTTATTTAATTTACAATTGAGTCATATTCAGAATTAGGTTCAAAATTGTCTTTCCTGTTCCTGATGATTAAGGTAACTGCAGCCAATCCTCAAAATGTTTATACAGGCCAAAACTACATCGGACACAGATTATGCGGATATGCATCAAGTTCAGAAATTAGCACCCAGTGTCCTTAACTTTCGGGAACAGGTGAGACATTTTTTGTTTTCTATGTCTATATGACCCAATTATATTTTTGTGCTCTGTGGACGTTTGGTGTAAGGCACTACTTTTTTTTTAAATTGCCAGTTGCAAGTACAGTTGAGTGCAGATCAACCTTTACAGATCTAATCTAATCTAATATCGCCGTAACGGCAATGAAATAACACCTTATTTCATTGCCATAACAGTGATATTAGATTACCCAACACCGTGTATAAAGCTTGATGTAGACTTGACTGTTACAGTCTGATGAACAATTTCATCTTATATTCGTTGCTTTTATAATGACAAAGATAACACTTATTTACATGACCTTAAGGTTCAAATTTCCACGCAACTGGCACAACTATAAAACTTCATTATAATTAGTTAAGTAGTACATCAATATGTAAAATCTTATTTTGATCCTTGATAGATTAAGTTAATAACGCGACAATTTATTAAAAAAAAACATTAGAAAATGCAAAAGACGAAAACTTGTTATGTCAATGTTAATCAAACATTACAAACACATATCCTAACAATACAGGGTGTATAAATTGTGTCTTATTTTTTAAACCAATGAGGAAGGAATATAAGGAGTGGCCCTATTTTTTTTTCATATACAAATGAGTTTATGACAGCGTGCCAAGGTTGCGCCGATTTTCTCAAAGTTTTCTTGGTAGATGATCTGCCAAACGATAAGTAGTACCGTACAAAAAGTAGCTATTTTGCGACAGACCAGGCACGCAGACCCAGACGGTATGGCTCCTCCTTATATATTCTATGCTCAAACATTTAAACATAGAAGCGTCAACTTAAAAATATATTAACGGCAGGTGGTTAAAGTACTTAAAGCTAGATATACAGGGTGCCATTTTAATTAACTTTTTTTTAATCGTGTATTTTTTTATACACCTTTTAATCAACACTTTTTTGATATCTATTTTTTGTTAAAACGCCGGCTGATTTTAAAATATACATTTACTTATAAGTATATTATAAAAAGAAAAATTATGTATTTAATTATGATTTAAAAAATATTAGTGTTAATTAAAATGGTGCCATGTTTTCTATACTTAATATAATAATAATAACTCAGTATAAAATCTTTACAATACAAAATTTATATAATTCCATAGACACATAGATTCGTGCTCGAAGACGTGCTAACATTTAGAATAATCTTTTAAAAATGTGATAAATGCCCGTTTCAACACCTACAGATAAACTTTATCTGACAGATAAACCTATTTCATAAAACATGACGTCTTAGACAGAGACAGGTATAAAATATCTTATCTTTATTAGCCCATATATGTCCCCACCGAGGGGCACGAGCCTACTCTCATACAGAAAGTGATTAGGCCGTAATCCACCACGCTGGCCAAGTGCGGGTTGGCGGATTCCACATACACCTTCGAATTTCTTCTCTAGTGTATGCAGGTTTCCTCACGATGTTTTCCTTCACCGTTAGCAAGTGGTAATCGAATAAATTGATCCGTACATGAGAAATAAACTCAGAGGTACGTGCCCGCACCAGGATTCGAACCCGCGCTCTCGGAGTTCGAGGCAAGCGTTCTACCAACTGGGCTACCACCGCTTCATAAAATATCTGTCAGACAAAAATCTGTAAATGGTGTAATAGGCCCTTAGACTATTAAAATATGATAGAAAATATATATTATTCAATTAAATCGCAATATAATACAGTAAATATGTAAAAGTATAAAAATAAATTCGTTGTAAAAAATGGCTTGTCAGAAAAAACTATTACAAAAATATTTAACCAAGTAATAAAACATCATTTATTAAATATGTCTCATAAAAATTCGTAAAAAAAACAAGATGTCGTTCTTTAAAAAATGTAGAGTTAGATATTTAAAAATATATTTTCCGATAGGTATAATATTTATATTGATTTTATTCAGATCATAAAAAAATTTGAGCTTCCATTTTTGTCTTTGGTTTTACTTAAAAATAGATACTAAAATGTGAAAAAGTGCTGTAACAATTATTAATTCGTTATTCAAACACACTGTATACAAGTATCCTTTATGTAAAATAAGAACAAATTTTAGCTTTATAAAGGGTGTCTTTTAATAAGTGAACGATAGAAAAGGATATGCATGTACTCGTGATAACAAACAACTTTTACTATGGGACTTACAACGAAATCATAAAAAAAAAATTGTCCCATATATTTAACACTATCAGTTGGTACATTTTTTATGGTGAGTTTGAATTTTTTTGAATGATTTCGTATTTGGTCCCATAGTAAAAGTTGTTTGTTAAAAAGAGTACACGCATATCCTTTTCTATCGTGCACTAATTAAACAGAAAAAAATATGTGATTAAAATTCTCTTTAAAAATGTTTATGTAAAGTCAGCCATTTTAAAATCGATCACAAAATATTAAAAGAAATTAAAATTATTATTTACACTGGAATCACCTGTATAAGTACATGATTTTGTGAACATTAAAAAAATAGCATCTATTAGTAACAATAAGGTACATAAGTATTGAAAATATTTAATCTACTATATAAAAATAAGTCGGGTTTTCCTTCCTGACGCTATAACTCCAGAACGCACGAACCGATTTCCACGGTTTTGCATTCGTTGGAAAGGTCTCGGGCTCCGTGAGGTTTATAGCAAAGAAAATTCAGGAAAAATTTCAACAGAAAAGCGGGGAAATCTTTTTTCACATACAGAACTTTGAGGCGGTACGAAGTTCGCCCGGTCAGCTAGTTAGTTCATAAAATATGTATGCTGTCCGCGACTTCGCACGCATTTATCGTCATATCTTAAAAAACTTACACAATATCTTAAAATAATTACCCTATGTGTGATTCTTATGTGCAAGCTACAATATTGTAAAGTTGCATTAAAATCTGTTCAGTAGTTTTTTCGTGAAAGAGTAACAAACATCCTCATATCCATCGACACAAACTTTAACATTTATAATATTAAAAAAAATTGGGGCATTAAGAAGAGTGATTAATACCTACTAGGTAAGGCCACATATCATCACACCCATGCCACATTTGGCCTACATAGTAAGTATAGAACTACAAGGATCTATTGGCACTTGGGTGACATTATCAGGAGGGCGTAGGTGTGAATAAATAATGTCAATTTACAAGATGATATCGTTAGTTCCGATTTCCGCCACGTGCCAAAAGATCCTTGTAACTGTCAAGATAATTGAAAAGTAAAAACTACTCTAAAATGTGTTAAATAGGTTATCCTTAGGAACTAATTGTTAAAAAAACTTTACTTAAAGAAAAAGTAAAATAACAACGATAATAGTTAACAATAGGTATCAAATTGTTTTGGTAAGTATGTACATATCTTGCTATTTAACGCCGACCTTTGATACGTAGGCGCCAAAACACACGGTGAAACGCAACTGCAACGCAACTGAAACTGCATCGAAGTTTCTGCTATAGACTTCTTCAGAAAACTGCTAATTACTTTTGAGTTGCATCGAAGTTTCTGCTATAGACTTACTTAGTAAACCACACACGACGCAAATAGTTTGAAACGTTCGTTTCAGTTGCGTCGTGTGTGGTTTACTAAGTAAGTCTATAGCAGAAACTTCGATGTAACTCAAAAGTAATTAGCAGTTTCAGTTGCGTTTCATCGTGTGTTCTGGGCCTTAGTGTATCCCAGATGCCTCGTTGAATTTATCCCCGGACTAATGGGTTTTTTTCATCCCAAAAGGCCCATGACGTTTAATACTAGCATTACTAGATTTGCTTGTTTTTTATTCGTTTTTACTTTTGTTAATTTGTTACATTTTTATTTGGTTGATCTTTATTTCTGTCTGACGCATTCATGTGTAATTTTGGGTTACCTACGAATAAATCTTTATTGAATTTGAATTTGGGAATGCAAATCGCAATTGTCCCGTCACCGGATTTTTTGGTCTAAAAAATCCCTGAAGTTCCGTATCGGGGCATCTGGGACTACACGTCCGTTAGATGTGAACGGATCCCTAATAAAGTATATACCTAATATCCTTCTCTAGGCGGCGTGTCGGTGCTGACAGCTGACGTAGTCTGTTTGGACACTACCCTGGTGCCTTGTGCCAATCCACCACCGCGCACTGCTAGGTATTTCACTACGCAGTCGACGGCGTATGCTGCCGTTGCTACGAATCCAAAGAACTGAAACGGAAGAGGGGTTTTTGAGAATAATGTTAATAATATAATGGGGAATTTTAATAAGTTTGTTGGCTTGGAGAATTTACACTCATCTTATTTAACCATCAGTGTCCCACTGCTAGGCAAAGGCCTCTCTCCGCCTTCACCGCGATTCTTTAAAAAAATCAGAATAAAACAATATCTTAAAATAATAGGATCATAAACAGAGTGCCTAAATACCATACCCATACAAGCTATAATATTGAAAAGTTTAATCAAAATCTGATCAGTGGTTCTGGCGTGAAAGAGTAGCAACCTCACGTTTATGTTAATCGTTTATAATGGAACAATGATAAAGTTATTCAACATACCATTTATATCCCTATTTGTACGTGATCCTTGATAAAACTATCAAACCTAATGTAATATACAAATGAATCACTTAATCAGTTGCTAAGCGCAAATCTCGGAAGCTGCAGAAGCGATTTCGAAAATTCCTTTTTTGTTGACTTTGTAGGTGTATGTTTTACTACATGGTTTTGCTAATCAGTGGTGTTGCTCATCAGACGTTATGCGCCGTTGGACGATACGCTACTTGGACTTTCTGATTAGAATGGGTCGATGGTTCCCTTGAATGAAAAATTTAAGAAAATAGCCAGTATTACATAAAAGTTATAACTGCACTCACCCCAGCCGCAGACAACGGCTTATCATGCAACGTCAAAACCAAACTAGCCGCAATAATAAACAGGAAGGTCATCAGCCCACAGAACCCAAACTCAATCTTCAACCAGGGGATCTTGTATGACTTCTCCACGATGTGGAACAGGTAGAAGCCCAGGAGAATGCTGGTAAACCAGAACGCTATCATTGATATCCAGCTGAAGTAAGAAGCTTTGGATATGTAACTCAAGTTTGAAGCTTGCACGCAGATGAAGCCTAGGAGACTGGCTAGCTGAAAAAAAAAACAGTTGGGTTAGGATCGGTTTGAATTTTGGGTTACGGCTAGTTCGCATTACGAGTGCCGAGTAATTTAGTAGAATGGCGGATGAGGAGAGGTATTTGCCCAGCAGTGGGACACAAGTGGCTAGATTGAAAAAATGAATGACAATTAAAAGTGTTTATTCAAAAATAGGCAAAATTCATTACACTTTCTTGATGTCAATTTTTTGATCTAAATCTACTGCCGGTTCACTAACTGTACGTATAGCCGAGAGGAAGAAAATCGCTCGACCGTTTACACTCGACCGATGCTACGTTGTCGGTCGAATGAGAACAATCGAGTTATTTTTTTTATAATTATAGGTACGTTTGTTTGCCTGGTTTGGCGTTACGCGACCGACGATATCCGATAGATCTTAGATGTGAACCGGCCTTAAAAGTTAAATAGCTACCTACCTATTTTTCTACAATTTCATTTCTGTTGTGGGGAAGGTAAAAATGCCATTGGGCATCAAATGAAAGGAGGTAGGTAATTCGAGTAACTTTTTTAAATGATTGTTCAACATATGTATTTGTCCTCACAATAACTTAAACGATTTAATGAAAATAAATATTGTTGGTTAAGATAGGTAGGTAGGTACTTATTTGCTGCCACATATCTATAACTTCAATGATTTAGTGGTCATTTATGATTTTTGTAGAATTAATGTCAGACTTAAGTAAGTATAGTTGTTTTAATAATCAATTGTTCAAACGTACTGTAATGCAAATGATTTAACTTAATTAACATTGAAACATCGAAATAAAAAACTAATTACTCATTTTATTCAAATTCGAATCAACTCCCAGAACAATCCAATTACACATTGTAACAAAGTATAATTAACCTTGGCTGTATCGATTTAAGAGCTTTTATCGAAGTTCGCATCGGCAGGCCAGTCTGCCTGTAAAATGACGTCATGTTTATTACGTAAGATTTGCGGTCACCTCAAAGGTCAAGAGGTCTTAAACATTCCGCATACAGTCCTTAATTGCTTGATTCTTTATTGCGGCTGTGATTAGTTTAATTTGGGATATAGTCTAGGTAGGTAAGAGTTCCCGGCAGATACGTCGGGAAGTATTTCCGTCTTTGTCAATCACCTTACATATTTATTTGTTAGACAAAGACATCAATATTACTCGACGTTTAATAAGCTGCATTTGTACTTGTGCCTGACTTTTAAATTTTTATGTACCATAGTTATCTACAAGATAAGGTACCGTTTAGGTATAAGCACATAGTATTCTGTAATCTATGGTATAAGTACAATAATGTGAATAATTTCCTTATCAATGTGAAAAACCATCATAAAAATTTTCCTTCCTATAACATAATTTAAGATAATGTAAGGCTAAATATGCGCCTAGCATGGAAGCCAAAAAAAAAAAAAGTTAATGTAGGTTAAGTGTGACCTGCGGTTCTGAATAACTTCGAAAAAACTTATGTACTTATCTGTAAATATATTTTATCCTAGATGTTTATCTTGTAATCGGACCATCCGATTTCAGATAACATTTAATCAAACAATACCTTTATTTACCGATAAACGATAAGAATGAGGCGTCATTATTGCGTTTCTTGTTAAATGACGTACTTTGGTACTTAAACACTCGTATTCGTGAACGGTGAAATCGATTTCACGGAGTTTACAACATCGAGAGGAAGGTGTAAATGTGCAGTCTGTAAATTAGTGGATCACGCCTTACAATTTGTAGGCTTGTTTTACCATATTGCAGTTTTTGAACGAGACTCGCTAAGCAAGCAGTTTTAGTTAGTGTTTTAAACTACCTATTTTTTTTTGTTCTATATTTCTGACGCATTCAAGTGTAATTTTGTGTTACCTATGAATAAATCTATATTGAATTGAATTGAAAAGTGCGCAGATATTTCCGCCGGGTTGTAGGGTTGTATGTAAATACTTACAACTTGTACAATTTTTAGAATCCCTGGCACAGTCTTCAAGTAATTAGGGTCAAATCTGATGTTTGTCTGTACGGTCGTATTTGACGTTACTGTGGTCGTCGTCCGATGCTGCCCAGGAAACCCTACTTCCGCCATTTTGAATGTTTTTCACTGTAAAGGAAAAAAAAAATATTTATTAATATTACTTAGGTACAGTTTTTGACTGCATTTTGTACCAGGAACATTCTCTGGATGAGAATAATGAATGACTTCTCTTTTTTCTGTATCTATGTACTATCATCTTACAATAAACTGTTTAATAAATAAATAAATGACAAAAAACATTCTCATCGTCATTACGCCTTCGAAAACTTGAAAGAACTACTATACATTTTCACAGGATATACATATAACTCAAAAAGATAATAACGTTTAACAGTCGTCGTAAATTCTCCCACCTACTGAATACCTCACAAATCATGTGGAGTTAACCCATAAGTAATTGTTACATTAGGAAGTAATATAAAACTGTAATATAACTTATATATAATTTACCAATGTAAACAATGGGCATGATGACTAAAAAAATATTTTTAGTCCATCACATAGATTATTTTAAAATATTCGATACGTATTTTTTACTTTTTCTCTTAAACTAAAATTGACACAGATATACACTGGGTTAAAGTTGCTCATGACGTCACGCCTTAGTACGATTTTTACTCGAGGAGTGTCGTCAATACCCCCTACTCCGTAACTTTGATGCTCTGAATCTTTGTATTTATTTATGTACCTAATTGATCAGGTAAAAAACGTGTTTCAAATATTTTTTAATAGCCTAAAATACGGACTAATTATTTTTTGAATTTTTGAATGTAGTCATCATCCCCATTGTGGGTTGACCTTAAATAAATAAATAATAATAAGTGCTTTATTTATTTTGTAATTCATCCATACACCTTATCTCAGCAATGGGATATGTTAGGATAATAAAAAAAAAATTGTAAGTACCATTCGATTTTGTACAAATTCAATGTAAACTGACTATATCAACTTTTATTACCTTTTCAAAAGCAAAATGAACTAAAACATAGTGTACGTACATGTGTTGATAAAAAGTATGAGTCATTGTACAGATTTGGAGTTCAATAGATAAGTAATCAGTTATTTGACATTGTAGTACCTACTTTGAAATATGTGTATGGATTGTACAAAGATAAATTTGTTTGTGATTTATGAATTGATATGTATTTGAAATATGATATTAATGTCATGCGGATCCCATCAAACTAAGCATTTCACTTCTTTGTTTCCCATTTGCTTGCCTTACTTTTTCCTGGATATTGTGGGGTCAAATTTTTATTATTTATTTATGGATAGCTGTTTTGAAATATTAATTTGATTATATGTTTCTGTGTTTATGCCTGAGATTTGTAAAACTTAAATTAAAAAGAGCAACCCTACAGAGTTTCTTGCTAGGTTCTTCTCTGGGGAAACTGCACTCTTGCGAATCTAGCATTAACTTTAAAAAATGACCCGTCTTAAGTGTTGTCAAAACCTACAGGATTAAATGATTTTCATTTCATTTCATTTCATTTCAATAAGTTGTTCCTTTTTAAAAGCTTAAAATCTTTAATACCATGCAAAAAGATTAATAAAAAAAATATTTGAATGTCTATTTCATGATTTCTTAAATAATTCATGATGCCAATTTACAAAAAAAAAAAAAAATCGTCTCAAAGAAATAAGTATGTAACTACCTGCATAATTAAAATTTCATAAATCCATATTTCGATAAAAAGTTAAAACTATTTCACCAATTTTTAAGAAAGATATTTAGTATGAAGCAGAGAAACCTAAGCTCTTTAGAAAAAGAAAGCATATATCAGACAATAGAGATTTAGATCACAGTACCAAATGAATACTAAGTATGTGAACAAGTTAATAGCACTAGTTTAGGTACCCTAGGCAGTGAAAGTCTAATACTAGACTTGTCTATGCTAAATGTATGTGTACATAACATACCTATGCAGTGTTACAAAAAAAAAGCAAATTGATTTTTGTATTCTTTTTTTTTATTTGCTTATGAAACTAAAAGATAAAAAGTCTATAATATAGTATTTGTTGAGAAGTATTTAAATTCAATATAAATGGCAATTCTGGTCATCAATTAGTATTTTTTTAAAGACAATTTAAAATTAATACTTAATAATTTATTTAGCCAGCTTTCACAAGCAAGTTTCGGACAACAAAATACATCGAAATTCACACGACCAGCAATTATTATGTAAGGAATTCATTCAGAACAAGCAAGTATGAGTTAATATTTGTTAACCAGTTATCCAATACTTGCTGGGTACACTTTTACGCAAGTTGCGGTAATCACCGCCCTTAACATGACTCTCCGACCCATATTTTAATTAAAAACTACTAAGTATTGTCAGTGCTATCAAGATTTGATTACAAAACTCCCCCCAGCAGGCCGTCATCACCTAAAATAGCGATTAACAAGCTGGAGTTAACAGAAATAAACACATTAAATACGATATTACGATCTATTAAAATACTTAAAACTTACCTTATTAAACTGAGGGAACGAACACTATTCAGCCACTTTTACTTAAAACTAAAAAGGCACTTTAAAACACTAGCTCAAGCTATAAAAAAGTAATAAATTAATTTTAAATATTATCGAGAGAGCGGATCACCCATGAAGAAAGATTGCTCAATGTATGTTCGAAATGTCAAAGTGACAGACATAACCTCGTCGATCGTCCACCCACTTTTATTTGCGTTCAGAAACATAAAAGAAAAATTAAGTTAGAAGGGTTCCGTATAGTTTTAGTTAGTTCGATAGAAATTAACAACCTATTTTTACTGGTTTTTGTTTACTTTAATATAAGTAGGTAGATTTTCAGCTGTCTTTAGTAGTTGGGATAAAAAGAATGTATGATTAGAATTAATGTATAATTAATGTATAGATAACAAGACAATGAAAATGGTCGTTGCATTTGCACGTTCTAGTAAATAAAATGGGTAGATGTTTCGTGATATTAGCGATATTACTTTTAAATTACTGCCTAACATTTAAGAATATTTTACATACACTGGCTTTTTCTACACGACAAGGCAACTCCAAAATTAAGTGGCAGAATACGCTTGAATCCTGTCTTTCGCCGCCGCTTTAAAAAAAACAAAGTCACAACAAGATCAACCAGCCAACCGTTTATTTTAGCATTGTTTTACGAAATAATTTAAAACAATACATTTATTTAGCATAGGGATAAAGTTTAGACGAATTAGGTTTTCTAGTTTATATTTCTTTAACGTAACATGTGGTTTTGACCTATAAAAATCTGTTTTTAATCGGTTTTACGTCCGATACAAAAGTGTGCCGTGCCTACCCCACACGATGAGCAGTGAGCAGTTAATATAGTAAACATGAGTCAGTGGTACACTTATCACCGTTCAGAACGTAATATGGTGTCAAGGGAACGGTGTTAGTTGCCATCATCGCTTATCTTGTAGCGGGAAATAAATCTTTTATCAGTGAAGTATTCGCATTGTTCTGCTCAGCCGTTTCGATCTAGATTCTCTAAGGTACGTTCGCTTTGTTTAATGCTTACCTACTGACATCGTACTACGATGATCGTAGTGGCCTAAATCCTGTGTTCCAGTTGCTAATTTCTGTTCAATGATTTACCTCCTACTTAGATTGTTTTCATAGTTTTGTTTTTCTCTGTTGTAATATAGAGGCTATATAAAGTTTTAACGTGTTTTCTTATTAAAAATAAATTTACCAAGCTATAACTACCTACTTATTTTATTATGTTACTACCTACCTACAATTAATTCCTAAGTAAACTGAATATTAAAATTTAGATCTTAACAATTGCTTCATAATTTGTCCCACTGTAAACTGAATATTAGACTTTAAATTTTAACAATTGCTTCATCTTTCTACTAGAGATGTGCTATGCTATGTTGTTATGGATGCGTTTGATATCCACCGGTCAATTCAGGGTGTCCTAATATTCAATGAATATGATTGGTGGATATCTAATGCATCCATAGCAACGTAGCATAGCACATCTCTGGTGGAAAAGCACCCTAAACCTACCTATGTTTTTTTTTATCTAGATAAATGTGTGAGAAAATGGCGGGAACCCCTCAAGTGCCTCAAACGATGGGCTCTCACAACACAGTGTTCATTATAGACCCTTGGTTTGACCCCTCTTATGTAAAGACACCCCCTGGAATGATCAAAGTTGCTGTTATTGTAAGTACTTCTATATAAAAATGCTATTTATTTATAATATAAGGAAACAAGAAGTAACAAAATAAAGAATTAAATATTTTCTGTAAGGTATGCTTATGTGCAGGTGTGTTTATAAAAAAAGCCGGCCAAGTGCGAGTCGGACTCGCACATGAAGGGTTCCGTACCATTCATTATTAATATCAAGCAAAAAAACACAGACAGACAGACAGACGGACAGCCAAGTCTCAGTAATAGGGTCCCATTTTAACCCTTTGGTTAAGGAACCCTAAAATCATAGAATCTGACTTCATTTAAAGCTTAATAACTCATTTGAGAGAGGCTTTTGCCCAGCAGTGGGATGACACAGGCAAAAAAAACTCATTTACTTACTTACAATTAATGTTATATTGATTTGATTAGAAATCTTTATTTGAGAATAATAACAAATAACTAAATATGAAAACTATAGTATAGACTTTGAATATATTCTAAACACTACTGCTTATATGTATGTAATAGACATAAAATGTCATAAATATTTAACTAAATACAAATCCCAATTGCTAAAACAATTGAAAAACTCTTTAAAACCTAACACCCAATTTCCAGATTCTAGACCTCCTAGGTTTTATCTGCATCCAATCCTCAGCGTTCTGGTCAAACGGTCGCGGAGTATACTTCAATATCGTCGCCCACTTAGGTCTATGGTTCTCAGCCATCCTTCTAGTATGCTACCTGTACCATATAGTGGAGAAATACCATAATGTGAAATGGCTGAAGATTGAACTGGTTGCATATGTGGCCTTAATGTTCTTGTATTTGATCGCGTCAACTATTGTTGTTGCGTTTGGGAACGCTGCTTATTCTGCTGCAGGGGTGAGTTTTTATACTTACTCATACAAGGTGACTTCAAATTAGTGAACGATAGAAAAGGATATGCCTGTACTCGTGATAACAAACAACTTTTACTTTGGGGTCAAGGTCGAAATAAAAAAAAAAATTATCCCCCATTCTGGTTGCATTTTGTATGGTGAGTTCAAATTTTTTAATGATTTAGACCTTGGTCCTATAGTAAAAGTTGTTTGTTATCATGAGTACATGCATATCCTTTTCTATCGTTCACTAATTTAAAGTCAGCCTATATTATGTATCTGTCACACCCTAGTTTTTTACATACATACATATTTGACATGCATCTTTCACATCGGGATAGACAGAGACTATTAGCCTATTTCCTTTCTACTTCTTAAATTATAAATGTCAATGTTTATGTCAATGGATGTGACGATGTTTGTTACTCTTATATGCAAAAACTACTAAACTGATTTTGATGAAACTTTACAATATGGTAGCTTAGACATCAGACTAACAAAATGCTATATTATTTTATGATATTGTGTGTTTTTTTACAAGATATGATAATGAACGCGTACGAAGTTGCAGACAGCCTTTAGTATTTCTATAAAGCTAAGGAAATTTAGGTATTTTTGGTGTAGCTGGGTGAATCTACTCAAGATTATTCTCCTCATACAAAAAAAAAAAATCACATTTTACCCCGAGAATGGCGTTTATTTTAAGCTAAATCTATAAACACATGAATTATATGCTATATTATATTAAAGACACGTTAAAGAATTTAATATTTTAGAAAATATTGGCAAATATAAAAATTTGAGTGTTACCTACTGATAATGACGGATGTTGCCGACAGTGACGAATGCAATGACGGAATGTTACCGACAGTGACGTTTGAGTTATATTATTGATGTAAATATTTATTCTCAAATACTTTTTTATTTGTCTTTTAACTACAACTTAATTACCGTTAACATGCAATCCATTACAAATTAGCTAAGACGGCTAGGTCAAAAGCCCACCCTGAATCGCACCTGATGCAAAAGTGGCTATGACACTAGCAGCATTCCCACACTGAATAGCGAGGAAAAAAGGTTAGTCGGGACCATTGCGCAGTAAAATTCTACGCAAGGGTCCCGACTATTGTTTTTTAGGCGCTTCCCTAGTTCACGCATCAAACTCTTAGCTTCCGTACACCAAGTCCCGCTTTCCTCCACTACGACGGGAACAAAGAGGTACTTACCTCGTCTTGGAAGGGAGCATATTTAGCATGCTTTTGTATGGCAGCTCCTTCTGCTGCTGCACTAGCTGCCCTACATATACAAGGCAGGTGGGACATGGCGAAGGTACTTATGCAAGTTGCATCCTAAACTAGACAGCGTCCCCTTTCCCGAGAGATGAGGATTAATCAATCAGTCCTCTTGCCATTTGTGTGATTTAGGCTTGGCGGTTCCGGGGTCGCCGCTCAACCTCGTTAAGCATATTTTAAAGTGACGAGGAAATCGTCTAGCTGACTTGACACAACTCAACCCTTGATGTCCCAAAGAGTCCGCAATCGTACCACAAACGTGACAATCCAACCGCAGATAAATTACTATCCTCAATGAGCTCGTTGATTACAGCGCCCAAATACGGCCAGACTCTGGGCTTGATGCCGCCTCAAGAATAGCCAGATTCCTACCCACAGCCGCTTCATTAGAATCCGGCTGCTTGCTTTGTACATGTGATCGCGCCAAGAGCGCTGGACACCTTTGTCCCTTGGCTGCTCAAGACACACAGTTGCCCAAACATTTAAAGCCTCCGCCGTATATAACTAATAAGAAGATTGCCACCTTGGACATGAAGTTTTTAAGCGACTCAACCGTTAACCTCGTGGGAGGAGGTTAAAACGCCGATATATTGATATCCTGCATTCTTCTAACACCCAATCTGCCGTAGCGGATGATAAAGAAGTCTGCTGTCATTGAGCCTCATTAAGTTTTACATTGAGAATCGTCTCCAATGTCACCTTGAAGTCTTCGCCGATTTTAGACATTTCATTGACATTTCATAAAAACCAAGTCGGAGACGTTCTCATATTATACACCAGTGTTGGGACATATAGGCAACTACGGAAGAGTGTTAAGGCCACATGGGCAGGCAGCTGCTTCAGATGCTGGCGCGCCCGGCAGATTATTTCGTTTTTTAAGTTAAGGCAGCTGGAATAGCATCATGAAGAATGGGAGCCTCCAGGAGTGCGGGCTGCCATTTTTCTGCCGGTTCAACATTTGCAAATGATGTAGCATGCCCTGTATATGAAAAACATGCTTTTTAATGATAATCGTACATCAAAATAATTTATTGCCATCAGTCGTTTTCTATACAAATAATCATTATTGGTAACAAACGTCATTGTTTTCTACACAAATAATCATTATTGGTGACAGATGTCATCGTCGTCAGACACAATGTTGGGAATAATGATGTTACTAACAATGACGAATTTTGGAAAAATCGCTGCTATTGGCAAAATAGGTTATTAAATTATGAAACAAACATTACACGTTATCTGTTTCCCTAATAAGTTCGCCATGGTAAATAAATAAAGAGTTTACCATGCATTATATTTAAAATACAGCAAAAGAAACCAATGACGACGTGGCATGAATATCTTTGGAGAACGATATTCAATTAATTATCATTGGAAAAATTAGCGTCCGTTCACTATGACGAGTGGTGTTCGACTTAGGTACGAGGGGGCTGCGACTTTTAAGTTAGACGTGACGCTTCGGGTGCTTTCCTTTTTTTTTAATCATGCTAAGTAAACGTGTTACCAATAATGACGAATATTTTTTGAACATTGTTTGAACTAATTTTTAATTAACTTACCACCTACTTTTTAAATTTATTTTCTTTAAAATATCTTGCCTGTTCAACGATAAATAATATATTCCTAGACAGGATTACTCTATTATTAATAATATTTTCACTATGATATAAAATATCGAAAATCATGTAAAGGCGACACCTAAAATATCGTGGTTTTCTAGCGTTTTTTTCTAATAGCTTGTTTTTCTGCTATTCAATCACTGAACGGTTTTGATAACTTTTTACTTCATTTATTTAGGTAGTAGAATAACTATAAAAAGTTTTGAATTTCTTTTACAATTATGAATGATAGGGCGAGACATAAATTTTCGACCTCTTGAAGATCCACCCAGCTATTAGACATCTAAAAATGGATGTTACAATTGATTATCCCTAGACAAAAAGTACTTTTATAAAGCTAAAAAAAGGTACCTATTTTATTGGTGTATCAGACATCTAAAAATTGATGTTACAATTATTATCCGTAGATTTGCAGCATTTAAAACGAGTAATAAAACAAGCGCGCATCATATAAAATTACAAATGCAGTCATGTTATATTTCTACATTGTAAATGTAAAATACCTACCTACTTAGTGTACCTACTGTTTAATTATTACACAATGATCTCCAAGCACCTGCCCGTGCGCATGTCTACTCGACGCGTGACTAATATTAAATCATAGCGTAAGAATAATAAACGTTAGGTACCTACCTACTCATTTTGATATCTGTGTTAAGTACCTACTTAATAATGACGTCATATTATGCACCTATTTATAGATGTACATTCATTCTTACGTGTAGGTATTCATTATACATATAGGGTGACTTTAAATTAGTGAACGGTAGAAAAGGATATGCATGTACTTGTGATAACAAAGAACTTTTACTATGGGACCAAGGTCGAAAACATACAAAAAATTTTGAACTCCCATCAGCTCATCTCCCATAACAAACATCCATCCATCCAACGACACAAACATTGACATTTATAAATACTTGTAGGATACCTAATACCTATCACGCCTCTTTCCCATATCGACGTAAGCAGAGACCTCTTCCCTCCACTTGCTACGATCCAAACACACTTCCTTCACTTCAAATTAATTTCAAAATAATCTCTTCCAGTTCTTCGGCTACCTAGCCATGACGCTGTACGGCTTCGACGCATTCCTCAAAGCCAAAGCGTTGAAGAGTGGGGAATTGGCTCAAGGTCGTAGGGTGGTAGCTCAGCAGCATCATGTCACCACGCCTCCTGCCTTGCCTTAGTTGTAAGTTAGTGTATTATTGGAATAATTTTATATGGCGTGACACGTGTTTGTAATGTATAAAACTGTATGAAATATGCCACACTAGATGCCGTGCGTAGGTACGGACGGAATACGTCTTTGTGTGCGTTTCATGCAATTACAGTAAATGGCGATAAAGAATGCACATCTTTGGAAAGAGGCAATCGGCTTCGTCAATTTCGACTTCGTATAGCGACATCTGTGTCGCACACACCATGACGTTTGTTTTGTCAGTCGTGGTTCAAATGCGAGAGAGTGCGACAATAAAGTACCTAGTAAGTACCTACCTTCTTAGTTGTATATTCTGATGAACGATTAATCTAATAATTGTGACATTTTCAAATTCAATGTACCTATGAACTGACTGAGTGAGCCGCAAAGTGGCGAACTGAAATTTGAGTTAACTGCAAACTCAAATTAATGAAATCACCCGTTTGGTGGGAGTCGGCCGCTGTCTGAGATAGTCAGCGCGCGTAACGCTGGAAACTGCGTTCAGTGAGCGAAAACTAGCTGACTGTGAACACTCCATTTCAAATATACGGAAGGGCGTACTAAATCGATTCGCCGCAAACTAGTGAGCCACTAACAGTTTGCCTACTGGGGCCACCGCCTAACTTTTGTCGTTTCAAAAATATGTTTTCATCAATTTGTTCAATTTTGAAAATTTTGAAATATCAGAAGTGATGTGATGAGACTTGGAAAATGTGACAGTGTAGATATATAGGGTGACTTTATTAGTGAACGATAGAAAAGGATATGCATGTACTCGTGATAACAAACAACTTTTACTATGGGACCAAACTCGAAATCATGAAAAAAAAATGGTCCCCCATACAATTAGCTGGTGCATTTTGTATAGGAAGTTTAAAAATTTTTGAATGATTTCGAATTCGGTCCCATAATAAAAGTTGTTTGTTATCAATCACGAGTACATGCATATCCTTTTCTATCGTTCACTAATTTAAAGCCACCCTATATTATTGCTCGTGACTTTAGGTAACTACATGAAAATTAGCATTCGTTTGTATTCGGAAATACGATGATTGCCGATGTTTATCCTTTATCGCCCTTTACTACAGTCATATTGTACTGTAACTATGACGTCACCGCCAAGTCACATTTTGCATTTAATTATAACATCACGACACAAGCCAATGTTTGTAACGTTTAGCACCCACCTAGATTTTAATACTTTTGTACCTCAAAGTGTACTTACATAATCGTTTAACTATAGTTTTAAATACGGTTTATGTGGTGTTAGATCAATTACTATGAGATTAAAGGCAAGATAGGTACAGTAAGCCACAGATATACCTGACCCCCCATTTTAAAAATGTTAATTAACTTTTTACTCTGATCCAATTTACTCCACCGCCAAAGCGCTAACTCTTTCGAAGATGGGTCTTTATTTATTTTACGGGGTGTCAGGTATATTAGGATAGATGGCACTAATTTTAATTTTATTTTTGGGACGACAGGTATACAGGATGTAACAGAAAGGGTATATAAAGCCGAAACACAGCGATAGTCCTCATGAAACTGAACAACTTTCCCCAAGGAACATGGGTCGTAACTCGAAAAAAAAATTTCGCCTCCCCATACAAAATGCCCGATCAGCTGATCGAGTAAGTATGGGCGATCCAAAAAAATTTTTCGAGTTACGACCAATGTTCCTTGGGGAAAGTTGTTCAGTTTCATGAGGACTATCGCTGTGTTTCGGCTTTATATACCCTTTCTGTTACACCCTGTATATGTGGCTTACTGTACATTTGCAAAATAGGCCGTCAAATCTTAGGCATTTAACATCTTCTTTTGTTTTTTATATCGAAAGTGTCACCTTTAAGTTTAATGTAGTATTTACTGGATGGCTGTGAGGATTGTTTGTTACTTACTGTATTTCGCGATAACTATTGAACAGATTTTGATAAAACTTGGCAATATTGTAGCTTATAAATCAGAATAACACATAGGCTATATTATTTTAAGATACCATCATGATTTTTTTCGATATGACGATAAATGCGTACGAAATTGCGGGCAGCCTTTAGTTTCCTATAATTTCATACAACTTTTCTCTTAATGATTTATTTATCTAGCTCTAAGCAATGATTTTTAATAGGTATAGATATGTTATATGCGCGCACATTTTGAAGACTGTAAATAGACCTATTTATGACAACTTGTAGCTAGTCTCAGTTAGTCTGAAGACATGTAGAGTATGATTTGAAGTGCTGTCATTTATGTCATTGTAATCATTGTTCGGTACAGATTTAAAACGCCAATCACTATAAAGGTAACAGATCTATACCTATAAAAAATCATTGGCTCTAAGCCTAACTCAATGTAAACTTCATGTGATGTAGTAATGTAAGCTAACTTATTGTCTATGTAGATGTAAATAACGAATATTTTTAATATTTAAATTAAGTTAGTAAGTATAAGAAATTGCAACTGTCTCTTTCGCTCTTGTATTTTTTTCTTGAGATAGAAGATTGTTGACGGGGAAATATTACCCAATGGGATCGTATAGCGTAGTTTTTATGCAATTCTATAGGTTTATTTTTTTTTCGCTCTGCGTTAGAGTGCATTTCATGAAATAGTTCCTATACCGCGCCATGTTGGCAGCATTGAAAATTTGTACTGCGAAACACAATGAGGGTGTCAGTGGCTGTACAAACAATGCTGCCAACGTGGCAGCATAGGAAGTATTCTATGAAACGCCCTATATGCAATCAATTGTTTTTTTCTCCGCTCTGTAGACTGGCCGAATGGTTCAGCAAAAACAAGCTTTTTCTACTTTTCATAGTGTTTAAACTTATTAATCCCGTCCAATTGTTAATATTTTGCTCATATTCGTGTCAAAATATCCTTTTTATCTAAATTTTAAGAAACGTTCTTTTATCTTATTCGCTCATTTCAAAAGAAACTGCAAAGTTCGCATTCTATATACAGTATGAACATTCTTTCTTAAGTAGTCAATTGATTAATAAGCAATTAATTGTATTGAAGTAACTTTTTAACAATTAAATTATACATTTTTCCAAAAAAAACATTGAATAACATTTTGTACTAATTTAAAATCATGCACTTTTGTATTTATATGTGATTAAAGGCGAAAACTCACCGGATGCGTATGCGTTCCTCTGAGTTGTAATGTACGGAACTGTCTCCGCTTGCGTAACGTAGACGTACCTACACGTCGACATGACGCGTAGCCCAGTGTCAAATCAGGTTACACCGTACTACGCGCGTGGCTACGCCGTGCTTACGTCTACGTTACGCATACGCATCCGTTGTGTTTCAGCCTAAAGGGTCGTGACACATATGCGTAACGTACCGCGCGGAACGTTCAGCGGCTGGAGTAAATGTATGCGACGTAAATTCAGCTGATGTGTCATAGGTGACTTGAAACACATTGCGAGCGTATTGAAACGCACGTTCAGCGGCTGGAGTAAATGTATGCGACGTAATTTCAGCTGATGTGTCATAGGCGACTTGAAACACATTGCGAGCGTATTGAACCGAACGTTCCGCGCGGTACGTTATGCAGATGTGACCGCCTTTAAAACAATGTTACTATGTATGTGTGACTCACTCATTAATAAAATGTTGTACACTTTTCTATATTTTATGTAAAGTTTTAAATAAAAGAAAAACGCTTACGTGAATTACTGTTGTTTTATTATATAATAAGTAACAAACATTGTTAAAAATCTTCTATCTTTCGTATCCAATCAATATAACCATTGGTGAATAAAAATACTTATTAATTTATAGATTACTTACTTGATTATTTTATAAAACAAACTCATTTAAACAATCTTAAAATAAAACTAAAGAACAAGATTGTTGATATTCTAAATTCAAAATTGAAAAAAAAAAACTTAACGCGTAAGTGTGAACACTGAACACCAACCAGAACCTAAATAACTACGCAACATAAAACAGTCGTATTTGTATCTCTTTCTATCGTACAAGAACACCATTTGCTCGAGTGGGATAGATAAACACAACGGGTGATACCTATTTAAGCTATCTGTCCCGCTCTAGCAAATAACTTTAAAGAGTCATAGAAAGGGATAGATATATGGAAACTTATTTAAATCATCGTTCCTGTTCTAGCAAATAACAATAAATAAAGAGCCATAGATAGAAAGAGATAGATGCGGGATCTTGCTGTTTTATGCTGTGCAGTATTGAACAAGATTCTTGTACCAATTTCGACCTTAGAGCCCAGACTTAAAGACGAGTACCTTATTTGTGTAATAGAGGTATTCTAAAATGCATAATCGTGCCTTTGGACCCATTAACACCTTTAAATACTATGTTATTGAACTAAAAAACTATTTAAGAAACTATTGTTAGTATAAAAAGTAAAACTTTAAAAAAACAGTCCAAAAAGTTATCCAAAAAGAGTAGAAATTAAAAAGTGGCAACACTGTAGTGTCGTCCCGTTTTGCTTAGATTTATTAGAAAGAGACGACGCTGCAGTATTGCCACTTTTTAATTTCTACTTTTGGACAGACTGTAACCTCCTTATTTTCGGCTATGGACAAAACGTCAAACTAAACGAACTAACGTCGGACTATCTTTAAACCTCGTTTTGTAATAAGGGGGTACGGGTCAGGTAAAAAGAAACATCGTTAAATTAGAAGAAATTAATAGATACTAATTAATGAATCACCAAGTCAATGTGGTGTATTACGGCTTTACGACCTAATCACTCTCGTATGAGAGTAGGCTTTTGCCCTTGTAGAGGGGACGTTTAAAGGGCTGATGATGACGAATCATGAAAAATTAATAGGGATGATGACTACATTAAAAAAATAAAAAATAATTAGTCCGTCTTTTATGCTATTAAAAAATATTTGAAACACATTTTTTACCTGATCAAATACATAAATAAACAAAGATACAGAGCATCATAGTTACGGAGTGGGGGGTATTGACGTCACTCCTACGTAAAAATCGTACTAAGGCGTGACTTCACGAGCAACTTTAACCCAGTGTATCTTTGTAATTTTTATTTTAAGAGAAAAAAGAAAAAATACGTATCGAATATTTTAAAATAATCTATGTGAAGGAAAAAAAAATTTTTTAGTCATCATGTCTATTACGCAGTATTATGTTTATACCTAGATATATAATATAGGTAAGTATAACAATCGCTTCTGTATACATAATTAAATTCCTAAACACAATATGCCGATAAGAAATGCCAAGAAGTAACGCTAAATACCAATTAAATCATTAACCATTATATTCAGTCATATTACATACATACAAGTACTTTCTCTATGATAAGGCACATTCAAAGTAAATAATTTGCAAGTTATATCTAAATAACATTTTAGACCACACACACGGTGAAACGCAAATGCAACGCAACTGAAACTGCTAGTTACTTTTGACTTGCATTGCAGTTTCTGCTATAGACTTCCTTAGAAAACCACACACGACGCAACTAGTTTGAAACGTTTCGTTGCAGTTTCAGTTGCGTTGCAGTGCGTTTCACCGTGTGTTTTGGCGCTTTTAGTATAAGCTACAATTTTTAAGGCAGGGTAGACAGAGACCACAGTAGGGGTACTTGATGGTTGGATTTCTATATAAAAATATGTTTTTAACAATTATTTAAGTAGGTCGTTTTAGAATATGTTTTAAGTATAAAAAATTGTTTTGCTTAAGTGTATAAATAATGTTATTTTTATTTACATAAATGATTTAAGTTTTGAACTATATTTTAAGTTGCATTAGATTTTTTGTAAGTACTTAAAAGTAAGTTTTACAATATAAATAGTAAATACTGATACAAAATACATTTTTATGCAAAATACTAATACAAATTCACAACTAGCAAAAATACATACACATTTATAAAGTTATTATAAAAACCTTGAGGTGACAAGTTAACAGAGATTGTTCTTAATAATACATTTGTTTACCAAGTATTAGATTACTTATGTGTGTGATTAAACTGACTTTCTTGGCTGTAATAAATTGATAAAAGATAATTTAAAAGTTAAACATTAATTTTGTTTTTTTTTTCTGGTCATATCCATTTTTTTTATTGGTTTCGCAGCTAATCAGTTTTGCCACACACGTCAAATATAATTTGATTTTTTTTAAACTTTGGTCACACCAATTTTTTTATAGACTGTGCAGCTAGTCAGTTTTATCCCACACATTAAAATAACATTCAAAAACATAAATACAAAGTTAATCTTACCTAAAACATGATTTCTATTCGGTGAGAGTGTAAGTGAATAAATCTACGAAATAACCTCATCGTATTTTGTTAAGTAGTTCACTGTGGAGGCAGTCCCCGTTTCCATGCTTTGTATTTTAAGTAACCGTCGAATCCGTAAGCTATGATTGCGCATAAACCGAAGAACTGCAAAAAAAAGGTTTATTGTACTGTTTTATTTTTTCTAAAATTGTATTCGAAAAAGTGAGTGAAAAAACTTATAGTAGTGAAAACCTAAAAAGCCCGTTTTGACAGATAAGAATGTGACATTATTAGAGATGTATCAAATTAAATAGCCAACACAATTATCCGATTATTACGAAAAATCGATTTGTAGTTCATATATTTTTTTATCGATTTTTATTTTTGAGTAAAAATTTTTATTAATAATTCTAAATTTCAAAATTGATAAAAGGGTAGGTAATTACGTAATTGTAATGTGAATCTGTAGGTCTTTAAGTAAATCTTAGTGCCCATATTTGCTAACTTCAGTTGAATATAACATCTATATTTATTATAAAAATATAACAAAAATGCATTAACTTTACCGGGTCCGTAATTTAATATCGAAACTCATATGTTCGATTAACGCTAGTTCGACTGAACGTTTGTGCGAAAAGAGATTAGTGCGAAAGAACGTTTCGTCGACAAACGCTTGTTCGACTGAACGTTAGTGCGAAAAGGGATTAGTGCGAAACAACGTTATGTCGCCAAACGCTTGTTCGACTGAACGTTTGTGCGAAAAGGGATTAGTGCGAAACAACGTTTTGTCGACAAACGCTTGTCCGACTGAACGACTCTTCGAAAATTGCAGAATCGCTCAGCACATTATTGTAGTTAGGGATTGCAATCCGGTATCATTTTCAATCCGGACGGATTTCACCGGATTTTAAGTTTATTAAGGGCCTAGTATTTAGTGCTTTTAGTTCTGATAGTAATACATAAAAAGATAAATAAAATATATATTTATGATTGGTATTAATTGTATTTTTGGTACTATGTATTTGTAGGTACTAAATTAAATTATTTTAAATAATAAAGTAAGTAATCAGTCTGACTCTCATGTGTTGTATTGTATTATATTATACATGTTATTGTTGTAATTATCTGAAAGTAAGTACTTTAGTAATAATACTATTAAACTGTTATTAATAATCTATTAAAAATCCATACAATAACGGTACGAGTTTGAAAGCGCGGTCCTTATTACCCACAAATCCATTTATAGTATATATTTGGGTATATGGATTAGGGTAACACATTACTATAATTAATGAATTACTAAAAAATATAATGTGTATGGGCTGCTAAGTAACAAAACGCAAAATTGTTATTATATTTTCTTTGAGATCTGAACGCGACATGCTTTCAATGAATGTGGCTTGGACTTTAAACCACAATATGTGCTGAGCGATTCTGCAATTTTCGAAGAGTCGTTCAGTCGGACAAGCGTTTGTCGACAAAACGTTGTTTCGCACTAATCCCTTTTCGCACAAACGTTCAGTCGAACAAGCGTTTGGCGACATAACGTTGTTTCGCACTAATCCCTTTTCGCACTAACGTTCAGTCGAACAAGCGTTTGTCGACGAAACGTTGTTTCGCACTAATCTCTTTTCGCACAAACGTTCAGTCGAACTAGCGTTAATCGAACATATGAGTTTCGATATTAAATTACGGACCCAACTTTACCTGGGTTCAAAGTTCGAATAACTCGATTCTCGTTAAGTCATTAGTGCAATACAGTGATTGCTTCGTTACATCTCTATCAAATACCTCTTGTTAAAAAAAAAGACACAGGATGTAACGGTTTACGTAGTAAAGAAACAGTCGCTTTTATTTTGTAACTATCATGGAAAAAAGTATATTTGAGGATAATTGTGATATATTATAGCATTACACGTCTATAGTAGTGCTCTGAAAAAATCTAGGGGTTATATTTATAATTTTTATTATTCTGTTGATTTCGCGTAAATTACGTTCTATAGTCTTAAATAGCTGTCAAATCGGGCTTCTTAGGATGTCACTGGTTTAGTAATATAAATGTCAACAATGTTTGTGCCGATGGATGCATGTTTGTGACTCTTTCACGCAAAAACTACTTGTTCAGTAGTTGATAAAACTTAACAATATTGTAGCTTGCACATCAGAAAACACATAGGCTATATTATTTTGCGATATCATGATTCTTTTCTAAGATATGACAATAAATGCGTACGAAGTCACGAGCAGTCTAAAGTGCACCTTCATCATCATAGAATATTTAAGAGCCAGGCTCTTGTCAGTGGAATAATAGCCATCTTTGTCTTTTTCTGCCAACATATCATATTTTTTTAAAGATATGACGATGCATGCGTACGACGTCGCGGGCAGCATCTAGATATACCTAATAATTTTACAAATAACTTACCCCTACAGCATATCCGACACTCTCTCCAATTGTAGTAGCAAATATAGACAGAATAATATACGCCAACGCCACAGCACAGCAATAGAAGAACTCAAACTTCATCCACGGCCAATTATGATATTTCTCGACTAGATGGAATGTGTATGAGAGGAGAATGAACCCAGTTATTAAGATCGCTAGCCAGTATAGCAAGTTGTAGAAGATTGCTGAGATCCAAGCGCCCCAAGATACTTTTATGCAGATGAAACCGATTATGTTGCATAGCTGGAATTGAAGTTGTGGGTTAAACTTATTATCCTACTAAGTGTGCGGTCACACCGTAACGTACCGCACAGAACGTTCCATTTAAAACACTCGCAATGTGTTTCAAGTCACCTATGACACATCAGCTGAAATTACGTCGCATACATTTACTCCAGCGGCTGAACGTTCAGTTCAATACGCTCGCAATGTGTTTGAAGTCACCTATGACACATCAGCTGTAATTACGTCGCATACATTTACTCCAGCCGCTGAACGTTCAGTTCAATACGCTCGCAATGTGTTTCAAGTCACCTATGACACATCAGCCGAAATTACGTCGATACATTAACTGCAGCGGCTGAACGTTCCGCGCGGTACGTTACGCAGATGTGACCGCATACTATTATGTGCTGAAGGATGTGAGGATGTTTGTTACTATTTCAAGCTAAGACTGCTGAGTATCTTTGAAAATCTTGAGCGTCACTGGTTCACATCTCAGTGCCAGCAATCTATACTATTTGAGATAAGTGATGTACAGTCGCCATCAGATATATGGTAGCGGTCAAGGTACTCAAATATTTCGGAGCAGCATTAAATTTCAATATGTTCGTTACAATAGATGCGGCCTATAATATCGGAACATATAAATCGTCACAAATATCGGAACATTTATGGAAAATGTACTTTAAGTCTGTGCTACATAGTACACATTTGAATTCGGTACCAGGTAGTACCGAATCTATATTGACTTGTCAACGTCAAGAATACAAATATAACTAACTACACGCGTTAAAAGAGTTCGGACATGAAAGATAAATAACCAAGTAGGTTCTAGTACTTGATCAACAATTCAATCGTGATAGATACTTAGGTATAAGTACTAATAAAATAATTTTAAGTACCTACAACAACAAGTTTGCTATTTTATTATTTACTTACTTACTTATTGTAATATTTATTCTTTGTGATTTTCTTTTGTTGTAGAACAATAACTATTACTACACTGTTATACCCACCAACTGAAAACGACTTTTATCATTTACTCTACGATTGTTTCGTGATAGAAAAGACATACAAAATAATAATGCTATTTTTATCCATAAAAAGCAGAAAATAAGTAACGCACTCCCATCAGATTTGAACCCACGACTATGTGCTTTAAAAGTCAAAGGACAATCAATTACGCCATTAAGTAGCTGACATCGTTTTATCGAAATTAAGCTAATCATTCTACGCCCTTCAATTTTGACATTGCGTCAAAAGAACTTTTATATAGGCATTTAGTTAGGTAAGAATATTTGTTGTATTTAAAAGAGACAGTCACAATGACACTCTTTTCGGTGAATGTCACTACAAATTATTGATAACTTCGTGGGTCCAATCTCAAGCATTTTAAATTGTATTACATAGACTTAAAGTACATTTTCCATAAATGTTCCGATATTTGTGACGATTTATATGTTCCGATATTTGTGACGATTTATATGTTCCGATATTTGTGACGATTTATATGTTCCGATATTATAGGCCGCATCTATTGTAACGAACATATTGAAATTTAATGCTGCTCCGAAATATTTGAGTACCTTGACCGCTACCATATATCTGATGGTGACTGTACAACAGGAAACTTTACCATATTGTAGTTTTTACTGTTTATTTACTATAATAAAACTTTAGAATATTGTAGTTTGCACATCAGAATAACACAGAGGCTATATTATTTTAAGATATTGTGTAAGTTTTCTAAGATATGACGATAAAAGCTTACAAAGTCGCAGGCTGCCTCTAGTAACATAAAAACATAGTTTTTTGCCAACATCTCACCAATTGAACTCCTTTAAGTAGGCCAGGCAGTGTGGTGATGTAGCTCTTGTCAAACCGCACCACTTTCTGCGGAGAGGGCGGTGTCGTGGGGCTCTGTTGATTCTGACCGTAGTCGTTGTACATTTTGCTGTAAAAAAAATAAGCTGACTGTAAAACTAACATAGCTATGGGCTATGGACTACTATAAAACAATTGCAAAACTACAGGGTCTCTATATATGATACCTTATTAAATAATGAGAAAACTGTATCATTGTTTTCTTCCGTTATTTTAAAGTAATTTATTTTTAAAGTAAGGAAATATGGATGGATGCTGGGGTGGCCTTTGCACAGCAGAAGAATTTAGTAGGGCTATTAGGCTTGTAAAAAAAGAAATTAGAAAAAAGAAAAAATAAAGAAAAACCTATTCAAAAATGCAAAATCACACCACATAAAAAACAATAGTCAGAAATGCCTTCAAAGATTATATGACTCAGATCGAGATATCGTAAACCATGCACGATAGCTAAATAAGTAGAAGTAACTGTAATCAGCTCTAATTACTTTAAACATTATGTAAATAACTTTCAAGTTAACAATGATGTACGATACATTTTGACGAAGTTTTTATGTACATGTACATTGGAGGCATATGTATTAAATTAGACAGGTATGTGGCTTTAACTAGGGTTAATATTTAGCCGGCAAGGTCAAGCTTTCTCATATTTGAACAGATGGGAAGTCCACACCTTAATTTGTAAAGATATGTTTACTTACCTTTTTAACAGTTTTAAGTGATCGGCCTGGATAAAAGGTTTGTTACGTAACTACGATGATTTTCTTCGTTTTTAAAAACAAGCAATAGAACTAGAATTGCTGTTTTATAATAAGAAAATGAAAATAAACGAAACCACAGGCAAGCAAACAGCAAACAGAAAATCCTTTTGATTAAATGTCAGTTTCATTTTCATTCATTCAACGTCAACGTCAAAAACTGTTTTTTTTTTAAAGAACGAATGAATGAATGTCAGCTGAGCTTATCAATCAATCAATCCATCCATCCATCACTCACTCACTTTATTTTGAATTCTCGTGAAGTGAAGTGAGGTTTGTGAAGTTCGAGTGAATTTTGCACGGATTTTTTGCGATTTTGTTATTGTATTTGTAAAGATAAGTGTATCAAAGCTGTCAACACGTGGCTGTAAAGCTATAATAAATATAGCCGCCGCAAGTTAATAAACTTGCCGGTCGTCATACTGTCTAAGTTAAGAGTTTTAAGAAAATTGTGAGTTTCCGGCTTGTTTTTGTATGTAATGGGAGATAGGGATTGGAGACCGTTTATTTACGGCGGCTTGGCCTCGATCGTAGCGGAATTTGGTAAGAAATTCTTGTATTTATGTGATAAATTTAGTTACGGAATTATAACCTCTAATCCGTACTTTTTCAAGCTACTTTTCTAACTTGGTTACCGTCAACATTGATTAAACATGATAAAATTAACTCTTATGTGGATTTCCATCTCCAGTGACACAAACCTATACATAAAGTAAGATTTATACCTTATCTACCTATTTACCTACAGGAATTTATTTTTCTTTTTATAAGATTCAAATAGGTAAATTCCCTCGCTTATAGAAGACTTTTATCACTATTCAACGAAGGCTTAGACATTTGTTTCATAGGTATATGCTATATCTTTTATATAAGCATAATAAATAATTTCCAATATGTACATAATAGACTGATCTTTGTGTAATATCCTAATATCTACCTGTAATCAAAAAATATAATAAAGTGGTTTGTAAAGTTTGTACCTATACCTACTAATTCTTTAACACTGACACTACAAGCCATATCTTATTATAATCATAATTTTTGACAGAGATCCCTCTGGAGAAGCGAGAAGGAGATCACTGATTGGGGGATGATTGTGGAGAAGGGGGGCTTTGCACAGCAGTGGGACACTGATGGCTAAATAAGATAAAATCCCACTACTGGGCAAAAGCCAGCTTACAGCCAGCCTAATAGATATTTTAAGACCACAATCATATTCACAGGAACATTTCCAATAGACACAACAAAAACCCGTCTCCAGGTCCAAGGTCAGAAGATAGACCCTCGTCATGTGGAGCTGCGGTACACGGGGATGGTGGACTGCTTCGTCAAGACTTCGCAGGAGGAGGGGGTCAAAGCTCTGTACTGTGGGTACGTATTTTGTTTTGTATGTACCTATGTTTTAAATGGTAAAGAAGCATTAAATTCCTCACAGATAGTTTAAACTATAAAGCTATTTATTACATACATTCATACCTATAGATATCCATCACACTTCTCTCCCATTGGGATAGGCAGAGAACACTGCCTTCCACTTGCTACGATCCAAAAAAAAAAAAAAGAGGGATTCACTTTATTAATCCTTATAATATTATAAATGTCAATGTTTATGCTGATGGATGGATTTGTTACTTCATCACATAAAAACCACTGAACAGATTTTCATGAAATTTGGCAATATTGTAGCATATACATCAGAATATCACATAGGCTATGTATAATTTTAAGACAGCAGGTTTTTTTTTTCATGATATGACGATAAATGCAATAGAAGTTGCAGGTAGCAACTAGTCTTAAATAAAATCAACTATATTAAATTATTAGCTCTGCTCTGGGAAATACCGTTTTAGCAAACAATTAAAGGTTTATAAGATAACAAAGAATTGTCTTTGTGTCTTTTACGACTATGTGATAACTTTCATACATACATTTACATGGTGATTCGGTCCCATTTTACATATACTCTTATTATACTTAAGTAATGTACCTACCAATCAAAAATTAAAGTCTATAGTACTAAATCGCAAATACTGCAATATTTTGTCTCAGTGAAATATGTCATTGTAAATTATGTGAACTAAACTAGTTTTTTAGGTTTTGATTATGACCTAATTATTTTCTTATTTTAGCGTCTTGTACGTCTCATACTCCGTATTAAGGCCGTGGCCCCAGTAGGCAAACTGTTAGCGGCTGACTAGTTTGCGGCGTATCGATTTAGTACGCCCTTCCATATATTTGAAATAGAGTGTCCACAGTCAGCTAGTTTTCGCTTACTGTACGCAGTTTGCAGCGTTACGCGCGTTGACTATCTCAGACAGCGGCCGACTCCTACCAACACCGGTGATTTCATTGATTTGAGTTTGCAGCTAACTCAAACAGTTCGCCACAAATTTGGGGCTCACTCAGTCGCTAACAGTTTGCCTACTGGGGCCACGGCCTTAATCTTATCTATAATAAAATATGTAATTATGGGGGCTTAGCACGGCGTGCCGCGACAATTATCTCACGTATGCTGTCCTTATCACATTTAAAACTATAGACAGAGACGTAAGCGTGACAAACGCATGACAACGTCTTGTCACGGAGTGCCATGCTAAGCTAGCTGAGAAATACACTCTCACTGTTGCATTAATTTCTTAAATAAACAAAGTAAATATGACACTTAATGACATTTTGGCAAGAGTTCACAAGATATTTTAATTAAAATGAGTATTTTGGAAGGTACCTATGCCAAATGCGCCACGATGTTTATGTGGCGATAGCGACATTCTTTTTAGTGCGTATGTGTTTACGTGTTTGTTCTTGTCAACAAGAATATTATAGAAATAGAATTTCCTTATACTATGTCTGATAAGGTATGTCCCCACCAGCACGCTTTCGTTTTCGTTTTCATGTTCAGCTAGCGTTGCGATTCAAAATTCAGTTCGTTTAGCGTCAAGCGCTGTGCCCTACCTAATATCTTTTATTCTGAGGCGTGTGTTATTGTATGCGCTATGGTTTTTCGAGCATGCTTCAAATGAAAACGCAAGATGAACGTGAAAGCGCACTGGTGGGAACATATCTATTAGTGTTGCCGCTCGATAGGCCAATATCGATAGCCTATGGATAGCCTATCGATAGGTCAAAAACATGTACCCTATAGTGCAATATGGTGCAATAGTATCGGTTAACAGCAATACTATCGATAGTATCGATAGTTTCGATCGCTGCCGATCAATGAACTATCGATAGTATCGATACTATCGATAGTATTACTCTCCAATACTGAATATACAATCGATACTATCGATAGTATCGATAGTTTTGCACAATCGATAGTGATCATTTTTTCGATAGTATTGCATTTAGTAAGCAGGCATAATGGGTGGTAGATTCGAAATTGCTGGCAAACTGACTGACCATACTTGCTTTATATTCGTCCGTCATACATCCTACCACCCATTATATGTGATCATGTCATAATATATTCTACCACCCATTATGCCTGCCGTAGATTGTGCTATCGATAGGGTACATGTTTTTGACGTTTAACAATCGATTGTAAAACTATCGATTTTTCAGAAACGCTAATATCTATAGTGTGGCCGTGTGTTGTGTGGTTATTTAATAGTCTCGTAAATATCTTTTAAGGATCATTCAATTTGAGTTATTATTGCTATAACTACCTAAATATTCTGTCAATATGTAATTTAATAAATACGGTATCACGTCTGTATTCAATACATTTTGCAAGACAATCGTTATCTTATTAAT
This sequence comes from Anarsia innoxiella, assembly GCA_947563765.1. NCBI lineage: Eukaryota > Metazoa > Arthropoda > Insecta > Lepidoptera > Gelechiidae > Anarsia > Anarsia innoxiella. The sequence goes on from OX387392.1 coordinate 11,717,671, forward strand.
CAGTTATTAACCTAACAAAAATTCCTACAATGATTGAGAGAAACCAGATTATACCGGTAAATAAAAGATAAAGTATAAACAACTGTGAAATGGAATGATATGTCTTTTGATAATATCTTATCTAGAGGTAAACATTTTCGTTGATTATTTTATTCATATTGGGTTACGTACGGCTTAATCACTCTTGTATGAGAGTTAGAGGCTAGCGCCCCTGTAGTGGGGAGTCCCCACTACAGGGGCCCACTCGTCCCCACTGGGGACGTTAAATGGCTGATAATGAAGATTTATTTGACTAGCATATTTAACACGTGAACATACAATAAACAAATGCCTATCTATGTAGCTATAAAACTTTGCACCGGGACTGACAAAGCGTAGATTGTTTGACTAAGTAGTTGGGATACTCGTGTTGACAGATGGCGTGTATTTTTTACCTAAGCCTAAGGCACCGGGTTAACCAAAGAAGCGTGGCGGAGGGGCGCGGCGGAAGCGTCTTCTGAAGAAAACTCTTATGAGTATTAGGAATAGAGTCTAATTTACCGTAATTTCATCCGCGCTCCTCAGAGCACGCCACTCGCCCCGCGCGTCAAGCGGCGCCGCCAAGCAGCGCGGATGAAATTACGGTAAATTAGACTCTATTTCTAATACTCATAAGAGTTTTCTTCACAAGACGCTTCCGCTGCGCTCCTCCACCACGCTTCTTTGGTTAAAACAGCGCCTATGTAGTTGGGACACTTGTGTTGACAGATGACGTGTATTTTTTACCTAAGCCTAAGCAAAAACTTTGTTAATTTTAATCCGATCCGGCTTAGACTGCTACTATGACGTAGGTATACTCTAAGAAATAAATTATTAATAATTTCAAAAATTCCACCCCTAAGGGGATAAAATAGGGGATGTAAGTTGAAAGCTGCAAAAACTTTACCTAATAATAGGTACTTCTTAACGCGAGCGAAGTCGCGGGCAAAAGCTAGTACCTAAAGCTATGAATGATGTAAACGTAGACTTTTGTAAACTTCCAGAATCTGGCCGGCAGTCCTCCGCCAAGCTACGTACGGCACGATAAAGTTCGGTACGTACTACTCAATGAAGCAATGGCTTGCGTCGCGAAGAGCTGATGGAGGGACCAGGGAGCATCTACCTACTAACACCTTCTGTGCGGCGTTCGCTGGTGGACTGTCCAGTGCTATCGCTAATCCTACTGATGTGCTGAAAGTGCGGATGCAGGTATGTGATTGATAGATAGGTAGATTGATAGATTGGTAGGTAGATAGATGGAAAGGTAGGTAGATAGATAGATAGGTGCATAGATAGATTGGTAGATAGTAAGGTAGATAGACAAAATATAGATGGAGAGGCAGGTAGATAGATTGGTAGATTGATAGATATGTAGGTAGATAGATTGCTAGTTAAATAATAATTGGTAAGTATATAGACAGAAAGATAGACGGATAGATAGATAGATTGGTAGATAGGTAGTTAGATAGATTGCTAGTTAAATAGATAGATTAGTAGGTGAATAGACAGAAAGATAGATGGATAGGTAGATAGACAAATAGATTGAAAGATGAGAAGATTGATAAATACTTTGATAGAAATACTTTATTGCAAGGCAGGGAATACATGAATTCATTTCCAACACCACTTTTTTAACTATCAGTCAATTGAGCTTCGTACAATGGTAATAAGACGTTATATTGCTCAACTCTTGCGCAGTAAGACGTTCAACGAAGTAAAATACAAAGATAAGGCGTAGTTGCCCAACAAAACAAAATTGCATTGATAACAGCAAAACAATAAAAGTTAATCGTGCATCGGATAATCCAATACTTTATATGAAACAAGTACAGTATATTTATGTAGATAAGTTATCCTCTGAATGAACTTTTAAATCAGCCACATTATACTATATCGATGACAAATGTTTGTAATGTCAACCATACAGTATAATGCGGCCAAATTAAAAAGTCGTTCAGGGTGTCACTTAACTACTCTAAAAGACAGTACAAACACATGATGAAACGAAAGTATATTAAACAATACAATTTATACTAACTAATGTAATTTTATGTCGTCATATAAAACTCACAAGAATTAACTAAACACCCCATTTGTATGCGCGTTCATATAAATAAATACCTAAGTTAATTATCGTATGTAATGTATGTCTGTGTAAGCATCGAATGTATAACTTGAAGAATTAAGTTAACACTCTATTTGTATGGGTGTTCATATAAATAAATTCTCAAGTTAGTGTTTGCAATGTCTGGTACAAGTTTTGTTTTTGTTTTCGTATGATAATGATAACGTAAATATTGTCATGTGATATTTAAGTGATATATTAATTATAATAGTCATGATGAATTTGTATTCTGTCAAGGTTATGGGAGGTTAGAATTACTAATTTTATCGAATTAAATTTTTTCATTTAGAATTGATAATTTGTGGATCTTTTGAGAGCATATGATTTTACAGTCACGCGAGCCCATATTGGGGATATATTTTACAGAGATATTTCTTCAAAACATATAGCATTGTAATACGAGTACATACATACATACATACATACATACATATCCGTCACGCTTCTCTCCCATTGGGGATACGAGTAAAAACTAACAAATAATATTATCAATGTCTTTCATTTTATGATGTTTCTTAAAACAAATACACCGCACTAGGTTACCACGTCATAGGTGCTCTAGGTGGAACAAAATATTAAAATAAAATTCATTCCCTGTAGCACACCAGCCAAAATTATTATTGAAATTTGGCTGGGTGCTCTAAGTGGAAAAGGCTGGGTGTTCTTCGTGCGGTTGCTCAACGTGGAATACACCTTCCTGAGGAATCAATGATATTTCTTGGCGTTTCCCCTTCGCTATACACGTTGTGAAGCGGTAGTAGCTTTAGATAAAAAATAATATTCACAAAGTGTCCCAGAGTGTTCTGATTTCGAATAAAAACATTTTTATATTTTATTTAAATAATTTATTCCAAATTGAAAACAAATAAGAACAATAATGTAATTATTATTTAATTTATCCCTTCCAGGTAGGCTCAGAAAAACGTAACCTAGTCAGATGTTTCATAGACATCTACCGGCTCGAAGGCAGCCGAGGCCTTTGGCGAGGTGTTGGGCCAACGTCCCAACGGGCGGCAGTCATCGCCGCTGTGGAGTTACCAGTATACGACTCGTGTAAGAAGAGATTGATGCCAACGTTGGGCGATACGCCTGCCAATCACTTCGCGTCGAGCTTGCTGGCCAGTCTTGGCAGTGCTGTGGCCAGTACGCCGTTGGATGTTATTAGGGTATGTTAGTCTTTTTTAAAAATATGTTTTTAAAAGATAGGCTTTGCGCTGCAATCTGAATTCTTGTTAGCTTTTAGATTTTATTAATCTTAGTGCCCATTTCACCGACTATAGATAAAAATTATCCGATAGATGTTTTATACCTGTGTCTGTCTAAAGGTGCGTACAGACCATGTAACATAACATGTTATTTAACATCGTTATATAACATGTTTTACATAATGTGGTCACTGAATGTTATAAAACATGGTATAGTAACATGTTATTGATATGTACAACAATGTTATATAACTTTGATCGCGTGGATTGTACTGAAGAACGACAAACGACAATGGTTATATAACATTGTTATATTGCATTGTTATTCTAATGCGTACAGTATTATTTTATGTAGCAATGTTGAATACCAAGGTTACATAGTGTGGACGTGTTATAAAACACAAGTTAAATATTCAATTCAATTCAATAGAGATTTATTCATAGGTAACCCAAAATTACACTTGAATGCGTCAGAAATATAAAAATAAATAAAAACAAAATTATAACAAGTTAACAAAAGTAAAAGCAAATTAACTGATATGTTACATGGTCTGTACGCACCTTTAAACGTCACGTTTTATGAAATAGATATAGGTTTATCTGACGGTTAACGTTAACGGGCACTTAGTGCACAAAGTCCCCTGTTTCACGCTACAGATAAATTTAACTGACAGATAAACCTATGTTAAAAAAATGACGTTTTAGGCAGAGACATGGATAAAATATCTGCAAGATTTTTGAAACAGGAATTTAGTGTTCATATGAAGCGCTACCGTTAGGAAATGTCTGTACTTCAATAATTTAGTTCATTTTAGAACAATCTCAATGAAATTTTGCTCAATAATAAGCATGATTTATGAAACTGATATTTTTACTTACAGACGCGACTAATGAACCAAAGAAAAGTAAAAGGACAGCTAGCTAAACCAAATGAGAGGATATATAAGGGAACTGTTGACTGTTTCTTACAGGTAATACATTAATTAATATTAGCTACTAGCGACCTCTATGGAACAGTTCATAGTTTCATACATACCATATCTGTCACGCCTCTTTCCCATCGGGGTAGGTAGGCAGAGACTGCTACCCCATACTTATTTGTCCAATACAAACGTTTGTTTGTCTATAACTTACCATTCTAACAAATTATTGTAATATTCAAAATAATTATTTGAATTAGGAAATTGCATTATATTATAACATTCTGTGTTAACTTGTAGGCAGCTTTTTTTAAAAATCCTTTTGTAATTTGAAACATTTCATTCATCAAACAACAAATACATTTCATTTATTTTTTTCATTAATTCATTCAATTCATTTTGAAATAAACTAGCTAGAGTGCGTTTCATGAAATAGTTCCTATGCCACCATGTTTGCCACATTTCATTGTGTTTCGCAGTACAAATTTTCAATGGTAGCATTGACAATTTGTACTGCAAACATGGTGACATAGGAACTATTCTATGAAACGCACTCTATATGTACTTACATATTGTATTGTACATCCAACAAATGACAAAAACATTTCATTCATTCATTTTATTTCCATTCATTCATTAATTTCATTTTGTAAATAAACTACATGTATTGTATTGTATACCCCCAGACGGTACGAAGCGAAGGTTTCCCAGCTCTGTACAAAGGGTTCATACCAACATGGCTGCGGATGGGGCCGTGGAACATCATTTTCTTCATCACGTACGAGCAGCTTAAGCAATTCTACTGAATTCTGTGGGCTGTTGTTACTAGTCTTTGGGTTTATAGGTGAGTTAACTTTTATATTTAGTCGTATTATATGTACCTACATATCTGTTAGGCGTGTCCTATCGGGGAAGGTAGACACCAATGAGGAAGGAAATAAGGAGGTGCCACATTTTTTTTTCATATACAAATTAGTTTATGACAGCGTGCCAAGGTTGCGCCAAGTTTTCTTGGTAGATGACCTGTCAAACGATAAGTAGTACCATACAAAAATGTAGTCATTTTGCGCCAGACCAGGCACGCAGATCCAGACGATATGGCTCTTCCTTATATATTCTATACTCAAAGGTAGACAAGACACCACCACCCTCCACTTGCTACGATCCAAACACTCTTCTTTCGCACATTTCTTATTTTTTTTGTTTTTAGTCGAATCATTTGATACCATTAGTTATGGATGTTTTGTTACCCTTTCACGCAAAAACTACCGAACTGATTTTAATGAAACTTTTCAATATTGTAGCTTGCACATAACAGAATAACACATAGCCTATATTATATATTTTTAAATATATATTTTCCAATTTGTAGCGATGAATGATATTGATTTAACAAAGTTTCATTGATGGCTGCGAAATAAAAAAAAAAGCTGTATATAGTATATAGGGTGACTTCAAATTAGTTAACGATAGAAAAGGATATGCATGTACACGTGATAACAAACAACTTTTACTATGGGACCAAGGTCGAAATCATTCAAAAATTTTTAAACTCCCCATACAAAATGCAGCAGCTAATAGTATGGGGGGAACAATTTTTTTTTGTGATTCCGGCCTTTACCCCATAATAAAAGTTGTTTGTTATCACGTTTACATGTATATTCTTTTCTATCGTTCACTAATTTAAAGTCACCTTGTATAGCACAGGCTCTAGCTATACCAAAAAAAAAAAAACAGTTTTTAAAAGTTGCTAATGCTGCTGTGGATATAAAAAAACCTTATAATGAATATTGTAGTTAACTTTATTTAATTATTTGCAGGTCACCAAACGCAATAGCGTGATGGAATGACGCGAACTTAGTGAATATAGGTAAGTATAGGAATAGATACATAATGCTTGTTTTTATTGCATTTATTTATACACCCTGTATATTAGATTGGTGGTTGTTAACTAGATGTTATACAGGGTGTAACAGAAAGGGGGTATAAAGACGAAACACAGCGGTAGTCCTCATGAAACTGAACATCTTTCTCCAAGGAACATGGGTTGTAACTCGAAAAAAAAAATTGGCCTTCCCATACAAAATGTCTGATCAGCTGATCGAGTAAGTATAGGCGATCCAAAATTTTTTTCGAGTAACGACCCATGTTCCTTGGGGAAAGTTGTTCAGTTTCAAGAGGACAGCGATAGCGCTTTATACCCCCTTTCTGTTACACCCTGTATACTTTGTAATAAACAACTTTTTATATGAAACAATTTCACACTAGTGAAAGTCAAGCGATGAAGAACTTTATTTATGTATTGAAAAAAAAATCCTTTTTCATATTTCTCAAGATTTTGTGCCACATCAATATGTAATGTGTTTAATTTTGTTACTTTTTGACCTTTGACGTACCTACCTACCTATACAAAGTGACTTTAATTTAGTGAACGATAGAAAAGGATGTGTATGTACTCGTGATAACAAACAACTATTACTATGGGACCAAGTTCGAAATCACAAAAAAAAATTGTTCCCCCATTCTATCAGCTGATGCATTTTGTATGGGGAGTAAAAAAAATTTTGAACGATTTCGACCTTGGTCCCGTAATAAAAGTTCTTTGTTATCACGAGTACATGCATACCCTTTTCCATCGTTCACTAATTTAAAGTCGCCCTTTATACTTTTTGATGTTAAGTTTTTTTTTATAAATAATGTAAAATGTAAAAAATGTTCATATGTATAATCTATTATTTTTAAGTGGTAATAAGCTTTTAGATGTTTTTTAAATAAGTAGATAAATCATTGATAAAATGTCAATCTTGGCAGACATGTCCAATATAAATTACTTTATTTTTCCTTATATAAAACTTGCATAAGAAAGCTATGTCTACCAAAATAGGTATATAAAATGTCGTGATACATATCATGAGATTAAAATAGTGACACAAAGTGTCGCATAGTTCCTAAGTGTGTGGTCACATCTGCGTAACGTGCCGCGCGGAACGTTCGGTTCAATACGCTCGCAATGTGTTTCAAGTCACCTATGACACATCAGCTGAAATTACGTCGCATACATTTACTCCAGCCGCTGAACGTTCGGTTCAATACGCTCACAATGAGTTTCAAGTCACCTATGACACATCAGCTGAAGTAGACTCTTTGACTGGTTTTTTAAATCAATTTTATACTATTCAGTAGAGTTTAAAGAACCCAGCAAAAGTTGTATTTTTTAATTCTGGTACATATTTGCTGAAAAATATTAAATTAAAACTTCAATATTCAATTAGCGCGCAAAATGCTAATTTGACAATATGGCGTCGGTGACGTCACTTGCCTGTAACTAATCTAGCTAGATACATGTCAACCACATACATTTGGTTAACAAGTTTACAGGCCAGTGACGTGAGCAAGTTGACAGACCAATCAGGATCGTTTTGTGTCACGTGATAAACGTTCGAAAATATGCGTTTTTATTTACGGATTTTTACATAAATTAATAATTATTTTCAATTTTCGATAGTGAATTACCATTTTTAAACTTATATTACATACTGATTACAGTAATTAACACTTTAATTTTAACACTGTCAAATAGCCTATTACGTCGCATACATTTACTCCAGCCGCTTTACGTCGCATACATTTACTCCAGCCGCTGAACGTTCCGCGCGGTACGTTACGCAGATGTGTCGCGATCCTTAATACCTTTATTCGTTATATTTTAATTTAAGGTTGTTATCACATGATAATGTCAACCAAATACGTCCATACTGTTTAAATATACCTGATTTACAATCTTATATAGAGATCAGAGATATATACCTATTTCCAGCTAATATTATAAATGTCAATGTTTGTGCCGATGGATGGATGTGAGGTAGTTACTTTTTCAAGTAAAAACCACTGAACAGATTTAAATGAAACTTTTCAATATTGTAGCTTGCACATCAGAATAATACATAGGCTATAATATAGCCGCTATATTATTTTAAGATAGTGAATTTTCGAAGATATGACGATTAATGTATGTTTAAATACTAAAAGGGCAGTTGTCACTATTGAATCCATAGTGACATGTGCCCTTTTAGTATTTAGACATTCAAATGCGTACGAAGTCGCGAATAGCCTATAGTACCTATATTACTATACATAAATCGATAACTTTAGATACAAAACCCTCATTTTGTGAAATCTATAAGTATATTTTTCGATCATCTATCGATGTCTAAAGTCGAACGAATTTTGACTTTCTGAATATTATTTGTAAAACGTATTTCATGTTTGATATCTTTATAAAAGTGTAAATATACTTACTCGTATCTATGACCCAAAACAACACTATGCCAAACGTGTTTGCCTGATATATATGCCTGATGTAGCCTACTGAAGTTATTATGTCGCTCATACTATATACCAGTTTTTTATGAAGATATATCTTGTTTCTCCCGAAGCCGATTTTTTTGACACCATATAATAAAATGTCGGGACAGTGTAGGTGTATACTCTGGCATATGTTTATTTTGTGGGCAGTGAGTTTTTTTTTCGACCCAGAAGTCTTATGGTCTACCTACACACATCCGGGCCGTACCCGGGACGTATCCGGGCCGTGGCTCGTCAGGAGGGAAAACAATACGTCGTCATGACAACGTGTGTGAACGAATCCATAGAAAATTTATGGAATGATATTTTTTCCCCGACACGTCCCGGACGCGGCCCGGATGTTTGTAGAATAGACCATTAGGCCAAGTTGCATTGTCTTTCTTTTGTCACACATACATGAGTCATACAAAGAATTAGGTTAGAAACTGTCTTTCCTGTTCCTGATGATTAAGGATATTTTAGCATCTAATCCTCTAAATGTTTATACATGCCAAAACTACATCGGGCACAGATTATGCGGATATACATTAAGTTGGGAAATTAGCTTCCAGTGTTCTTAACTTTCTGGAACAGGAGAGACATATTTTGTTTTCTATGTCTGTATGACCCACATATCATCATGTCATATTCGTGAATTACCAAGCGTTCAGCTTCCTCATAGGTTAAGTAGCTAATTTGTACATAATCTCAACTGTAAGGCTTTATATAAATCTTCTATTGTTGAAATAAAAACCGTTTTTAACTTATTTTGTAAGGGTAATATGCATTTTTGACGATTTTTTGCGATTCGCTTGTAAGTTACGGGAAAAGAAGTTTGCATTGTATAAAATTCAGTAGATGTGTTACACATTTGATTTTTTTAATTCTAGCTGCCAAAGTAGGTCACTTAGGCCCAGAACACACGATGAAACGCAACTGAAACTGCTAGTTACTTATTATTATTTATTATTTTATAACATGGCTTCTGTCATCGGGGAAAATTTTGCCAGTGTCAGGTTGGGGAATACACGGCAATAAAGAACAAAATGGACGGTGTTGCTTTGAGTTGCATCTAAGTTTCAGCTATAGACTCCTTTAGAAAACCACACACGACGCAACTAGTGTGAAACGTTTCAACCGCAAACAACTTCAAACGCAATTTCATGGTGTGTTCTGGGCCTTACATAAAGTGTTGTTATTAAGATATTCTGAGTTAAGCTAGATAGGTACGCAACATAAGAAATGTATTATGGTATCTACTCTATAGAAATAATGTGATTAGAAACACGCAACGTGGGACAGCGTGGCGTGTGATACATTTGTTTCTAATTTCGTGGGACCAGCCCAATGATTTTTTATAGGTACAGCTAGCTTAGCATGGCACTCCGTGACAAGACGTTGTCATGCGTTTGCCACGCTTACGTCTCTGTCTATAGTTTTAAATGTGATAAGGACAGCATGCGTGAGATAATTGTCGCGGCACGCCGTGCTAAGCCCCCAGATATGTTATATGCGCACCTATTTTGAAGACTGTAAATTAACCTAACTATGACAACAACAAGAGAGAAAGAGCGATTGATTTTGACGCGAGAGCGATAAGGATGCGAGACATAGATTAGTTTTGAAGCATATTAAAGTGCTGTCATCAGCTGTCATTTTAATAATATTTCGGCACATATTTAAAATGACAATTACTATGAAGGTAACATATCTATACCTATAAAATATCATTGGATCAGCCTGTTTCTAGCGATATTGTTAGGTACCTCACTTCCATAGATCTTTAGTTACGTAGGTATTTAAGTACCAGCATACATTTTGAGTTTGGGATCTATTTAATTGATTAAAAAAAAGCTATTACAATATAATTGCATAGCGAATCCAATAAGTGAATGAAGATTGTAGAAACATTATAAATGTAAATGTAGGTACAAAGAATTAGCCAAATTACTAATGAAATAAATTATACACTGTTGATTTTTGGGTTTTATTTTGTCACTAAGTAAAGCATAATTTAGCATAATGATATTGTTTTTCCGTAAGTTTCTAGAAGACATATTGCGAAAAACTTTGATAGCGCGTTTTAGGCTTTTTGAAACTGGCGTCATCTGTTGGGTTTAATTGCAAAATGAATGAACGAATGGAAGTGAGACGGGATTCGAAAAAGACAGCAAAAAATAGTAAAAACAGCAAAAAGATCAGAGAAAAGAGATCTCGTATAACAAATCATAGATTTAACTCGAAGCTCTTTTAAAAAAATTAAAAAAAAACATTGAGCTAACAAATCAAACTTCTGCCAAACTTCTATCAAAAAACGTCATTCGTCCAAACAAACGTGCTACAGAAATCTTTATTTCTAAGTTTTATATCACATACAGAGTAATGCAATTTAGTAGTTAGTATTGCGATGCGAGAGTGGTGTGTATACCATGGATAAAGTAGACACGTGCGCGTGTCGGGATTCGAGCGCGTCGCTGGCCGTGTTGGCCGACGTGCAGCGCGCGTACGAACAGAGGCTCGAACTCATTGAGAGGGTTGGAGGGAAGAATAAGTTACAGGTAAGTGCTTAGCTTGTTGAATTGAGGGCATTTCATTCGTGTGGCTATAGTTTGAACTCGGATGCAGTTGGCAAAGAATCGCTTGCGTTGGAGAATCACTGGAGAGGCTTATGCTTAGCAGTGGGTAGATATAGGCTTAAATGATCATAACAGTGTAAATTACGGTCGTCAATCTGGCTGCACATTACTCAAAGACCCGTGTTTGTGATATTCTTCGTAAAGAACGGACAAAGTAAAGTTTATGTTGTTTGCGAAGTAATCTAGTTAACTTGTAGATTGTATTGTGATGATATTTTCTAAGTTATAGCTTTGAACTTTGGAACGTTGCTTTTGCCATATTATAGAGGAACCAGTAGCTCTTTACACATGGACAACACCCGCGTTACGAGGTCCTAAACCCTTCTTTCAGAAACAGAACCTTCTAGAATCTTCTAAATAACTTAGACGCATTACACCAAGTAATCCTTCCCTTTCAGTTGCAAATAGAAGCCCTACGCGCATGGGTAAGCGACCTGGTGGGACAGAACACCTTACTGGCACGAGCGGTTCAAGAGTTGGAGACGGAAGCCACCAGCCGGCTGCTGCTGGACCGGAACAAACATGCTGAGGTATGAGGATCGTCTTTATTGAGTATTTTCTATAAATAGGGCTCTTGTTAGTAGAGTCTACCTTTACGATAAGAAGTTAAGCGAAATAGATTTCCTATTGAAATGGAAATTCGCATTTATAGTTAACAAAACGTTTGCGGTGTGACCCAATTTGTTTTATAGCTTCTTTAAACAGTCAATATTTACCCTTTACCCGAAAAATACCAAAACAAAAGTGATTTGTGAAGTGAAAGATGAAGAGGAAGGTGAAGAATGAAGAGAAGATGGATGAAGACAGAGTAGAAGAGGAATAGAAACACATCAGCATACGCTACAAAAGGAATATCACGAACCGAAAGAAACAAAACACGACACGACAACATGTTTACCGGATTCGAAGCTTCAACATTTGACTTGATAAATTAGCCTCAAGGCATCAGCAAACAAAACACGACAACATGTGTAATGGATTTGTAGACTGGATTCGAAGCTTCAACGCTCAAAGTTTTAACAATTGACTTGATAAATCCGGCCCCAGGTTGAGCTAGAACTTCGAGCAGAAGTAGCGGCGCTCCGACGGCGGCTGGCGCGTAAGGAGTCAGATCTTCGAGGTCTGGTGGAAGTGCTGAGGCGGCTCCGGGAGTTTGACTACTGCACTCTTGAAGGCATTCATTTTTTTGAAGTCACCGAGTCAGATATTTTTGGGACTGTTCAATGGTGAGGGCTATCAACAGTTATTTTAAGAACCTACTAGTACTAAGTTACCTAACTTATTTTGATTTAATGAATGTAAAGCAGAGCTCTCAACGATGTAGATTAACGTTAAACGTACCTGGTTAAACGAATAAACAGATTGATTGATTGATAGAAAAAGTCTTGGAAAATCCTTGGACGCGGCAGCACAATAGGTCATTGTGATGGGTTAGGGAGGCCTTTGTTTTGCAGAAGACTTTATATAGGGTATCTGCTCAGCCAGAATATGATAATATTCTAAAAGGGGGTTCACTCGAATGTCAAAAGGCATGAGACATCGTTGGACACGGTCAAATAACCTGAGTTTTTTGAGCAATATTGGTCTGTGGTCTTCTAAAACTTGACATGATTAAGACTGGGTCAAACCTTTAAATCAAGTGGTAGTTTTACTATCTGTTTAATAAATGCTAAATATTTCTCCCCTTCTCTATCACCAGGCGTAAGAAGATGGGGGAAGGGGACTCTGCTGACCGGAAAAGCGCGCACGCGCCACCCAGAAAAAACGTTCGACGCAAAGTTCTATTTTGAACACGTTTTATTTTTCTACATCACTTTGTATTTTTCAAGTTTTCGAATATATTTTCAGTTTTGATTCATTTTTTGTGTATTATTCGAGGAATTATAAAATGAGCTGTAATAATTTTCTGAAGTAATTACTGGAGTAATGCTAAAGTAAGCCTATAAGTGCCAAAACACACGGTGAAACGCAACTGAAACTTTCAGTTACTTTTGAGTTGCATCTACGCAACTGAAACGAAACGTTTCAAACTAGTTGCGTCGTGTGTGGTTTTCTAAAGAAGTCTATAGCAGAAACTTCGATGCAACTCAATAGTAACTAGCAGTTTCAGTTGCGTTTCATCGTGTGCCTAACTGATACCATTCTTGAAGTTTCTGAGGGTGGGAAATAGTGGGAACTAATGTCAAGTAATGCTTCACTCTCGCTTGTCTTCAAGTGACGTATTACGTCAGCCAAATCCCAACTTTCGTGCCCTCCTTGCCACTTCCATAAAGAGCGGTCTCAGTAAAAGCTATAGCTATGTTTGTACAATTAAAACTTTTTTAAAAGTATAAAACAGGTATTTATTTTTGCTAGAAGTTGAAGCGGCCATGCAATGCTCGGGAGTTGATGTCTATCAACGAATCGCTTCAGAAAGAGATCTGCGCTAAAGAAAGGTAAATCACATTTATTTAAGGTTGGCAACAAAACGTACATTATGAAAATAATAATTGAAATTATTGTAGTAACTAGATAAATGCCGATTTAAAAAAATGATAAATGCCTGATTTATGTTTATGGATTAAGAAGGAATATGAAAAAGTAATTATCATCAAAGAATGGATAGTAGTGTCTTCAAACATACCCATGCTCAGAGCCAAAATCCAAAAACAAAATATAAACCAGCACTTATGCTATCATAAATGATAATGAAAGAAGAGGTAGAGTAGGAAAAGGACTCCATTCTGCATATTTCATGTCACTGCATCTACGAGTATTCAACTGTGAAGACTAAATTGAGTGAAGTCTAGGACCTTTAATTTAAGTGGTATCCGAATTTTAGCAGCTTGTCTATTAGGATCCACGTGCGGCACACAGAACTTAATTATTAAATGTTATTAATATCCGTCACTCCTCTCTCCTATCGGTGTAGGCAGAGAACACTCCGCTGCACATGCTTTGATCAAACCACACTAATGAAAATGAAAAGTGTTTTATTCAAAAATAGGCAAAATTCATTACACTTTTTTGATGTCACTTTTTTAATCTAAAACTACTGCCGGTTCACTACCTGTATAGCCGAGAGGAAGAAGACGGCAAGAAACCTTCGGCACAGGGCCCTACGTTATGTGCAATATATCTTTTTTTTAAATCGAGACTCTTATATACAATTACTAACTACTTTCGCTTTATCCACTATTTCTTATTTTTAGAGAAATACGAAGACTGAATAAAGACGTTCAGACTTACGAACAGACGATAGTGAATTTGAGAAATGAGATGTCTGCGTATCGGCATCGGGCGTTGTACGTAATTTGTTATTATTTTTATCATCGTTGCATCATAGTCAGCGATATCATTACAAGTAACATCTATATGATCATCCATATCATTGGCAACATTCATATCATTACAAGCTACATTTATATCATCACATGCTACATCTATTTCATCACACGCAACATAAATGATGATGTCATTTCAAGTAGCAGTTATATTAAAAAATGCAGAATTGATATCATCACAGGCAGCATGTTTATCGCTTTATGCAAAATTTATATTGTTACTTGCAGCATCATCACTTACTACATTGATATCGTCACTCGCAGCATCTATATCATCACATGCAGCATCAGTATCATGACACGCAGAATTTATATCATCGCACGCTATATTTATATCATCACACGCAATATCGATATCATAACCAGTGACAGTAACCCTATCATTATCATCACCACGACTTACATCATCACAATGCTGTTTCCAGTCTAGGTCTATTGTAGTCTTTGTTTCATTGTTAGTTCTTTTGTCCACTTGTACGACCTACCCATCTCACCATAATCATCTTTAGCCTATATTTGTTCACTGCTTCTCTAATATTGTCATCTTCCAGGGAGAGTCCGAAGAAAGACGCAGAGGTTATGGCTGGGATGTGCTGCGCTAAGACAGAGGTACAGTCTGTTCGATATAACATTGGTCCAAACACGTTTTATTTATACACAATGTTTATTACTATGTTGGGAGGTAAGTTCTCTATTTTTGGCAGGAACTTTACAATCTTTCGCAATTGCAATAGTGTTATTTATGAAAAAAGTCGCGCTGAATTGTCCTGCCTCTTGAAGATATAGGTAGTTTTGGCTTTGCACTTGTCAAAGTGAACACCATCGTTTTAGGCAGCCTGTCCATTGGAGCGGAGAAACGGAGAAATATTAACAAATGGGATTGCAAAAAGACTCCGCTCAGGTGCAGTGAACAGTAACCATTTATAAATATTACTCCGTTTCTCCGCTGCGTAGGCTCACTCCGCTCCAACGGACAGCCTTAAGCCCCACCTAACATCCCAAACTCAATTTCAAAGATGGTAAATAGGTACCAAACCAGGCTTTTATTCCAAAAACATATTTATCGTTCTTACTTGTGTACGACTGGAGATACAAGGTCAGATTTCCACGGATTCTTAAGTTAATTAAAGTTGCAGGCCTAGAAAGATCTGTCTAAAATCCTAAAGGTAAAAAAATCCAAATTTGAAAATGTAAAGTACCAAGTGAGTCTGTTTCCTGGTCGTGGCAGTGTGGCGATCTTGACGGGGTCGACTACGGCGAGTTGCTCAAAGAGGAGGCTACCAAGTACCAGAACCGGATACGCAAGATGGAGCACAATCTTAAGGTATATACTTAAATACATGTGTGATGCCTCTTGCCCAACGAGATAGGTAAGTAGAGATCAGAGTATGTATGGATATAAAGGTTAGTGCTACTGAAATTTAACAATTTGTACATTTTTAAAAGTAAAGAGGATTTACGATCTTTGAACTTCAGTTTATGAGCTTCAAGGCTCTCAACTTTTCTGCAATGCGTCGTCATGATATTTTCACAAATTATAATAATATTTAAATCAACTATTCTAAAAAAATCCATAACTTTGTCATTGAATCCAATCTCAAGATATTTCAGCTGGGAAAGTCTCTGATCATGGGAAGCCATTTTTAAATATATTTTTATCGTCACCCCCCAGTGCTCAGGCGAGAACGTGCGTGCCCTTCGGAAAATAAACGGGGCATTGAGCGAGGAGATGCATGCTCTTCGCCGCGTGTGCGCAGCTTTAGACGAGCAGTGCCGAGCAGCAGCCACACGGACTGCCTTCAAGGATGATATCATACGCGAGATGCGGCGGCAGCTGAAGCAGGCTAAAGCTAAGGTAGATTATTGTAAGTTTTAGTTTTGCAGAAGTTGGTTAGAAGGGACACTATTTTTCGAGTTAGACATTTTTGGGGATCATTTTCAATCTGCCATAAACTTAACCTTGTTTTCCGTTTTTGCAAAGCCGATCGGTGAATGTTTTGACCCATCGCGGCAGACTTAGGCGACAATGACGAGACGAGCTCGACTCATTCAGCGAAGAATGACAAATCTTGGCACACAGCAGAACTGGATGGAGAGCAAAAAGGGAGGCCTTTGCCCAGGGACGTGACTAGCTAACTCTATCTGTAACCTTAATCACGCTAGCAAATTCAAAATAGCAACTGAACTCCCAACAGCTCCGCGAAACAGATGTGTCCACAAAAGACCGCGACGAGTTCGTCGACAAGTTGAGCTCGCCTTGTCGGTCGTTAGAATCCATGGCTCTCTGCGCTCAGCCTCGTCGACGATCGCCGTACACCCCGCCGCACACGCAGTCACAGGCGCCTTTGCATCCCGACAGCGATGATTGTAGGAGTCCAAGGTTGGATGGGTCAGGAGATGAAGCGGTTTCTTCTTAGTGTGCGGTCACATTTGCATAACGTACGCCGCTGAACGTTCGGTTCTTTACTCGCAATGTGTTTCAAGTCACCTATAACACATCGGCCGAAATTACGTCGCGTACATTTACTCCAGCCGCTGAACGTTCGTTTCAATACGCTCGCAATGTCTTTCAAGTCACCTATGACACATCAGCCGAAATTACGTCGCATACATTTACTCCACCCGCGGAACGTTCCGCGCGGTACGTTACGCAGATGTCGCAAACCTAGATTACTTGTAGAGTTTATTGTTTTTTAACTTTTGTAATCATGGGTTTCGTTTTTTTTTGTATGTAGGTAAATTAAGAGTATTTTACTAAGTTCAGATCAGAGAAGTTTGGTAAGGAAGGTTCCAACTTTCGAGGCTTAATTAAACTTGACGGTTTATAAGTAGAAATAGTTAAAGATTGACAATCTTATTCGGTTTTGATAATGAAAGCGTTATTTTGCTTCGTAACTCCATATTCTAATAATCAAAACATAAAAACAAATTCATAAGCATCTGTACTTAGATGCCAAGATAAATAGGTTTCTATTCAGGTATTAATACATTGATTTACCAAAAATAGAATATCTGAAAGAAAATTCTTGTTAGATAACCTATTTAATTCCAGAACGTCATAAGTTCATAAGTAGTCGCCCCCAATTGCGAGATATATTACTTTTATGTTTTAGAAAAGCTGTATTTTTGTAATTAAAAATAATGTTTATTGTTTTAGATGTGTATTACCGTGGCTAGGCTGCTGACGCTGTTATAGGATAAATAAATGGAAGATATGTTGTTAAGATTGCTTTTTAGTAGTTAAAGGACCTATTGGCTAAGAAGCAAAGTCATTTACAGTTAATTTTGCCTCTCAAATAGTATTTCTTATGCTACCTCAAAAAAAAAGCAAGTTATGATAGATAGGTTGCTTTTTAATCTAGTTGGTTCAGAAAAAGTCAAAATTTTACATTTTTTGTTTGATTTTTTTAACATTTCATAATTTGAGTGCCTAAATATTGACGAAGCTCAATATTTGGGCACTCTCAACAATTTGATGAAGAAAATTTTCAAGAAATTGAAGAATACGAAATCACGAGGTAATGTAATTCTTTATTAATTTTGTACTTTCTGTTTGTATTGTGTTTGGACCAATGTTGTTTGTTATTATTTTATTGTAGTTCTTATTTGTTTTTGTTGCTTTTATTTTTTTTTCTTCAGACTGGATGCCAAGCGTGTTCTCCTCCGAGGAAACTGTGTAACCAAGGCATACAATTTGATGAGGAGTGTTTTGCAAGAGTTTGTATTTTTTTTAATATTATTTAAAATCTCAAATCTTTGCTTTTATCTCATTTACTTAATGAAGGCAATACACAACGGATCAGTTTTACTAACGAACTGTGTATACAAAACTAGTCCATTTGATGAAAATGTTTTTGCAAAAAAAAATGTGTTAAATGTACCTATGTACGTTACTACTGCTCCTATCTACAATAAAAACCGATTCCCGTAACTAACATAGAATAAGCATTCAAATCAATTTACCAATTAATACTATTTATTCCAGACATCTTCGCATACAATTTCAATGGAAAATCTTTGTGAACTGGAGCAATCGTTCAGGAGTCAGTTTCCGTGCTCAACCCCTAAACCAACAGTTCCTTGTGATGATCCATGTCAGGAAAGTCGCCCATGTCCTTTCCCTCGCAAACCATTACATTCTACTCCTAAACCATGTCATTCCCCTCGTCCATGTCTTTCTCCATGTTTTCCTATTCCATTTCCAAAAGATTTTCGTAAAATTCCTGGCCCACGGTCTACTGAAACTCCTAACGTGTGTTCTTCGAAGCGATCATCGCCTTGTGAGGTTATTCGGACTTTCCTAAAACCTTGCCGCAAAAGACCAGCTTCACCTCATTCTCCAAGACCTCCCTGTTCTCCTAGACCTTGCATAGTTCATCCTCCAGGTATTAATCAGGGGCACCAAGCTGGTCCGTCCACTTGCAAAAGTGTCCCTTGTAGGATCCCAAGACCTGTTCCGCTAAAACCTCGGCGAAGTAAATTAATTTTACATCCCGGTAAATGTCCAAAGACTGGTCAACCTTGCTCCAGTGATTTATACCCTTTTCGCAACGAACCAAGGTCTAACAGACCTTGTGTAATACACCCACCCGGGATTTGCCTAAAGACTTGCGAGAATCGAAATGTAAAAAAGGATAATTACAGACCGTCTAAGAATTATTGTACTCGCTGTGGTGAGCGTATGCCATGTCCGAGACATAGCCCTCGAAAAACTGAACATCTTCAGCAATATGCAGCTCCAAACCCATGTGAAGAGACTAATGTCTGCGAAAATGAAAGCCCCCAGTTATTATCAATTCCCCGAAAATTATACGAAGCCGCACAAATTCCTTACTCTTCTACGTTAAAATCTATTTTAGAAAAAATTCAATATCTACCTGTTGACCCCGCCCCTGGTCAAGAAGAGCATAAGCCTTGCTGTCGATATGATAATGCTAGACCTTGTGACGAAAGGCGACCACAACAACCTGACAGAAAATCTCGCTCAAAACTTCGTAGTCCTAACATCAAAAGGTCAAAAAGCTTTTGTGTAGATACTACAAGCTCAATATCACCATGCCCATCTTTAACAAAAGTTCCATGCGCACGACGTCCCAGCACATCATGTCCAACATCGCCGAGACTCTGGTCAGTCCTTTCTGAAGTTTTTAAAGGGTTCCAAGAATCCTGTCAACATCAACATGTTTGTAACGACCCTTCACCAAATCCTCTTTGCAGTGAAGTTTGTTGTAAAGGTCAGTCGACTTCTCCTATCCCTTCATTCATTTGTCCTGAATCGCCAAATGACTTGCCAACAAAGTGTAAACGAGCGCGTTTGCAACCGGAGTGTCCGAAACCAACGTGTGTTAAAGAGCCTTGTCTAAAAGGAACTTGCCCTAAACCACCTCCTGCACCTCCTACACCTCCTTGTAGATCACCTTGTTCGGAAAATACCAGAAGACATATCTGTTTGAAATCTCCAAAACCGGTATGCACCCCTAAAAAGCCTTTTTGTCCAAGAGGTGTCTGTTCTAAGCCTCATAGTATAAGATCTCCATGTGTATCGCCTTGTATTGGGAGCCCTCAACTCAGTAACTGCAGTCTAAGATCTCAAAACCCCGGACCACATAAAAAGGAACGTTTTCCAAGATCAGCTTGTTCTAAACTTCATCGTAGATCTTCACCGCGTTCTGGATCACCTCGACCGAAATCTGGGTATACACCTCCCTGCCATATAACTTGTTCAAAAAAACTCGCTTCAAAAGACCCTCCATGTTCAAAACATCTGGGTAAACTTAACTTACCGAGATCACCAAATTCTTGTTCCCCTCAATCTCCAGGCTCTATATCCCCTTGTCTTGCATCATCGGGTTCCCATCAACAGATTCAATGTCCAACATCCTTATGCCCGCAAATGTCTCCTGGGAAACCTACTTGTCCTAAATTTTTGTGCTCTAAAATACATGGGAAAACATCTCCGTGTTCTTCAGGATCTAGATCTCCTCGAGCTACATCTCCTTGCTCACCCAGACAGAGTGTTTGTCCAGGACCTTTATGGCCACGACAAATTCCTCAACCGACATGTCAAAGATTTCCTAGATCACCGTGCCCTGGTGTTCCAAAATCTCGAAAATCAACAAAATTATCTTGTCCTTGGCGATTAAATCCTGACCCTTCCGTGAAATCTACTGAAACTAGAACTATACTGCCAGAGACGTGCTCGCCATGCCCAAGTCCTAAAACATTGATTTGTAACAAGCCTGAATTAGAACTGACAAGTACTAAAACGATGGTGCCAAAATGTTGTTTAAATTCACTTAGTCCACCTTCTGTTTGTGGTTCTCGACAGAGTTCTCCTAGGGAAAGTTCTACGTGCTCTGTACAAAGTGTTTGTTCCAATGAGTCGCCAAGAAAACAATCCACTTGCCCCAGGTCTTTATGCCATCATTCGCCTCAAAGACCTAGAAGTCCATCTGAACCTAATTGCCCCCGATCGCTATGTCCCGATCCACATCAGGAAACATCGTGTCCAGGGTCACCCCGGTCTATATCATCGTGTTGTTCTGTCACTTCTAATCCCGGATCGCCTCGTAAGACAGCACCTCGTCCTACTTTCTATCACACCGAATCTCCTTGTATGCCTCTCTTCTTTTTTGGTAAGCCGTGTCCACCACAATGTCCTAATAAACAGATGTCTACATGTTCTACATCTACAAGGTCTCCTTGTCCAGGATCCCCTCGTCAAAAATCCTCGTCCCCGTGTTCGAGGTCCCCATGTTCAAAACCCCCTTGCCCAAAACCTTCCTGTCGAAAATCCCCTTGTTCAAAATCTCCATGTTCGAGGTCCCCTTGTTCGAAGTCCCCTCGTTCAAAGTCCCCATGTTCAAAATCTCCTCGTTCAAAATCTCCATGTCCAGGTTCAGAAACTTCTAAGTTTTCGCCTCCCAGATCTAAATGTCAATGTCCTAGTAAATCTAAATGTCAATGTCCCCCCCCTCCGTCCGAATCCGGCACATTGCCCCGCTGCCCAGCAGAAGCTCTCCAACAAGACCAAACGTCAGTCGCGGCGACGCTAAAAGACTTTGTCAGCAAAATAACGTCGTATGCAGCTAGGTATTCGGAGAAGAAGCCTGAACCTTCAGAGAATGAACAAACATGTTGTCAGAATTTGGATTGTTCTATCATTGAGGCGACTGACGGAGAGACAACTGATGTTAGTCAGAGTCGGTAAGTGAAGTTCTGACATCTTTTAATTTCAATTACACCTACTTACGTAGCTTATTAAAAACGGGTCGGCCTGTTGTCCAGATATAAAAAATATCTCACGCGCATTTGAAAATAGTCGACATTGTGACAAAATTCTCTTCTGTATTTATGCCACTTGATATCCACCACTTCATATGTCCTGTCTATGCTCTATCCCAATATTATTGAAATCGATTGTCATATATATTTCTCCAATAT
This sequence comes from Anarsia innoxiella, assembly GCA_947563765.1. Taxonomy (NCBI): domain Eukaryota; kingdom Metazoa; phylum Arthropoda; class Insecta; order Lepidoptera; family Gelechiidae; genus Anarsia; species Anarsia innoxiella. The sequence goes on from OX387392.1 coordinate 11,739,685, forward strand.
TTCAAATAAAATCGGTAGTCGAACCCCTATGCCGATATATCTTTGAGCATCAAATATTTTCTTTGATCAGGCCATGCGCAAGAGATGACAAACGCTGTGTGCAATTCAAGAAATCATGTGAAAACGTTCCTTGTGTAGAAGAGTTATACTTCAATCGTGATATGAAGAAGGCAGCTGCTTCAATTGATGCTTGGTAAGAGATTCCTGTAAAATGATCACCGTATGCAATTTTACATGGCATTTAACGTCATTTCGTATCAAGAAGTCAAAGCGTTTTAGCAGAAGATAGGCCTAAATGGCGGATGCTACACTAACATCAGTGCCCGTTTCACCAAATACCTACTGATAAAATTTATTTGACGGATAAACATACGTATATTTCATAAAACATGATGTTTTGGATAGAGACATGTATAAAATATCTGTTTTATCTGTAGATAGTGAAAAAGGTACTAACTCTTTAAGATGATGATGATACAATTAGGTCGTAAATGTTCTTAATTCTAGTTTAAATTCTAGTTTAAGTTTACTCATGTTTTTCTTTTCCAGTGACCTGTGTTTAAACGATGAATGTCTACAGGTAACGTAATATTATTTTATGTACTTATTCATTTATACAATTTTGTGATAGCACTTTCTTAATTGCTTATGTAGTTGCTAACCTAACTTCAGATTTGATTTTAAAATGTATTTATTAATTTACAGCCTATAACCCCGTGCGATAAAAGGACGAATGAGTAAGTATTTTTTTTTAAAACAAAATACCTACTTACTTAACTGTATTTACATTATTCAAGGTTCTATAAATATTTTATTATTTCCTTTTCCAGAACCAGAGATGCTCAAACTCATGTAAGTATTGTCAAATATCTACAAATTAATCTATGAAGGGATGATAAACAGCACCGTACCAAATTTTCCAAAAAAAAATAGAGAATACTATAACATTTTATATTATACATAATATCCGTCATGCCTCTCTCCCATCGGAGTAGACAGAGACCACTTCGCTCCATTTCCTACGTTCAAAACATAGGTACAACTTTCGCTTCATCCACTAACATTTTACCACTAGAAAATCCATCCCAACCTGTTTCAACCAGGAAAAGAAATACCCAAACAAAACAACTGAACGTTACCTGTCGTGCGCACGAGTGCGTCAAAGCGCTAATGGCGTCGTGTGACGAAATGCGTCGCGCCGGCGGAAACCGAGTCTCTGATCTATAATGAAGTGTATAGGGTGATTGAGTTTCACTAATGTAGTGCATTATTTGTTGCTTTGAATTTTGGTGTTGGGTGTCAGGTGTATTTATTTGGATTTAGGGAGAAGGGTTATGATTTTTGATGATGAAAAGAATGGTGGAAGTCAAAAACTATTTTAATTTTTCATCCTAAAAGTATGCATTATTTCTTCTAAAGCCGTTGAAAGTCCAGTATCTTCGAAAAGTAGTAAAAGACTCTCGAGAAATTAGAATCTCATAAACCCAGAAAAATTATGACCGCGTTTAGAAAAAAGACCGTATATTTATTTAAAAAGTTACAAGTATAATTGTAGCGAAAAATCCAAACTTCTCCGTCTCTATTATTAAGGAGAGACACCTTTTAAGTATATTTAGCACTAGGTATATTACAAAAGTGCCAAAGAAAATCTAGCCCAATCATGTAGTCTTTAAAATCTTGACTTTGCCTTCACAAGTAACTTCATAAGAAAAAAAACTTAATTAAAAAATATATTAATAGAAAATATACTAAAAATATACTAATAGAAATGGGAGAAGAATGTGGAGAAGCAAAGATACAACAAGGAGTGCGACAGGGATGCCCATTGTCACCACTGATATTTAATTTGTTCATAGAATGTGCCATAAAAGAAATCATTAATTCAAGTAAGGGTGGGATCAAGATAAACGGGGAAAAAATTCAATTCATTAGATTTGCCGATGACATCGCTGCAGTTGCAGAAAATAGACAAAACCTACAAGATTTAATAGACCAAATGGATTCAGTATTCACTCAATGGGGACTCAAAATTAACACAAACAAAACAAAAACACTTACAACAGCCAAAACAGCAACAAGAAATAGCCCAGTCAATCTACACAACACACCACTAGAAGAAGTCCACAGTTTCAGATATCTAGGATCACTTATAACCAATGACTCCAGATGTACTGCTGACGTCGTTTCCCGAATCGCTATGGCCAAAAAAGCTTTTAACGGCAAGAAATATCTTTTTAAGGCCAACATAGCCAAAAAGGCCCGGAAACGTCTAATAAAAGTGTACATCTGGAGCATTGCACTGTATGGGTGTGAAACATGGACACTGACACAGAGGGATAGAGAGAGGTTAGAAGCGTTTGAGATGTGGTGTTGGAGGAGGATGGAGAGGATTAGTTGGACGGAGAAGAAGAGTAATGAGGAGGTATTAAGTATGGTTGGTGAGAAGCGCTCCTTGTTGAGAACAATAGAGAATAGAAGAGGAAAGATGATAGGGCACTTGATTCGACACGACGATTTTTTAAAGAACATCATTGAAGGAAAGATTGAGGGTAAGAGAGGAAGAGGAAGACCAAGACGTACTTACTTCACTCAAGTGAAAGAGAGGATTGGCGTCGTGTCGTATCAGGAAGTGAAATTACTGGCAGAGGAAAGGCAAAGATGGCGTTTACTCCACCGACAAGAGCCTGGCTCTTAAATAAATGATGATGAAAAAATATATTATTTGTTTACCAGCAATTGTTTTCTCAGCTGCCCACTAAAATCATTTTTTAAAAAGCTGCATCACGCCGTACACATTAGCGGTCTACTAGAATAAGCCCGCAAGTGGGGCGGCGCCACTTCCGCCACTTCCAAAATGCCTATTTACGGATCTCCCGAAATAGCCGCCGCGGTGCAACACTGCACACTCGGCCGAGTAACCGTCCTGTTTACAGCCGTAGTAAACATTACCTGTATTTATTTACGCTACGCTACATTAAAATATTATAAAATTCAATTGAGCGGTAGTTTACGGGTATTCCTTTTATTATTTAAACATTTTAATTTAGTATACTAATAATGAGTTAATTCAGTGAGTGTTTTTTCGTGGTTAAAATGATGTTCAATGGTTTGTTGGTTTGTGGGGACTCTGATGGCAGTGATTTGACTAAAGTAAGTTTTGTGTGTATGTGGATTATTTGTTTTTAAGGCTAATTTTGATGTTTAAGCGATTTTTGGTTGTGCTTTTTGACGTAAGACGAATTTTCAATAAGTAGGTAGTTTATAATCCTATCCTATCATGTTAATATTATATTATTTATAAATGTCAATGTTTGTGCCGATGGATGGATGTTTGTTACTTCATAACGTAAAAACCACTGAACAGATTTTAATGAAATTTTACAATAACTTAGCTTGGACATCAGAATAACATATAGGCTATGTTATTTTAAGATATTGTGTTTATTTTCCAAGATATGACGATAAATGCGTACGAAGTCGCGGGCAGCGTCTAGTTTTATTTTAAAACTTTGAATCGTGTCGCTTATTTTTCAATCGACATGAAAGGAATAACATTACGCTAAAAGTTACGATATAAATATTTTAAAGACTTTATAAATGTTTTGTCTGGGTATCGTGTGTGACCTAATTATAACATAACAAGTTATTATTGAGACTTTTCACCTATGCACTCCCAATTTAAATCATATAAATATTTAATCATGCGATTCATTGATACAGAAATCAATTAACTAGGTACCTTAAAATAAAATCACATTTTATTTCTTTTGTGTGGCTTCCAAAAATTAATTTATTTTATTACAAGAGTCAGACATATTTACTGGAAAAACAAAAAAAAATAAAAATATAAATCTTACTTTGGATAGACCAGTCATACTGAAATGCAGAATGGTGAATTAAGAAAATCATCTAACATGTAACCATGTAAATCATGTAACCAATTATTATAATGTTAAATATAATTTAGATATATATTTAGATTCTAAATAATTATAAATCTAATGTTAAACCAATTATTAGGTATAATGTTAAATGCTCCATAAAAAGGAATATAATGTGGTGGTTTCCCACTTTGCCTTCCACACCGCAGTACCACAGCCGATGTTACTCGCCCGTGGATGTCTGGTCTGGAGCCATACAGAGAATATGTCTCTTCAGCTTCCAGCCAGTATTGATGCCACTGCTGCGTCTGAGGCTCCACCGACAAGAGCTAAGCTCTTAAATTATAAGAAGAAGAGAATGTTAAATGATGTAGCCAATTATATTCTTATCATAATCTCAGGAAAGTGGCGCAGGATCAAGCCTGGCTACGACAACCAGCGGCAGTGGCGGCGGAACCTGCGACTCGGCGCGTGCGCAGTACTACCATGATAAACTCCTCGCTACACTTAAAGTTGTAAGTGTTATCCTATTAATATTATAAATGTCAATATTTGTGCCGATGGATGTATGTGAGAATGTTTGTTACCCTTTCACACAAAAACCACTGGACAGATTTTAATGAAACTTTGCAGTATTGTAGCTTGCACATTCGAATAACCATAGTGTTCGCGACAAACCTTCCAAAATCCACCACTAGCAGCGTAAAAAGGCATCCTCATATCTATAGCACATACCACTTTCTATAACATATATTAAAATCCACATAAATACATAAATCGAATAGTTTAGAATAATATTTCGGCAAAAGAAAATTCTACAAAACACGCGAGTATAGAAATGTCAAAACAAACAAATGTCAAACGCGAGGCGTCCAGAAACTTCGCACGTCACCGAACACATTCTGCCAATTCCAGAGTCACAAGTACATATGAAAAACAGAGACAGAAATAGTTATTAGAAAGAGAAGTCCGAAGAATGTTATCGAAGTTTCCGAACTCGACAATGTAAGACAGAGATAGATATAGATTAGAAAAAGAAGTCCGATTCGGGAATTATCTTGTGTTTTCGGGACCCGCGTATGAGGTATTTAAGCCGGGCCGGAGCGGCAATTGTCAATCAGTTTAAAATCAGTTTTAATTCAGTCTCAATCGAGCAATCAAGCGAAGAAGAAAGCGAAAATAACTCGAAGACAAGTGAATAAGTGATAATAGTGAGTTCTCATAGTGTTATCAGTGCAAGTGATACTCAGTGAAGTAAAGCCCGCGAATTTTGAAATTAGTGCGTTCCGTTTTTTAGTGTTTAAAGTGCGTTCCGTTTTCAATAGTAGTTTTTGTCATTTCGTAATAGTGTTTTATAGTTTTTAACTGGTCTATAATAGTTATAGTTTTAAATAGTAATAAATACAGTCCATATTTTAAATAGTGTTTAATTAACCAGCAATAGGTGCAAAGGGGTTGTTCAGTGATATCTGTGATTAGCTACAGTCCCGCACATTTTGGTCCTTCGAGCCGGATAAATACAAGTGAAATAGTGCAGTTTCGTGTTTATAGTCCAGTCGAATTACGATTATAGTCCAGTCAATAAGTGCCAACAGTGAAGTGAAATAGTGAAAATGCCAGTTACTCGTTCGCAATCTGGAACCGTACGTCGGGGACAACAGGAGGTCATGTCAGCACCCATGGAGGTGGAAGTAAGGTCAGAGGAGGTGGTAGTGGAACCGCGACTAATAGATATGCCACCTGCTTCTCACCAAATAGAGTCCCAGGAACGTTTAAGTGAAGTACGAACAGCTTCCACGGCAAGATCCAGACGCTCTAGTAAGGCATCGATAAAGGCTCAAGCAAGACTGAAACTACAAATAGAGCTAAACGATGTTGAACATGAAGCACTCTTAATCAAACAGAAATTACAGGAACTAGAGGACTCCGATGATGACGAATGCGGTTCAATAGTATCAGAAGAAACAGATCGAAGCCGCATTGAACAATGGGTGGAAAATACAGACTTCTTGAAGGAAATAGAACATAAACATAGCACCTTCAAGAAAGACATCGATACTTCTCTTCGAGTAATAAGAAATCAGGCACCGACCTGTACAGATAGTAGCTTTCTTCGAAACACCGCGCCTAACCGCACCACCCAATATAGAGTACAGCAAGTTTCAGGTGCTGCGGCCGTTCCCGTGAAGGCGACGGTAATAGAAGGTTCGCAAAACATCGTGCCTAACAGCAACGGCGTTTATATAAAACAGACAGTGTCCAGCGCCGTAAATAGATCTATCGAGGCACCGATGACTAACATGTCACAGGCTACCGCGTGTCACCGCGACGTTACTTATAGACAGCCAGTTTTCAGCGCCGTGGCCATGCCAGTTACCGCGCCGGTAGTCAACAGACAAGTGAGAACAGAAAACCTGAAGCCAGTAATAGAATCGGAACCAGTGCTGCAGAAGTCATCAGGGAATACGATTGATCTGTCCGAATTAGCCTCCGCAATAGCGCTTGCAGCACAATCAGGACAACGTAGAGAGGTTCCGAAATACATAGGAGAGTTGCCGTATTTCAACGGATCTCATCAGGACTGGCTCGCCTTTCGTGCTGCGTATATAGAAACCGCAAGTTACTTCAGCCACGTAGAGAATACAGCACGACTCCGAAGAGCGCTAAAAGGAAAAGCGAAAGAAGCAGTGAATTGCCTCTTGATAGCCAATGCTCAACCGGAAGAGATTCTGAGAACTTTGGAAAGCAGATTTGGAAGACCAGATTCGATCGCACTCTCAGAACTTGAGCAACTTCGAAACATTCCAAAAGTGTCAGACGCACCAGGAGATATTTGCCTGTTTGCGAGTAAGGTACAGAATAGTGTGGCAACACTTCAAGTGCTACAGCGAAAACAGTATCTGTATAATCCGGAGATTATTAAAGCACTTGTGGAGAAGTTGACCCCTGCGTTGAAATACAGATGGTATGACTTCGCGACAGATAATCAAACAGTAGATGAACCTGACCTACTGACATTTAAAAGGTTCATAGAAAGAGAAGCCAGTCGCTGTGGTCAGTTTGCTCCGCCAGAGATTATAAAAGGTGAAGATAGAAGAGAAGATAGAAACAGATCATATCACTGCACCTTTCAGACTAATGTAGAATCAAGGAGAATAGTAAAAGATAGAAGACCACAGAACAAAAACCGAGAACAGATTAGGAAACGGTGCTCAATATGCCAGATAATAAACCATTGGACTCAAGACTGCACGAAGTTTAAAAAGGCTGACAGTGAAGGACGATGGGAACTAGCCAAACAGTACAGATTATGTTTCCGTTGTCTAAAGTATAAGAAAGCGCTACATAAATGCAGATTCCGACGTTGTGAAGTAGACGGATGTATTCGCACTCATCATCCCCTTCTACATCATAATAGAACAGTGTCACAGAAGGGAGAAAAAACAGACACAGCTAGAGTGACATCGACTAAGTCTTGCGAGCAGTATACGTTTCTGAAGATTTTGCCAGTGCGCATATCAGGCCCAAAAGGATATGCAAACGTTTACGCACTTTTGGATGATGGATCAAAAATATCGTTAATAGATTCAGAAATAGCAAGGAAAATCGGAGCAGATGGACCTATTGAACCACTCAGAATGGTAGCCGTTGGAGGAACAAAAATAAACGCCGGAAGTTCGAAAAGAGTAACCATCGGCATACAAGGAAAAGAAGAAAGGGAATTCGAAATAACAGCAAGAACCATTAAAAGACTTCACTTAGCGCCGCAAGCAGTATATGAGGAAGATGTCTATGAGTGCGAACATCTACAGGATATAAAAGACAGTTTGATATACGATGGAAGACCAACTATTCTTCTAGGACAGGACAACTGGCACCTCTTAATAGCCGACGCAACGAGAAGAGGTCATTGTAATCAACCAATTGCTTCGCTCACGCCATTAGGATGGGTTCTCCATGGCACAAGCTCTAGAAGGATTGGTCGTCAAGTGCACTACTGCCATAATATTACAGAAGAGAAAATGGAAATAGAAAGAAATAGAACAGATTTGAATACGAAAAAAGAAAACAGATTACAGAACACAGAGAAGATGCCACAGAAAACAGTAAGGAGGCTACAGGAAATAGAGAAGAAATTTGAAGAAAAACAGAAAATAGATTCCGACAAGAAGGTTAACAGAACAGGCCGAAAATCTGTGCAATCTCTCCCCGGTACACAGAAGAAAATGTATAGAAGCAAAAGAGATACAGAAAATGACCAACAGGATTTGATGCGATGTAAACACCGGCGGGAGGGAACCTCGGTAAAGAGCAAGAAACGCGACAGATGGCAGAATAACTTTTTGCTGGAATTGCCATACCGGCGGGAGCGTAACAAATCAGAAATAGCAAACAAGAAGGAAGAATTTATAGTGGATCGGGCGATGCCTAGACTAACCTGGGACAGAGGGAAAATAGTGAAAGTACACCCAGGAGAAGATGGATTAGTTTGTGCTGCTGACATACAGATTACTGGTGGAGTTTTATCCTACAGAAATTAATAGTTCTAACAGTGACAGAGATAGTGAGAAGTTTGTCGCTCCACGGACTTAAATGCGGCGCTGACTTCGCTACCGCCGCACGGCGGGAGTATGTTCGCGACAAACCTTCCAAAATCCACCACTAGCAGCGTAAAAAGGCATCCTCATATCTATAGCACATACCACTTTCTATAACATATATTAAAATCCACATAAATACATAAATCGAATAGTTTAGAATAATATTTCGGCAAAAGAAAATTCTACAAAACACGCGAGTATAGAAATGTCAAAACAAACAAATGTCAAACGCGAGGCGTCCAGAAACTTCGCACGTCACCGAACACATTCTGCCAATTCCAGAGTCACAAGTACATATGAAAAACAGAGACAGAAATAGTTATTAGAAAGAGAAGTCCGAAGAATGTTATCGAAGTTTCCGAACTCGACAATGTAAGACAGAGATAGATATAGATTAGAAAAAGAAGTCCGATTCGGGAATTATCTTGTGTTTTCGGGACCCGCGTATGAGGTATTTAAGCCGGGCCGGAGCGGCAATTGTCAATCAGTTTAAAATCAGTTTTAATTCAGTCTCAATCGAGCAATCAAGCGATCGAAGCGAAGAAGAAAGCGAAAATAACTCGAAGACAAGTGAATAAGTGATAATAGTGAGTTCTCATAGTGTTATCAGTGCAAGTGATACTCAGTGAAGTAAAGCCCGCGAATTTTGAAATTAGTGCGTTCCGTTTTTTAGTGTTTAAAGTGCGTTCCGTTTTCAATAGTAGTTTTTGTCATTTCGTAATAGTGTTTTATAGTTTTTAACTGGTCTATAATAGTTATAGTTTTAAATAGTAATAAATACAGTCCATATTTTAAATAGTGTTTAATTAACCAGCAATAGGTGCAAAGGGGTTGTTCAGTGATATCTGTGATTAGCTACAGTCCCGCACACATAGGCTGTGTTATTTTTAAGTTATTGTGTATGGTTTCCGAGATATGACGATGAACGCGTACGAAGTCGCAGGCAGCCTCTAGTTAAGTAATTATATACCTACCTGTAAGTATTTATCATTTAAACTGTCGATATTAAAATGATTTTTATTGATTTTTAATTTGATTATAAAAGCGGTGGTAGCCCAGTTGGTAGAACGCTTGCCTCGAATTCTGAGGGCGCGGGTTCGAAACCTGGTGCGGGCACGTACCTCTGAGTTTATTTCTCATGTACGGATCAATTTATTCGATTACCACTTGCTAACGGTGAAGGAAAACATCGTGAGGAAACCTGCATACACTAGAGAAGAAATTCGAAGGTGTATGTGAAATCCACCGACCCGCACTTGGCCAGCGTGGTGGATTACGGCCTAATCACTCTCTGTATGAGAGTAGGCTCGTGCCCCTCGGTGGGGACATATATGGGCTGATAACAATTTGTTTATATTTTTACCATGCTTAAGCAGAATCTTTTTCCCAAGAGCTTAAGCAATAGGGCAGAGAATCATTTCCACTTGAAACAATAGACAGAAGCTATGTTCCACTAGCTACCATCGAATCTTGCATACGTTTTACTCTTCATCCACATTCATCTATCTCTTCATACACACACACGTCGGTTAAAGTGTTATTACTGTTAATGCATTCTATTTTTATTTTTTATAATGTAGCTCATCGTTAATATTAATAGCGTACGATGGTTGAACGACTTGGTTGGTTTTACAACCGTATTCACAATTATGTGATTACCTACTACTTAATAAACTTTTGCTAGTTACTCTCCGAACGAAAGAGTTTTTTTTGAAAAGGTTCTCTGGATTTTAAATAAGAAATCTTACTAATTTTATAAGTAAATGTAATTTTTTTGTGCCGATGGATGGATAGATGTGAGGACTATTGTTAACGCAAAAACTATTGAACAGATTTTAATAAAACTTACAATATTGTAGCTTGCACATCATAATAACACATAGTCTAAATTATTTTAAAATAACAAAGTTTTTTGAAGATTTGACGATAAATGCGTACGAAGATACGAGCAACTAGTAACGAAATTATATTAAATATTAAATATTCCATTAAATATTAATAATTATTTAATGGAAATAATTATAATTAATACTGGTTTACAGAGGTTTACGAATCAATGAGCCTCTACAGGTACAATAGGGATGATGACTACATTCAAAAATTCAAAAAATAATGAGTCCGTCTTTTAGGCTATTAAAAAATAATTGAAACACATTTTTTACCTGATCAAATACATAAATAGATACAAAGATATAGAGCATCAAAGTTACGGAGTGGGGGATATTGACGTCACTCCAAGGTAAAAATCTTACTTAGGCGTGACGTCACGAGCAACTTTAACCCAGTGTATCTTTGACATTTTTAGTTAAAGAGAAAAAAGAAAAAATACGTGCCGAATATTTTACAACAATTTATGTGATGGACTAAATTTTTTTTTAGTATCATGCCTATTACTAGGGTGAAGAACAGAGGAACTAAGCCCAAAGTATGATTAATAAATGTCCATTTGCAGCTCCAAAACAGAGAAGAGACCGTCCGCGTTCAAGCAGAGAGTCTAGCTGTAGCTGAACAAAGAATTGCGACCCTGAAGGTGCGCAATATGCAGATGAGACGCGAGCTTGATCAGAATGCTCATGAGGTAAGTAAATACATACATACATATCTGTCACGTTTTTTCCCCATCGGGTTAGGTAGAGACCACTTCTCTCTACTTGCTACGAACATTCTTCTTTCGCTTCGTGGATTCATCAAATAATTACCAAGAAACGATGTCTATCTATGTTTTAATCTTAGAATGAGTCTCCTATGAGTACCTACTTATTCCAATAGGTTAAGAGAAAATATGGTTATGTTGTAGCTAGATTGCGGAATTGGTAATTTCATTAAATTCTTGGTAACATCTAGAAATGGTTGTACAACTTAAAATCACGATTTTCTTAAGATATTCAACTTTCAGAAGCCAGTTTTTAATGCTTCTCTTGTGTCTATTAAATTGATGTTAAGTAAGTTTTCTTTCTAACTTGGCGTTTGGCGTAAACAATGTTGATACTGGATTCATTCCTATATTATACCTACCTTTTAACTTTTCTTTTTTCATATTTAGTTACGAGCGCTCCGCAAAAAATCCTCAGTTCAAGCCTGTTGTCCTAAAAAGAAGGATGCTTGTGTTTGTACAGACACTTTGAAAAAGGTAAGTGTTTATGCGTTTTTTTTTAATTCTCTGCGTTAAATTAATGTTTAGACTAAGTTTTATACTTAAAGTTATTTTTTAAGTTAAACTAACCTTAACACTTAAAGTTATTTTTTAAGTTAAATTAGTAAAACTAAACTTTTCATTGTTATTTTTTGTATAAACTTTTTTATCTTTAAAATATCTATCTTCTTTTAAAATCAAACTAAGTAAGTATTAAACAAATAAATAAGTTTAAATACTAAAAGATAAATACCTACCAAACCAAAAATTGTATATGATTTTTTTTTACAAAATGGCGGATCTTTTAGGACACAAATAGCGAAAAAGAGGTAGTGACTACATTAGAAACCAACTTGACTGTTATAGAAGAATTGTACAGGGAGTGCTTTTATGAGGTAAGTTGTGTTTTCAATTAATTTAAGACTTATTATTTTACTATTGAAATACCTAAGCCCTATTTTTATCAGGCTAATTTTTTGATTGAAATTGGTCTTCAAAAAATCAAGAGCAGAAGTATCGGAATACCTTTGGGTTACTAATGAAAAAGTTTCAAAAATATTTTTTCATAAGATTTTTTTTTTTATAGTATTATTAATCAGTTTTTTGGGGTTCTGTATCCAAAGGGTGAAAACGGGACCCTATTACTGAGACTTGGCTGTCCGTCTCTCCCATACAACAAACATGATTTTTTCGCTTTTTTTGCTTGACATCAATAGTGAATGGTACGGAACCCTTCCTGCGCGAGTGCGACTCGCACTTGGCCGGTTTTTTTTATTTCACCCACCATATTTAACAATTATGTTAACAGACAGCGAAACAAGAGGAACTAATAGAAAATCTTCGTAAATCATACTTAGATGTGAGATTGATGGACAAAGAGAAGACACAACAAATAAATAACCTACAAAATGTAATTAACTCTCAGAAATTGTCTTTGGAACGTTGTCAGGTATGTTTTTTTTAAATACAGGCTGTTTATATTTATGTTTTGATATACCTACATCAATCAAGAAAAAAAAAATTAAAAAGAAAGAATTTAAATAAAAAAAATATAACTTAATACAGAGTGATATAAATCTCAGTAGTGGCCTGCAACAGCAGAGGCCTACGTCCAGCAGTGGACTGCAACAAGCTGATGATGATGATGGGTGATATAGGTATACCTTCAGGGTGTTTTATTACTTAATTTTTAATTAATATGTAGTTTTCTTTTTTTTAAATTTTGATTAAATAGATACTTTTTGCAGGATGTCGCAATGGAAGTAGAAGAATTAAAAGTTGAAATTTCCAACTTTTTAAACAATTCCAACAACGATTCGGTATACAAGATTTTATATTTAAATTAACATGTGGGTTGATACTAACATTATATTTTTTTAAGTTCTTAAGAGAACAAAAAGTTCAACTCGTGCGCAAAAACTAGGTTAACATCTAGAATAAATGAAGATACTTTTTTTTCCGAGTCGCAGCTGTTTCCTCTAAGTTTATTTGAGGATTTCAAAAAATTTAAAAGTAATTTACCATGCAGTTTCTAAGACTGTGTCCGCACTGCGAAATAAATTTGGCGCGTTTTTCTCAGTCAGGAACTTATAAAAATTGCACTGAATTTTATTCGCACTGCGAATATGGTGTAATTCTTACCGCTGATTATAATACGCGAGAATAAAAACTGCGCGGTGAGATGTCGTTGTGCGGACTGACCTTAAGTTATAGTTTTTTTAACAACATGTATTTTTTATACGAATAACCGCTAATATAGGGTGTTAACAATAATATTATTTAGCATTCAACATAACCAAAGATAAATCAGTATTTTTTAAACTAGGGTGTTTGGGAGACCTCATTAGCTGTTGAAGTAGGCGAAGACCTGCAGGATATAATGCAGCAGTTGCATACACTTAGGGAACTTTTACAGGTACTAGGGTGGAGTGTGGAATTTGTGACTGGCTTTTAGACTAACTGTGTTGTACCTTGTTGAGCATAGTTTTCGGAATAACGTTTTTATAGTTTACATAATTTCGTGTTTTTAATAAGTACCTAATAAAAAGTTTAAGTTACTGCATTTTAATTAATTTATTACTTTTAAACTTATGTGTTACCTAGCAATAAGGCCGCCTGTTGCTTCTTATATTCTTGTTTGTGTCTGTACCTTATATCTTTTTGTGCGATAAAGAATATTTGTATTGTATTGTGTTAGATACTACATAGGTAGGTAGGTACCTAAGTTGTTAGGTGAGTGTCTTTTAAATAATAATGTGCGGTGAATGAAGTTTTTTTTTTATTAATAATTTTCGAAGCATGACAGTTATAACTCAAATACTGTGCTACAATACAATTCCTACTAATATTATAAATGTCAATTTTTGTGTCTATTTAAGGAGAGTGACTCATTCTAACTTTAAATTATAGCTTTTTCAAGCAGGCTATATAATTTACAAATATTGTGTATTTTTTTCAAGTTATGATGATAAAAACGTACGAAATCGCGGACAGCCTCTATTTTTAATAACTAAAACACCAAGTACAATAGCCCGAATAATCTTTACTTAAAAATAATGTACACCCTGTATAAGAACAACTTTTCAAATGAACCGTTTTTCAGGCGGATTGCGAGTGCGGAATGAAAACAGAAAATGAAAAGTTAAAAGATAAATATGCAAAGTTACAAGTAAGTTTACTTTAGCATAAATTCGATTATTTACCTATATACTACCGATCTATTTACTTAACTATTTTATGCAATAAGTAGGTACTTATTAGTCGGACAAAAACAAGAACCGTGTTATCTTTATTTAGGATGTCAAAAGATTTATTTTTTTCGTGTCTAGTGGCTCTGGGTAAAAAGATAAGAAATTAAAAATTGACAACACTGTAGAGTTGTCCCTTTCGAATAAATCTTAGAAAAACGGGATGACACTACAGTGTTGCTACTATTAACTAACTACTACTTTTACCAATCTGTTATTGAATGTTTTATTATAATTTAGGCTACTGAATGCTGCTTGAAGAAGGAAAACGCTAAATTGAAAGAAGTTAACGCCGCTTTACAGGTACGTTTAACATTACCTACATTATTACTCTTATTATATAGATTTCAAATTAGTGAATTTAACCTAGATTTAGCCCGTACAAGGTACGACAAAAGAAAATTTCAGAGTTACCTTCAGAATTTGTGTCGTATTTATTTATGTTAATTTTGTCGTAAGTAAGCAGGTATTCAAGTTTATTTTATGATTTCGCACAGGCTGAATGCGAGAGCAAATTGAAAAGAGAAAAAGAAAAGTTGAAAGAGAAAAGTGCAGCGTTGCAAGTGAGTACTAATCAATTTGTAAATCGGTAATTAAAATAGAGTACCTAAGGTAGCCTGGAAGATATTGTTACCTAGAAATAAGGCCGCCTGTTGCTTCTTATATTCTTGTTTGTGTCTGTACCTTATATCTTTGTGTGCAATAAATAAATAATATTTGTATTTTATTGTATTTGCATTGTACCTAATTAATTGCATTATGAATGAAACAATAAATAAAAAGTAAAAATCAAGTTAATTTTAAGTCAAATTTTAATTAAAATTATTCCTCAGGCTTGTGAATGCGGATCGCTGAAAGAAATCGCAAAATTAAAGGAAACTAACGCTGCTTTACAAGTAAGCTTTTATCAGAACGTTTGGGAAGTATTAAAAAATATTTGAACCGTCGTCTGTCCTAGATAGGTACATACATAAGAAGGTACATAGGTATCGTAGACCTAATATCTGTCTGTATGTGAATTGCTGTTCTACAATTAACGTAACGATCTCTATTGTTGACAAAGTTTAGGTAGTAAGTAGGTACATAAAAAGGTTGTTGTTTTCAACCTGGCTCTATCCATATAGCCCAAGGAGGTCTCAACTAAATAGGTCGATAAGTATCTAAGTATTTGAAAATTTCGGTAACTTTTTCTTCAGTGATAAGTCATTTGAAATTCCTAATTTCAACTTCCAGCCACCAAAACTCTCAAAAGCTATGTTCAGAAATTATTTTCGTAATTTTTTTATATTTTTTTCTGTGTCCGCCCCCTATAAGCGCCAAGTTGAAGAGTACCAGCGGAGGATGTGCGGCTTGGAGTGCGGCCTTGATGAGAAGGAGGAAACCATTGGGAGGTTCAGGAGGAAGATCGATGAGACTAATTCACAGGTTTGGGTCTTTTCGTTCTTCATTAGAACTTTTAACCTTTGCCTGTCGTGCGTAGGTATTTTGTTTCGCATGCGAATCTGGCACGCATGCGGGTGATAGCACGCTTCCTATCCGCACGCGTGTTGCCCGCATGACAGGAAAAAGATATATGGCGATAATAGGTTCTGGGGTCCGCGTGTGCATGCGAACCACATCCGCATGCGGATCGAAACACGCATGACAAGAAAAGTGCCCTTAATTTGGATTCTTTTACCCCTTAGTTTGGACCCTAAATAAATTGTAGCAGTTAAATAAGTAGGTATATTGTAGCGGCGACGGTGTCTAATGTGCCTTAAGGTTGATATAGTATCAATCGATTGACAATATTCTTTGATAGTAAAATAAAGTCTATATTATCATCAATCAGGCACCAATAATGTAATCTGTATTGCAGATAACAACAATAATGTCGGAGTTGCAATGTCTGCAACAAAGGGAGCAAGATCGACAGAACGAGTGCGAGTGTTTGCAAGCTAAGTTACAGCAGGTTGAAGGTACGGATTACATTACAATTTTTTTTTTTTTTTTTCTTTTTTTTTTTTTTTTACATTTATATTGACTTTAGCTAGTGTTTAAGAAGCTTATTTAGAGAAGCATCAAAAGAATCATCATCATTACAAGGAGCACCATAATCTAAAAATAATAAATCTTTGTTAAGTGTATCGAGACGTATTTATTAAGTAAAGTAAAGGGCGATAAAGAATGCTCATCGGCAATCATCGCATTTCCGAATACAAATGAATGCTAATTTAATGTAGGTTCGTATTAACATCGATTATTAGATTAATCGTTCATCATTTGAATTTAAAATTAAGTACTTTATTGTTGCACTCTCTCGCATTTGAACTGACGAAACAAATGTCATGTTGTCAGCGACAAAGATATCGAAGTAGAAGCTGATTAGGTACCTCTTTCTAAATATCGATGAATGTTCTTTATCGCCTTTTCCTGTAAGTAGGGTCTATTTATGGTAGGTAAGTAATTATTATTTGTCGTTGCAGATGATTTATCAAAGAAGACATTAGAACTAGAACAGACTCGAAGAGAGAATAACACTCTAGAAGATACCGTGAAGGAACTCCGAGAGGAATTGGAGAAGGCTGATCAGATTATTAAAGAGGTAAGCTACTTGTTTCCATGCCTTGTTTGTTCTAAGTGACTGGAGCCTAGCGTCATTAGCGTCTTTCTTACATATCTGTCAAGCTTCTTTTCCATTGGGGTAAACAGAGACCACTTCCCTCCACTTGCAAACACGCCTCTTTTGCTTCATTTACCTAAATTCATTAGTCGCCTTATACATGCACGTCGGTTTAGGGTACTCTTGACTTGGCCTTTCCTTAACAAGTCCCCGATTTGATCGAGATACGTTCGCCTTGGCTTTTAAATACATGGTCCTAAAATTAGTTCCACTGGGTTTTTACATCTTTTTTAGGGTTCCGCACCCAAAGGGTATTACTGAGACTTGGCTGTCCGTCTGTCTGTCCGTCCGTCCGTCTGTCACCAGGCTGTATTTCATGAACCGTTATAGCTAGAGCGATGAAATTTTCACAAAAGATGTATTACCATTGCCGCTATAACAACAAACACTAGATTGCGATCCAAATACCGTACACTTCCTTTTTCTTTTGTTTTTTTCTTACTGTATTCTAATGATTTTTATCATAGAACTGCCGCGTACGCAGCGAAGTAACCTACCTCTCGCAGCAAGTGACTTTATGGCGGCGACAGCTAGCAGAGTCTGAGACGAGAGTGAGAGGCTTCGAGGCGGAGTTGCAGCGAGCAAGGAACCATTGCCGGAATATTGACACTTGTTACCGGTGAGTACCTAGTGTCCCTGAGGTAGACCTACGGCTGTTTTTGTAGAATCACTGCCTAAATAAGATAGGTACCATTATTTCCCTTAGCGCTAACCGCGACTGAAAGGAAACGTTTCAAACTAGTTGCGTCGTGTGTGGTTTTCTAAGGAAGTCTATAGCAGAAACTGCGATGCCACTCAAAAGTAACTAGCAGTTTCAGTTGCGTTGCATTTGCGTTTCACCGTGTGTTCTGGGTCTTAGGGCCATCACTAACGTAGGTACAGATAATAATTAACTGACAGATAAAGCTGTCTTTTTCATAAAATATGACGTTTTAGTTAGACAGTGGCAGTTATAAAATATCTGTCAGTTTTTCTCAAATTTATATTTTGAAATAAATAGATTTTTTGCACACAAAGGGATATAGGCATTACTTATATAAAATTGTGGCCTTATCTTACTTTCTTTACACCTCAGTGAAAAAGCCACAGCAGCGGCGGCGTTGCAAGCGCAGCTCGAAGAAGCGCATGCGCGTGGGGCGGAGCTGTGCGCGGAGGCTCGTCGCGTTGTGTGCGCAGTTAGACATTGGGTGCGACGGATGAGGACTACCAACAGGTTCTGTACACTATTACTATGTTTACAGCTTCTTTTTAGGGTACCTTTCCTCCAGAGATTTACTATGCTACGTTGCTAAGTATATGTTTGATATCTATCAGTCATTTGCAGGGTACCCTCATATTTAATGAAAATGTTTAGTGGATATCATAAGCATCTATAGCAACGTAGCATAGCACATCTCTGGTAAAAAGGCAAAGAGGAAATAGAAGTTGCGTTGAATCAGCTCAAACGGACGGTAGAGAAAAGAGCAGAGTGGCGTAGACTACACGGACAAGAGTGACGCTCTTAAATTTTATGACGACAGATAATTTTTACTATACAGGGTGTAACAGAAAGGGTATATAAAGCCGAAACACAGCGATAGTCCTCATGAAACTTAACAACTTTCCCCAAGGAACATGGGTCGTAACTCGAAAAAAAAATTTCGCCTCCCCATACAAAATGCCCGATCAGCTGATCGAGTAAGTATGGGCGATCCAAAATTTTTTTTCGAGTTACGACCCATGTTCCTTGGGGAAAGTTGTTCAGTTTCATGAGGACTATCGCTGTGTTTCGGCTTTATATACCCTTTCTGTTACACCCTGTATAGGAATAAATGTTAATCTGCTAGCTAAGTTATAATACGTTCTTAACCATAGGGTAGGTTAGGTTAGCCAAGTAGTCTCAATGGCCTAAGCCTGTAATGTTCACTCATTCTACCTATATGGTAGGTAGGTACTAGGAGATCATAAATGGAAAGGCTTTGTCTCAAGTAAACTTTAAACCATTTTTTTCCAAAACAGCGAACTGAACGAGAAAATAAAACAACAACAATGCACAATAGACTCTTTACGGAAAGCATTAGAGGACAAAACAAGTCGCCGGCGCGATTGCCGGCCTGACTTCCGATCCCAACCATCAAGCAGCTTCGAACAAAGTTGTACAGAATGTTTACCTCTGGAGAGCCCAACACAGACGGCAGATGACGTGGTTAGAGAGAGAGAGAGGTCCGACTGTCAATGCGTTAGTGGAGAGAGAGAGACGGCTAGCTCGTCCGCTGAGTCGCCTTCTATGTTGCGGAGGATGTTGTATGAAGCTACTGGTATTGGGATTATGGTATGTAATCTTATTGTGATTTGGTTTCATTTTGTCTGGTGTAGATATTGGTAATCCATGAGAAATTATATCAAAACTAGAGGCTGCCCGTGACTTCGTATATCTTTTTTTATCGTTATATCTTGGCAAAAATCATGATATTGTATGTGCTATTCTGATGTGCAAGCAACAATATAGCTAATTTTCATCAAAATCTGTTCAGTGGTTTTTGCATAAAAGAGTAACAAACACCCAGCCGTCCATGTATCGCCACACAAACATTGACATTTATATTATAAATTTTATAATATTATAAATTTTATAATATTAGTAAAAATAGGATGGGTCTTATAGTGGTTTCAGCATAAAAAAAGTCAAAGACAGTTTCTTTTTCTTTATATACGGGCGAGGATTTCTTCTTTTCTTTTCTCTTTTCATTAAGTACATTTCGATGATTGCCCATCTCTTTCCCTCGCTCGCTAGCAATGTGAACTAGGCTTGTTTAGAAATATGCGATATTTCATTGATATCTGTAGAAATATTTTGATGACCCAATAACACTCAGTTTTTAGTAAAATAAGTCTAAATAATAAGATAATAAATAACATACATATAACACGTCTGAAATATCTGCGGACCTGGCTTGATGACGTCATGCAACTCGTACGTACTCGTCACGGTACTGGATAGGCGAAAACGGGGGAAGCGCAGGGGAAAGCGCATTCCAGCGAGGTCCGCAGATATTTCCGACGTGTTATAGGTACATACCAATCACGCCTCTCTCCCATCGAGGTAGACAGAGACCACTTCAGTCCACTTACTACGATCCAAACACACTTCCTTCGCTTCATCCACATTCATCAGTCGGTTACATGCACATCGTTTTAGGGTTCTCTATAAACTATCTACAGACCCCGAGGGGGAATTAGGTAACCGACGTGCATGTTTGAGGCGATTGATGAATGTTGATGAAGCGAAAGAAGTACGTAGATCGTAGCAAGTGGTCTCTGCCTACCACGATAGGAAAGAGACGTGACAGATATGTATGTATGTTTAACTGCGTATTGTTTATTGTACAGCGATGCACAATTCACGAGAGGCGAGGCAGGCCGCGAGTTCGTCCCGAGTCGAGTACTTCGGGACAGTCGTGTTCAAGACGAAACGTACAAATGACGGTAGGTATAATAACATGGCTATGTTATCCAAATAAGCCTATGTGTTCATCGAAATCTGTTAAGTAGTTTTTACGTAAAAGAGTAAGGCCCAAAACACACGATAAAACACAACTGCAACGCAACTGAAACTGCTAGTTACTTTTGAGTTGCATCCAAGTTTCTGCTATAGACTTCTTTAGAAAACCACACACGACGCAACTAGTTTGAAACGTTTCGTTTCAGTTGCGTTGCAGTTGCGTTTCACCGTGTGTTCTGGGTCTAATGAACCATTTATTGGTCACAAACATATTTATAATGTTAGTAGGATTATCTTATCTTATCTGGACATCAGCGTCCCACTGCTGGGCAAGGGCCTCTCTCCTCCTTCTCCACGATTCCCTATCCTGAGCCGCCTCTGCCCTTAATATTAGTAGAATTAAATATATAAGGTGACTTTAAATTAGTGAACGATAGAAAAGGATATGCACGTACTCGTGATAACAGACAACTTTTACTATGGAACCAAGTTCGAAATCATTCAAAAATTTTCGAACACTACATACAAAATGCATCAGCTGATAGTATGGGACAACAATTTTTTTAATGATTTCAAACTTGGTCTCATAGTAAAAGTTGTTTGTTATCACGAGAACATGCATATCCTTTTCTATCGTTCACTAATTTAAAGTCACCTGTATTTTATATTTCCCAGAGAACAGTGTCGCCAACAGAAGAGCTTTTCAACCAAGTAGATAGATTACAGAACGCAATGACTGAAGGACAGAAGATTTGGGCAAAACCGAAAAACCCAAGCCGGTGATATTTCAAAATAGCTTTTACTGCTATAACAAAAGAATTCAGAATTGTAGTTCAGTTCCGAGTGTTATATCTAGCTCTTTCTGTCACGTAGCCGACAATGTTTGTGAAAGCGAGACGGATATGTTGCAGAAAAGGTGGACTAAGTTACGTATGATATGTCATGTCGTCTTATTCTGATTCTTGTTAATGACAGAGATAGCTATAGTTACGAGCGTAAAGTTCGATTTTTTTTGCAATTGACTTTTAGGTATCTGTCTCGCTCTAGCAAATATTGACAGTGCGCGGTGGAAAGGGATGCAAGTATGGCAAACGCTTATTATGATGCGTGTTTAGAAAGAAATCCACTTAATGTTTTCCACAGAATAAGAGTCAGACTAAAACATTTAAAAAATAGTCTTGAAAAACAATTAATGTAATATTTAAAATTGTCATATGCAATAGGCAAATGTCATGTCAAATAAAACGTCGTTTTGTATGTCAAATGTCAATGCAGATGTCAATTTTCAATGTTGCCAATTATAAGAAAAAATATTTTTAAAAATGGCCTCTTAGCATCAAATAACTGACAAAACAAGACTAAAATAGTAAGTAAGTATGATTTACTTCGCAAGTTTTTATTTTCAATTTACTTATAACTTGTTTTTTGTGAATTAATTTTATTTTATTGCGAGCTAATGCTTTATTGTAGAATTGGAGAAGTAAGTTTTTATTTGTTATCAGCCCTTTTAACGTCCCCACTACAGGGGGCACGAGGCTACTCTCATACAAGAGTGATTAGGCTGTAATACACCACGCTGGCCCAATGCGGCTGGGGTTATTACATACATACATACATACATATCCGTCATGCCTCTCTCTCATTGGGGTAGGCAGAGACCACTTCCTTCCACTTGCTTCGATCCAAACACATTTCTTTCGCTTCATCCACACTCATCAGCCGCCTCATACATGCCCGTCGGTTTAGGGTACTCTTGATTTGGCCTTTCTTTAGTAAGTCCCCGATTTGCAAAACTGCAGGTCTAAATATTTTTTGATTACAAGCTTAAACTTGGTTTAACGTATAATTAGAGCCGGCGCACACCTGACGGAGCGCAGAGCATTTTTGATTGTCATATTATTATCGACATTGTTGTCATTAGAACAATAATCAGAATCAGTTGATATGGTCACTTCGATGCTCCTTTTTTGTATTAACTGATTTTGAATATTATTCTAATGAGAACTATGTCGATAATAATATGACAATCAAAAATGCTCTGCGCTGCGCTCCGTCAGGTGTGTAAATGTAACTTGGGTCATACAGACATTAAATACAAAAAATGTCTCTCCTGTTCCCGAAAGTTAAGGACACTGGTAGCTAATTTATCAACTTGCATATCCACATAATCTGTGTCCGATGTAGTTTTGGCATGTATAAACATTTTGAGGATTGGCTGCTTCAGTATCCTTAATCATCAGGAACAGGAAAGACAATTTTGAACCTAATTCTGTGTATGACACACTTATTTTTCTGGTGCTACTGTATTGTATGTGACTTATTTCTCCAATAATACTGTAATTGAACAAAGACTTATTTGTAATGCATTTAATAGTAACAGTATTGTTTCCTAGTCTTATTGTAGTTTTTTAAACTAATTTATTTTAATTTATTCAATAATTCTTATTGATTAATAAATTTAATTTTGTTTTGTTGACTAGGTTCTTGTTTTATTCAGAGCTTATTTCACCGCCTACGGATAAAATGTATCTGTTAGATATGTTATACCTGTCACTGTCTAAAACGACATGTTTTATGAAATAGACATAGGTTTATCTGTCAGTTAAATTTTATCTTTCGATGGGTCGAAACTTCTTTTAAAGCCTTTAAATTTAAAAGTAAAATAAAAATAATAATAAAACAATAAATATAAATTTTAAAACTACGAAATTTATTTTTGCGTAAAAAAATATAAAGCGATAAACGGTAGTGGGGAAGTTGGGGATAATCGCTCATAGAAAGAATGATTACTGTTTTATAATATTCGAAAGCAAAAGTGCAACTGAAAGAACCAATTAAAGGTCACACACATCCGGGCCGTGCCCGGGACGTGTCCGGGCCATGGCCCGTCAGGAGGGAAAAAAACGTTGTCATGACAACGTGTGTGAAGAATCCATAAAAAATGTATGGAATTATATGTTTTCCCTGACACGTCACTCACACGCCCCGGATGTAGATTGAAAAACATTGGGGGGAGTGTGGTACATTTCTGAAAATACATTTTAAAGTGCTACAAGGATCTATTGGTACTTGGGTGACATTATCAGGAGGGCGTGAATGTGAATAAACAACCCAAAATAATGAGAATTTACAATAAGATATCGTTAGTTCCGATTTCCGCCACGTGCCAAAAGATCCTTGTAGCACTGTAAACTGTAACTCAAAAGTGTAATCAAACAATTATTAATACAACTGAAATGAAGCGCCGATTATAGCCTAAAGATGTAATAAGTAGCCTCGTGTCATTTCGTCCATCCCCTCCACATAGATACGATGGAGGCGGCGGCTGACGTCACGAGCGACGGCGCTGGCGCAGTCGGTGGGGTGCAGCTTAGTTCTTCCATCTGGAATAGGGTATTTTAGGTATATTTTGTATTTTTGGTTAAGATTTGAACGTAGGTTTATAGGCAGTGAACTAATTTGCAATAAACTTAATCTATTCTAAAATAGCTTTTAAATATGGCACTTAAAAAACATCCGCCAAATATCGACTATCGAGTCTACATGGTACAAAGATCAAAATGCAGAAAAACTTATTTGTTTTTATTGTAATTACTTATTTTTGAAATTACATTGTTTTTATATTTTTTTAAATTTCATTATATAGCTATATTTTAAATATGATTGCTTAAGTATTTTAAATAATTTATTAAACTCGATTATTAGAAAATTAATATCGTAAATTGACGAATTGAGATAATTTCAATTATCCCCATCCTACCCTTCTGTGATATGGACTATGGGGCCAAGAAAAGAAAAATCAAGGGTGTTACAATTTGAACTTTTCCCAGTAATACACATACCTCCTGAGACTCCGGCCAATGTAGATGCTCAGGTGGCTCATCATCAGCGTCCGCGTCGGTGTCAGCTAGTCCTGCCTCCAGCTCCCATGCTGACCAGGCTTCTGATAGGGAACCGCTTAGCCAGGATTCCACTCTGGGGGGGATTGATAGAGGGGATGGGAATGTGGTTTGAATATGTGTTAGATGAAGCATGTTATGGGCTAGACATGTTTCTACTATTTATAATATTTATGAAAACAACCTGAACTGAAAAAAGTAACTCATATATTTTTTATTGATATTTATAATTTTCCCTACAGGCACTGATTTGTATATAGTTGGGTTATATTTGTACAGTTGAGCGGGTATTTTGACTTAGGTAGTTAAATTTGTTGAGTCTCAGCTAGGCTTCCTTCATAAATAAACTTTATAAGCCATACATTTTATTTTAAGGCTTTTAGAGTATGGTTTTGTGTGTTAAGCTTAGAGCGTAGGTCAATAGCGTCACGTACAGCCGAGAGTACATCAACCTTTACAACATAGTTTTAATATCGCCCTTATTGAAATGAAATGCCCCTGTGTAAAGCTTGATGTGCCCTCTGTACGTACAGTACTATTTGCCCTCAAAAACTAATGACAAGTTAACACAGAATGTTCTTTCTTTTCCTTACCGTCCGAGCGGTGGCGTGTCAGCTAACGCGGCGGTAGTCAACGCATGTAACGCGGCGAGGGGGGCAGCTGGTGGGGGAGGACGCAGCGCCCCCCGCCACCACACCGCGCATGCGCACACACACACGCGACGCACGCGCCGGGGGACTAGTGATGAGCGCGGTGGTCCGCACCAGTATTCGCTGGAAAGGAATATACAAGGTGAAATTCAACTTTAGGTCCAATATAGTCCCGATAATTATTTAAAAAATACGGTGCCGCTGTTCCAGGTCGTATTACAACTTAGTAGGTACCTAATCGTAGAAATAACACAGAAATTATCACTCTACCGAAATCAATCTATGATTATGTTGCACAACAAAAGTCCGAATCAAAACAAAACAATCGCATAGAATCTTCAAATTTTTAACCAACTTCAATCTAAATTAAGTATGTGGTTCTCAATTCGGCAGAATTTTCTTTTTTAGACATATGTCCTCAAAGTTGAAATTAACACTATTTCTCCCTTTACTTAGTTTAAACACTTTTCTACATTAATATCTATATCCAAATATAATCATAAATCTTACTTGAGCGACAACGCATGAGGTAGCCGCACGTCTAGAATATACGCGAGTAACACAACAAGCTGCGCGCACAGTCCCAATGCGCATGCGGACCGCAGTACTGGGTGTTGTGGCTCTACTGATAGAGTTGGCTCCTTGTTTTGTTCTTCTGAAAGAACGAGGCAAGGGAATTAATATTAAAAGTTTTAAAATATTAAGGCCCATTTGCGGAGACCGGAGAATTAGCTGTGGAGAGTTAGCTGCTAACACAGGGTTAAATAAATTGTATTGATTTATCTTGATTTAACCCAGCTAATTTCGGGTTTATTGCGTTAACTCTGGGCTGCGCAAGTGGGCCTAAGACAACAATCATACAATACAACACTCTTGAAGATATTCATCACCAAACTAAGTAACTAGTAATCTTACTAATATTATAAAATACTAGCTGTCCCGGCGAACTTTGTCCCGCCTTAGAATGAACTTTATTGTGTAGGAATAAAGTTCAAATTGACTCTACATTTTAGTAAGAAAACATTTGTATGGGAAAAAGAAAAGGTCTGTTTTAGGGCTTTCCCGGCAATTATTCGAATTTTTCTCACCGTAAGAACCATCCTTGGACTTCAATGAACATTTTAAAAGAAGAATTAGCGAAATCGGTCCAGCCGTTCAGGCGTGATGCCGTGACAACGGAAAACGGGTTTCATTTTTATATACACTTCTGGACACCTAAACCGAGCCACCTCGTATGATTGCTTTCTATCGCCCATATCTTAAAAAAAACATATGAATGACCAAAAAGTTTTTATGCAGTTATGTAGCTGAAAGGTTTATCGCCTAGTTGATGTGCATTTCGTTCTAAATTTGAACTTAAAAAATGAGTTAATGACCCGAGTCAACCTGAGTGTTGATTTGGCTTAACAACTGAAAAAGTCATTTGTTGGAATTTTAAAGAAAAAGATGGTTTTAAACAAAAATCTTTTAATTCATTAATTGTATTGCCTTATTTCATATCTTGTATGGCCTCCCAAAGCATTAATAATGGCATTCATGCGATTTGGCATCGAATTTATGAGTGTAAAAATTGCATATTGACGAGTGTTTTCACATTCTTCTTTAATTGCAATTTTTAGCTCCCGTAGTGTTTTTGGGGCTGGATGACGAGACCGAACACGTCTTTTCAACTCGTCCCATAAGTGCTCGGTCGGATTTATGTAGGGACTTCTGGATGGCCAATCAATTACAGTAATGTTGTGGTCTTGTATGAAATTTGCGAAGCTTTCGTGATGTGTGTGCTCTGGCGTTACCCTGTATAAAAATGAAGTCTGAGCCTGAAAATTTGGCATAAAGTACTACATGAAGCTCCAAACATTAGCGTATACAGCGGTCAGCATTTAGAGATGACATCCGAGGCCCAGACACAAACTCAAAAGCAGTTTTGCCTTCGGCGGAAATGCCACGCCAGATGATCCACGACCTACCGCCATTACTTACTCACTCTTTTAAGCAACACTGTACAAAACATCTCCCTGCCTTCGATAGACCTTTCTTCTTCCATTATTGCCATAAAACATGATTTTTGTCTCATCAGTAAAAAGCACCTGACCCCATTGTCTTTGCATCCAGCCTGAATGTTGGCGCGCAAACTGAAAGCGCGACATTCGATGAGTTCGCTCTAGTTTGGGCCCATAGGCTGGCTAATGCGATCTTAATCCACCTTCTAAAAGCCTTCTTCTCACAGTACGAGCACTAACATTTACTCCATGGAGGTCTCGAAGCTATTCCTGGATCTGAACCGAAGTGAGGTGACGATTTCAGAAACTGGCCGTCATCATAAATCCATTGTGTCGCAACGTTGTTACCCAAAATCGTGATCTACCTGAACGGTAGTCATATCCCCTAGTCTCTAGGAACCTTTGATACACTCTTTGTACAGCTGACTGTCTTATGTGAAGTTGTATGCTGAAGTTTCTCTGGCTTAAACCAAACTAAAGGAGCGCCACAGGTTGAGCAGCTACTTTACGCAAAGTATCCATATTTTTTACATGAAAACAGTATAAAAATTAACGATAACCACTAACAGAACTTTTTCAATCCACAATAACAAAAGAATCACTAATTAAAGCTCGTATTTTAAAGTTTTAGTATTGTTATGGGATTGTACGTAATGAACAACTACTGCTCCTCCTCTGTTTTTTGCGATTACAAATTCAAATTTAGAACGAAATGCACATCAACTAGACGATAAACCTATCAACTACAAAACTGCATTAAAACTTTTTGGTCATTTACATGTTTTTTTTAAGATATAGGCGATAGAAACCAATCATACTAGGTGGCTCGGTTTAGGTGTCCAGAAGTGTATATAGATAGAAGATAGATAGATGTTTGTGCCAATAGATGGATACATGTGAAAATATTTAAATTACTCTTTCATGCAAAAACCACTTGAACAGATTTTAATGAAATTTTGTAGCTTACACATCACAACAGTAACAAATAGGCTATATTATTTTAAGATGTTATCAGCCCATATATGTCCCCACCGAGGGGCACGAGCCTACTTTCCTACAGAGAGTGATTAGGCCGTAATCCTCCACGCTGGCCAAGTGCGGGTTGGCGGATTTCACATACACCTTCGAATTTATTCCCTGGTGTATGCAGGTTTCCTCACGATGTTTTCCTTCACCGTTAGCAAGTGGTAAATCGGATATTTTTTTCAAATTATGAAGAATAGTAGGTTAATAAAAAATCAACTTCTTACAATACTCATCATCAAACAATTTTGTAGTGGTGGAATATTATCTTAAAAAAACTATTTTCTTCATAAGCACTTACCCCAAGTCTGCAAATGTGACAGATCCCCGTCAGCTTTGATCCAGGGTGTGACGATGTGCAGCTGAGCTTTCTTCGGAGGCTCCTCCTCTATATCCTCACCCACAAACTCCATGTCTTCTATACTGTCACTGAAAGAATATTTGAGCTTGATATTGAAGCTTCAACTAAGTTACCTCAGTTTTAAAATCTTTGTTAAATTAAATTCTGTTCTACATTAAAATAAAATGAACAAGAACAAGCATAATATGCAGTTTAGTTTAAGTAGGTAGGTAAGTATAATAATAATACCTTTTTTATTCAGATCTTACAATACAATTAAAATATAATAGGTCAATGATTTTTTATAGGTACAGAATGTTACCTTTATAGTGATTGGCGTTTTAAATCTGTACCGAACAATGATTACAATGACATTAATGACAGCACTTCAAATCATACTCCAAATGTCTTCAGACTAACTGAAACTAACTACAAGTTGTCTTAAATAGGTCTATTTACAGTCTTCAAAATGTGCGCGCATATAACATATCTACATATTATGCTTAAAATTAAAACTTAAAGCTATAAATAACATTTCAGTATTATACAATTACATTATATAAAGTACCTATTTTGTTTTTCTCCTTCTTTACATAACATGATAAAGAAGTTTAAGTAAGTGATTAGTGCAAAGTTGTATAACTCCTGATGTTTATAAATCATGAATTAATGCTTAAAATGGTTCAAGAGTTACGAAAGGTTGTGTATTTTTAAAAATCAAGTGATCCAGAGATAAAATAACCATAATACTTACCTAGAATCAAAAGTCATGTAAACTGGAAAAATATACTTTGTTAGCTGCCGTATTCTTGACCGTCTCAACGCAGCCAATTCCTGCGCTTGATCATTATATGCACTAACTTTGTTCTGCAACTCCATCCGCTGCAACTGTGCATGTTTACCTAAACTAGATACCCGTTTCTGATACCTCGGTAGCTTTAACTGTAACTCATTGTTATGAGCAATTAATTCTGATAACTCCTTCTTCTTCTCAAGTATATTGTTCTTTCGTTGTTCTATCGCTAGTTTCAATAAATCTATTTTGTCCCTTGATTGTTTAACTTCTGTTATTAACGTGTCTTTCTTTATTTTTGGTGCTAATAGTTTTTCGCATCGGTCCAAAATGTGTCTACGGTTTGCTTTTATACGGAGTAGTTTTGCTTGTTTTTCTGCAAATCTAGAATTTAAAAAACAATATATTTATAGAACTTCAATCATAAAATAATAACATAAAAGTTTGTGATGATGTCACACAGAAACCACTTAACAGGTTTTAATGAAATTTTTTTACAGCCTATAAATGAAAAAAACAAGCTGTATACAATAGTGTGATTTTTTTAAGATACCACATTGATTAGCGTACGAAATCGCGTTCGACCACTAGTCATCAATAAGGAAGAGTAAAAAGCACTTTAAAACAAACAGTATGTTAAGTTAGCAGTTCTATAAACAGTAAACAAGTTAGTAAACATGAAAACAGAAAGGGATTGTAGAGGCTTTACAAAAAACAATATTGACTTTATACTTTTTACTACTCACGCACAATTTGTTTTCTTTAAAAATATGTAGGTCAAACAAGATAGGAACCACGTCAAACAATGATACGTGATTTAGATCGCTATGGAGGGAAATCTCACCTGTCTGAGTAAGGCATTGAGGAATGCACAAAGTTCCCAGCTCGGATACAATCGGGGCAGTAGAAATTTTTCTTCACTGTGTAACAAAGAAGGCATTTCTTGTAATTTCCGTCGCTTTCAGTGGATGAAACGCGGAAATCCCGAGGCGCCCCACTCTCAGCCAAAATACTCAACGCCATTCTACTGCGTCTTTTGATTGTTGTTTGCGAAATAATTGAAAAAAATCAACACAAGAGCACTGACTGATCGATCGTAGTGTGATGTCACTGTCAACGTCAGCTGAGCGAAACGTCAATTTTGACAGTCATAGACTAAGCAGTGTGTTCTCAATGTACACAACGTTACGGTTCTCAAACGGTTATGGTAACGATACCAAATGTAAAGATTGTTCCTTTCTTTGATAATAGAGGGCGGTAGTAGTTTTAAAACTGAAAAATCAGGAAAAATCTCAATTCTGTACTGTAGTTCAAAACTTGGTAAATGACTTTTTTTGCATTAATATATTTCATCACAAAAAAAAAAACAAAAAAAAAAAATATATATTATGCATGTTTATATTGTCTCTCTTCTTTTACGTACCTAAATATTCTTACACACTTCTTTTGAATTAGTTAAGCTTTAAATACTTTTTACTATAACCGAGGTATTAAGTAGGAAAGTTAGTTAATAGTAGATTTTTGTAACGGTGTTAGTATACCTATAGGTACTTAAGTAAATAATAACCAAGATTTTAAAAAACTTCTTTTTCATAACAGCTACTTACTTAAGTAGGTACCGATTTTAAAATTATTAAGCAAAAGATGACTTAACAACATTTTTCACCTAGTTAAATTAATATCATCCATTATCATGATTAATTCATTAGCTAGCTAGACAGTTACTAAAGTTTTAACTCAAACATTTTAATGTAATGCTACTCATGGGATGTAGATCTAAATAATATCACAATAACTACCTACATAACGCATTGAAGTTACTAGAAACAAGCTAGCGGGTACCAATCAAAGCGGACGAGCTGGACACCTTCTTAAGTACCTACATATAACACGTCGGAAATATCTGCGGACCTCGCTGGAATGCGCTTTCCCCCGCGCTTCCCCCGTTTTCGCCTATCCAGTACCGTGACGAGTACGTACGAGTTGCATAACGTCATCAAGCCAGGTCCGCAGATATTTCCGACGGGTTATACCTCGGTGGAGGAAGCTCGAGACAGAAAGTCATGACGATTGAGGCAAGAGGCCTTTTCCCCAGCAGTGGGACACAAGTGGTTCAATTAAATGAGATTAGTTTACCGGGTACCAACATTCTTATTTTTTTCTACCAGTTTCTTAGGAAAATTTCTTAAGTTTCCCGAGTGTTTCACCCTACCCGAGTGTTTTACTCTGAATATCAGTTCCACCGTGTACCTAATTAAGCTCGCGTTCACCCGTCTCACGTCCAAACAGTGTTGCCAACAAACAAGCGGCGTGACTTCACCCAATCTGTGCTAACTCCAAGTAATCTCTGAAAAGATAATAAAACCTACTTATTCCGAGGAGATACGGAACTTAGGGATTGTGGATTGGTGGATTTGGTCTGATGGGGTGATGGCTGGAATGCTGCGAAAATATTACTTTGCACTTATGGTTGGATCTTTGTGTACGGACCTCTTTTAAGGTTTGCCAAGTCGAGGTCACATCAAGCAAGCTTCACACAAAGACTATATTTATTTCATTGCAACATAAGGTCGATATTAGAAACATTTTGTAGAAGTTGATCTGTATTCGACTGTACTTAACGAGTTTCGTGGCTGGCAGTATTTCAGTATTAGTTTTTACAATATTTAGATTGATTCTTTTGACCATTTTCGATAGTTAGGTACCTGACTAGTTAATAGGAACCTTTATTACCGTTTAAAAATACTATCAGACCAAATCCGTCAGTAGGTACACATAAATAGATTTCGACAACATCAAGAAAACGCGAGCTAATAACAAAGTAGGAACACCAAATACGCAGCCTTTGCTACGCACGACTACAGACGAGGACACTTACAAACTGTAATGGCGGATCAATTCCCGCCAAAATAAAAACAAATCTCGTTACAGAGTGAAATCTAATCTTGCTGATTCGGATGGAATCCTTTCCGGGTAAAAAGTATGTTTTGGATGATGATTATTTGCAATCTTTGCAATATAAGAATAAATAATGTATTTTTGCAAAATATTTTGACTTCCGAGTGTATTAAATAAGTATACGAAAACGTTTTTTTTTCAGAAGTTGCTTATGAGCTGGTTGTGTGTTGGTTGAGCGACTATTTTCATAAATGTTTTGCTTCTGGAGCCTTTGGTTTATGGATCCGATAGTACTCGAGTTTTTAATACCTAGCTACTTATTTTTTAGGGTTCCGTACCTCAAAAGGAAAAAACGGAACCCTTATAGGATCACTTTGTTGTCCGTCTGTCCGTCCGTCCGTCCGTCTGTCAAGACCCTTTTTCTCAGGAACGCGTAGAGGTATGAAGCTGAAATTTATATCAATTACTCAGGTCTACTGTCCCTTGAAGCTGTGAAAAAATCAAACTTCTAAGCCAACGCAATCAAAAGATACAGCCATTTATGCCGCAAATTTTCGACACTTGCAAGGGAATCAAAACCTACAGGGTGCTTCCCGTGAACTCAGAATCTTGAAATTTGGTACGAAGCAACGTCTTATAGCATAGATAAAGGAAAAATTACGAAAACCATAAATTTTTAGTTACATCACAAAATATTTTTTTTCTTAATAATCTTAAACTTACTACCCATTTCCTCATAAACGCGTAGAGGTATTAAATTGAAATTCATACCAAATACTCAGGTCTATAATACCTTTAAGCTGTAGCAAAATCAAACTTCTATGTCAACGCAATCAAAAGAAACAGCAATTTAAGCTGCATATTTTGAAACTCGCAAGTACTTGCAAGGGAATCAAAACCTAAAGGGTACTTCCAGTCGACCTTGAATCTTGAAATTTGGCATGAAGCAACGTTTTATACCACACATAAAGGAAAAATTCCGAAAACCTTAAATTTTTAGTTACATTACAAAATATATATTTTTTAATAAATATAAACTTATTACTTTTTTCCTCATGAACGCGTAGAGCTATCAAGTTGAAATTCATATCAAATACTTAGATCTAATTGCCTTTAACCCGTGAAAAAAAAAATTATAAGTCAACCCGAAAACGCAAAACGCAAAAGTACAACCTTTCAGTCACCATTTACAGGTCTGGTTCAAATTTAATACTTAATTAATATATTTGAACCAGATTTCTAAATAGTGACTAAAAAACTTAGTAAATAAATAACTTTAATAAAAGAACTTTCGCAAGTCTGCTGCAAGGCTAGTATAAGTGTTTCAGTTATATTATAGATAAATGATATGTGTTAATATAAAATAAAGGATTACTTAAACGATAAAGAGATCTTTGTCTTAAATTTATGCTCCTCCATCTTTCCCCATTGTAATGTTATGAATTTCATTTTGCAATAAAAATACCATAGTTATGACTCGATTGTCGTAATGAACGAACTTTGTAAACCTTGCAGGTTTGTACGGAACCCTCGGTGCGCGAGTCCGACTCGCACTTGGCCGGTTTTTCCTTGCTTGCAAAGGTATATGTCCTAGCCTATCCAAAATAGAGACGCTCTTGTATATTGTATTTAAAAACATAAGCTAGTTTACTTATGAAACGTAGAAATAAAAGATGCAAGTTATTTTACAAGCAAGAGTCCTTTACAAAAGTAACACCTATGTAAGATCAAAGCAAGTTTCAAAATAGAACTCTGTAAATTATAACCTTATTGTTCCTTTACCTGCAATTGTACGGAGTTGCCGCCAAAATAAAAGCACATACCTTTGTTATCACACCTAATCCAATCTAGCTGATTCACATTGACCCCTTTCCAGATGGCCACGCGTTGGAGGCTGGTGTCTCTACCATAGAGCACTGCAGGTATTGTTCATGCCCGAGTTACAAATTCACACTGAAATTATAAATACTAAATAATAAATTAAAAAGCACTAAAAAAACCACTTTTTAAATGCATATAAAAGTTAAAAATAGTAGTCTTTCTTAGCTGAACTTATGAGCTTTTAATTATAATATTTGGTTAGACGACGAAGTACATAAGGCAACAAAGTACCTACATAAGGCGACGACGTACATAAGACAACGAAGTAAATAAGGCAACGAAGTACATAGGGCGACGATGTACATAACGACGAATTACATAAGACAACGAAGTATATAAGACGACGAAGTGCATAAGATGTCGAAGAACATAAGGCGACGAAGTATATAAGACGACGAAGTGCATAAGATGTCGGAGTACATAAGGCGGCGAAGTACATAAGGCGACGAAGTACATAAGGCAACGAAGTATATAAGACGACGAAGTGCATAAGATGTAAAAGTACATAAGGCGACGAAGTATATAAGACGACGAAGTGCATAAGATGTCGAAGTACATAAGGCGACGAAGTGCATAAGATGTCGAAGTACATAAAGGCGACGAAGTTTATCAGATGAAGAAGTAATTTTGGAAGGGACACTTTCGTTTATACAGCTCGTTCGTTATCATTAAATTAAACAACAGATTTTATTATTTTTTTACCTTTTTTTATTACTTATTTATTTATATACTTACATCGATACATATTTAAATACATAATTGACGAATATTACATGTGCCTACGAGTAGGTACCTATATGTTGTCAACCTATGCGCTCTATGGTAGAGGCTAGAGTCACACAGATATTTATTTTTCAGCACAATCACGAGAAGTCTGTAGAAGTGGGTGCTATGTATTTGTACTGCAAAGGATGTTCCGGTTCGGCACCTACTTTAGTACGTGTGATTTTTTTGCTACAGTTTTATACTTAGTACATAAAATTGAATTTTAAAATGACTCTTATTTAGATTCGTAGCTAACTTATAGGTACCTAAGTAACCAAATAAAAGAAAAAAGAAAAGGAAGTAGAAATTTCTTTTAGAAATATGCTGTACCTTTTGTATAACTTCTCCTTTTTTCTGTATCTATGAAAATGAAAATGAAAATGAAAAGTGTTTTATTCAAAAATAGGCAAAATTCATTACACTTTTTTGATGTCACTTTTTTAATCTAAAACTACTGCCGGTTCACTACCTGTATAGCCGAGAGGAAGAAGACGGCAAGAAACCTTCGGCACAGGGCCCTACGTTAATTGCAATATATCTTTTTTTTTTAATCGAGACTCTTATATAGGTACAATTACATGTTGACTTAACTTGTTATCACAGTAATTTACATGAATATCACAGTACGAGTAGTTTGTTTTACATAAATTTTTAACTCTGCAGCATCCAAAATAAACCAAAAGATGTTAATAGGCACTTAAAAAGTAAAAAGCTTAGCTTGATAAAAACCGCATAACATGACCAGCCACCACAGCAGCACCTTCACACAGGTCTCAACGCATGTGCCAGCCATCAACCCCTTCCACATATTTTAGGGAAGTAAGCGACCCGACACACAGCGCCACCACTGCAGTGGCGTAAGCAAGCATGACATGTCACACGTTTCGCCTAGTAAAAGGTTTAGTCAAATGCCGCAGACCTAAAGATTTTTACATTTATTATTTATATTATATCATTTATTATTTTAATTTATTATTTATATTATATTATTCATTTATTTGCAAAATTTGTTATTTATTAGCTATTCCTGTGGAGCTGGCCAGTATGCCCCACACTCCATGCAAGGTGGTCATTCATATACTCGTCTAGTCTATAATAAGCCTTATTACATAAGTTTTTTTTAATGTAAGACTTAAACTTGTTTTCGGAGTATGCTAGAATTTCTTGGGGAATTTTATTGTAGTATTGCACGCAAAGCCCCATAAATGATTTATTAATTTTTGAAAGTCTAGAACCATTTGAAGCTAATTTATTTCTATTCCTAGTGTTAAAGTTATGCAGCTGACTATTTGTTTGAAATAGATGCATATTCTGTCTGACATACATAATATTTGCATAAATGTATTGACATGGCACCGTCATAATATTAATTGTTTTGAACAGTTGCCTTAGGGATTCACGACAGCGGAGTCCATAGATTGATCTTATAGCTCTTTTTTGTAAAACAAATATTGAACCTATATCGGCGGCACGACCCCACAGCAGCAGGCCGTAGGACATAAGACTGTGAAAATAGCTGAAATAAACAAGTCTTGCGGTAGGTATGTCCGTTAGTTCCTTAATTTTTTTGACGGCGTACGCTGCAGAGCTTAGCCTCCCCGATAGCGATCCAATATGGGGACCCCATTGTAACTTCTGGTCGATTGTAATCCCTAAGAAAACTGTCTGTTCCACAAAGTCTAGTTTTTCATTATTTAATATAACTTGACTATTATTACGCGATACTACGCCGGGTAATCTAAATTTAATGCATTTGGTTTTTTTCGCATTTAACACAAGGTTGTTGATTGTAAACCAATCATGAACCTGCCGAAGAACTTCATTTACATAGTCGTAGTTAAGGGCACGCCTGTCGACTTTAAAAATTAAGGATGTATCATCTGCAAATAATACAATCTTCGCCAGATTTTCAACCATGTGGGGTAGATCGTTAATATACACGAGAAATAAAAAAGGTCCTAATATTGATCCTTGTGGAACACCTATCTTTACCGAAGATCCTTGTGACTTCATACCGTTTACTTGAACAGATTGGAATCTGTTACTAAGATACGATTCCAACAAACAAAGACCTTTATTCCGAATACCATAATGATGTAGCTTTAGCAATAGAGTTTCATGATCTACACAATCAAATGCCTTCGACAAATCACAAAAGATCCCCACGGCATCCTGACGCTCCTCAAATGCCTCAAAGATATGTTTTATTAAGGCAACACCGGCGTCAATTGTCGAGCGGCCCCTGGTGAAACCAAATTGCTGGCTATGTAAGATGTTATTAAAATTGAAATGTGAAAGCATTTGACTGAGCATAATCTTCTCAAAAACCTTACTCAGTACCGGCAATATTGACACAGGTCTGTAGTTACCAGGATCTTGGCGGTCGCCTGACTTGTGCAACGGTACGACTTTACTTAGTTTCATTAAATCCGGAAACTCACCATTATCTACAGCTAAGTTAAATGTATGTGCTAAATACGGTGCCATTACATCTATTAGTGAACCGCATACCTTAACAGACATTCCCCACAGATCTTCAGAGTTTTTTACCTTAAATTGTTTGAAAGTTTTAACAATTTCTTGTGGGGTAATGTGCCTAAACTCAAATTCAGCAATACAGGCTGGGATATACTTTTTTGCAAGATTTATAGATAGAACCGGTGAAGATTGTAGATTCTCTGTAGTTTTCAAAGGTATATTAATAAAAAAAGCATTGAACTCTTTAGCCACATCGGTGTTGCTTGACAGTATTTTATTATTACATTTAAGAGTTATATTATCAACGCGTAGTTTAGTTCGACCGGTCTCAGAGTTAATAACACTCCATACAGCTTTTGTTGTATTTTGAGCGCATTTTATTTTTTTACTTATGAACAGTGATTTAGCTTTAACGCATACTGATTTAAAGATCTTACTATATCTTTTTACATATTCTTTAAAGTTGTTATCGTTAGGTCTTAGCGCCCTATCTGCATATAATTGAAATAATTCATCCCTACTTTTCCTAATACCTAAAGTAGCCCAATCACTGAATTTAAATTTTGGATTAATTTCTTTAGTTACTAATTTGAAAATATTATTATATTGTTGTTCAACAACATTGAAAAAAGTTCTATAAAAATTATTAGTATTATTAAAACTGCAATGCTGTAGTTGACGTGGTAGTTGAACGTTCAACGCGTCAATATATTTCTGAATCCGACCAGAAGTCACACAGCGCTTTGTGACTGTGATGCTCTGTACTTGGTGAGCGTGAGGGAAGTACGCGACTTGACCCCAGTGATCAGACGAAAATGACTTGTCAATCATTTTATTATTATATTCACAGTTGCAAAAGATGTTATCAATACACTTAGCAGATGTCGCAGTAACTCTAGTCGGTTCCAAAAACACATTTTCTAAATTAAATGACTTAAATACACTTAACAATCTAACCGTGGAGCTATCATTTATCAAAATATCTACATTAAAGTCACCACATATTAAAATACTTTTACTTTTCCTAGTCAATACTCTAAGAACTTCTTCTAGCGTTGATTCTACAGTATCAAGCAAAGCAGCAGGGGGGCAATACGCACAAACCACAATGTACTTTTCCAGCTCAACACAGGACAGCTCGATGTGTCTCTCAACCGACAACCCACCGATATCCGTACGCTCATTACACTTAATACTGTTTTTAACCATTATTAAGGAGCCCCCGTGTATCGCAACCCGTCGGCTAAAAGAACTAACTATACGGTAATTATCATAATTAACAAATACTTGATAATCCTGCTGCCAATGTTCCGTTAAACATACAATGTCCAATTTATGTTTTTCTAAATACAATTCCAGCTCCAATACCTTTTTAGTGTTAAAACATTGTATATTGATGTGAAGCAAGGATAAAGAATTTAAAACGTTACTATTGGAGCTGTGAATTACCTGGCCATCGGGCTCAGGGTCGCCGCCAGGGCTGGGACCCCCCGCCGCCGCGTTCGACGACGCGGGGTCCAAGTCCTGACAGCTATCTAATCTAAAAAATGTAAAGGTATAATATTAGTACAATTACTAATAGCCGTCGGAAAAAAGTGTATATTGTAAGCTAGTAAACTAGCTAATCGTCGCCTAAAACTAAGTGACAAGTACATAGTACTTGCAGTTAAATAAAAATTAAAAATAAATTTGTTTGTATCGAAATACATAACGTCGCTATAACTACTAATCGCCGTGTACAAACGCGAATTCAATTTATAAATGCGGTCGTTTTGTGCCTGAGAAAAATTATTACAATACGGTAAGGCACACACAATGAATTTACACTTAGTCGTATTTGAAATATTTAAAATAATCTCGAGTCCTCTATTTATATCCGATTGAATAATTTTGAGAGAATCTCCAAATAAAATAACTACTGTACTATTGCAATCTAATTCCTCAACAAAAATATTATTTAGCAAATCATTAAAGCTACAATTTGGATAACAATTATTCCGGACTGATTGATTTAATTCATTGTGTAACAATGAGCCAAAGTTATAGCCTAACCTATCAGCCTAACCTAACCTATGTACTATCATCTTACAATAAACTGTTAAATAAATAAATAAGCACTTAACCTGTGGCTTTTCCATAACAATTTATCAAACGTAGACTCAAAGCGGTCATCCGCTAGTCGGTAAGAGCCCTTAATGCATTAATACTTAGGTACCTAAAGCAATTGTCCTTTATTATACCATATTGTCCTTTATAATACCTTAGAGTATTTAAGAATACCAACCTTCTTATGTAAGTAGTTTATTGTATACTAGCTGTCCCGGCGAACTTTGTCCCGCCTTAGAATGAACTTTATTGTGTAGGAATAAAGTTCAAATTGACTCTACATTTTAGTAAGAAAACATTTGTATGGGAAAAAGAAAAGGTCTGTTTTTAGGGCTTTCCCGGCAATTATTCGAATTTTTCTTACCGTTTAGACCTACCCTGGACTACGACAAACATTTTAAAACCAAAATCAGCTCAATCGGTTCAGCCGTTCTCGAGTTTTAATCAGACTAACGAACAACAATTAATTTTTATTTATATAGAAGATAGATTAGGTACGAGTGTGTAGATCCTTATGTAATTCACTATTGCGTAAAAGGTAACAGAAATAGTAGGTAAGTGTTTATTATAAGATTCCAGTTGTATACCTACTTACAGGTTATAAATACGTTAGTACCTACTTACCTAATTCCAAATGTATTAAACAAAAAATTTTTCACCTCCGAGAGTATGAAATAAAAACATCTACAGGAGTCAGCGGTGTCGCTGTGAGTGGTGGGGTGCGAGGGGGTTAGGTAATTCTGTAGGGTAATGAATTTACCCGAATTTCACCAATTTGTCCCGACATCCTGACGTTCGGCTGTGGTGATTAATTCGCGGGGAAAATGGCGGACTTTTTTTGGAGTTTTGACATTTTATTTATTTTTTATGCTTTCGGTGCAAAAAAATTAACCAGATGAGTTTATTTTATTTATTTAGTTATTATTAATATAGCAGTGTATTTGGTGACATCAGATTTTGATCCATTTTTGTTTGTCGGAAGTCGTAACCGATTTTTCTTGTAGCTACTTTTTTGTAGACGTATGAAAATGGTTATTTTGTGTCTCTTAAGTATAATAATAATTTCTATAACCTACAACTATCGATCATAGTAAATTCATCCCAGCTGAGTTTGTTAGCAATAAATTACGGCTATCTGATAAAATGGCCGGCGCAGTAATAAATCAATTTAAATCAAAACTTCGACGACTGAACGCTTGTGATTAGATTCCTGTGACTTTAGTACAAGTGGCGTTAGTAGAATAGGGGTTATAGGTACTTATAGAAAAAAGTAGTTGGGTTATTAGTTGCTCTTTATGAAAAGAGCGTTGATTTTATTCCCACTGCGTACAAACACTTCATTTTTGCCTTCAGACTTTTCATGCATATAAAACATTACTTACACACTTAATACAAAAGAATGATATAGTAAAATATTACTAAAACAAAATAGAATTAATAATAGAACGGAAACAAAATTTAATAGCACCCGTGATAGAGTATTTCATCCTGATGCGATAAAAAAATCTAGCACATCAGTTAGGTTATGTTAGGTTAGTACCTAATATTTGACGTTCATAACATGCAAAATGTTAGGTTGCTTTAATAATAACTAGACATAAGTACAACCACAACTCTCAGTAAAGTCACTATTCCTCTCAAAGCACGGTCCAGGTATATTTCATTTAATAATCTGTCTGTCGCAACTTCCTTAAGTGAAACTAATTATAAAGGCACAAGTCTGTATATTGTATAACACAGTTGTCGTGGCCCTTTGGGAAATGTTACTCTGTTTCTACAGACTGTTTAGGTTAGAAAATGGCTTAAAGATACCTTATAGTCAAAAGTGCTGTGGCTTTTGGGAAGTGAGATATTTTGTAACTACAATCGATAGATGAACAGCTATCACATCTTTATTTACAAAGCTAGTGCAGTTGACATTACGAAACAGTTTTCACAGTTTTTGTTTAAAAAAATATAGCGCTACAACATGGCGAATGGCCCGCCATTTTGGTTGGCGTTTGACAGATTTGACATATTTTGTAACTGTGTGCGGGAAAAACGTTGTTTCCATTATAAAACGTCAAACAACAGTACTCGTTCGCTGCTGCATTGCTTGTTTACAAAACTACCTAATCCTTTTATGGATCAAAATCTGTAGTTCGAACAGCTCCCAATATCTCTACAAGCTTTAGTAAATAGTGTTGCCAAACCAGATGTTACCAGTAAAGCAACGTCAAATATCAATTGCAAACAAGAAAGCACTCGAAATGCCTCGAACTGCAACACTGCTGTCAATATTTCAGTGCGCTGTGACTGTGACCGTCTACTTCTATCTTGTATTTGCTCTAGTATTGTATGTCAGTCTATTCTGTTTTATAAGGAGTGGCCCCATTTTTTTCATATACAAATGAGTTTATGACAATGTACCAAGGTTGGCGCAAGTTTTTCATAGTTTTCTTGGTAGATGACCTGTCAAACGATAAGAAATTCCATACAAAAACGTAGTCATTTTGCGCCAGACCAGGCACGCAGATCCAGACGGTATGGCACGTTTTGTAAATCCTACTTCGACTAATATAATAAACGTCAAAAATAGTGCCTATGAATGTTTGTTAATATTCCCCGTAGAAATGCTGGCCAAGGGCCTTACCTAACTAATTTTAAAGCAAAATTCAATATTGAAGAAGCTTTTAAAGCTTTTTAAACATCAAAATAAAACATAAGCTGCGTAATTAGGTAGGTACTAGGTATCACGATAAATGTCTACAATGCCTTCTAACTATGTCGGGTTTTTTTTATTGTATTCGAGCAAAATATGTACCTACCTACTACAATTAACTTTTAGCTTTTATTGCCGATAAAAATCATAATATGTTTAAGCTGGCAGGTACCTTCTTGCACTTAGTTAAATTTTATAAAAATAAACTGTCCATTTGAATCTGCGGTTGTAGAGAACTTTCATAAAATAACATAATTTAATTTCATCGCAGAATATCTCGTTTCTCTGGACCGACGCTTACGAAGTTACAACTTTAATACAATATTTGAATACGTAACTCGACCCAGTCTCAAAGTCGAGCTCGGAATCTGTTCCTTTACTCGAATTTCGAAGTAATTCGAACATGAATGTATTCAACTGAAAACTCTGAAACATGTGGCCTGACATTCACTTTGTAAAGTAGCTAAGTATATTTTATTTTTAAAAGGTACATTAGCTATACAGCCGAATCAGATAAAAGACTTTTTAAACAATAGGTTCCTAATTAAATGTGTCGCTTAAAGAATAATACTTTCGTAGATGAAATCAAAGGAAAAACAATCCAATTGATTTGTTTAAAGAATGATTAATTTTAACTGCCTCAAAAATCTAACGAAATCCACACGATGTATGTCATAAAACTGCTTTTTCTTTGGCTGTAAGTACATAATCATGGACTATATATGAGTAATATAGCTTCTCTGTTAATAGAGAATACCTACCCTAAACCGACATGCATAAGAAGCGACTGATGAATGTAGATGAAGCGAAAGAGGTGTGTTTGGATCGTAGCAACCGGTCTCAGTCTACCTCGATGGGAGAGAGGCGTGACAGATATTTATATATCGTAGCAAGTGAAGCGAAGTCTCTGCCTACCTCTATAAGCCAGAGATAATATGTTCTCTATAGATTGCCGAAGATAGCATGAATACATAGCGTGGACACTCGAGTGCAATAAGACGACACTTGGCGCTGGTTCAAAACGGCTTGGCGCGGCTTGGCTCGGCTTGGCTCGGACGCTGGCTTGACGGCTCCAACGCCCACTTGTCAAAACCCCTATTCTGTTTACGACTGCCTCTGATTCATGCTTCGGTGAGATTCATTTGTTTGATTCAGTCAGTTGCAGAACAGGGGCCCAAGTTTGCAAATTTAAAATAGCCTCAGTTGTGTGTCGGTAGAGTGTTAATCGCATTTTTGACACATTCGGTATTCTGCTAAACAATGGATTACACTGATTGCGTCCAAATGTGTCAAAAAATTACATTGACACTCTGCCGACTCACAACTGAGGCTATTTTAAATAAGCAGACTTGGGCCTCAGGTTTTAAACCTAACGGTACATTAATGCTATAGCTTATGCTTACTTTGTCAAATATTAGAAGAAGACGGCACGATGTTTAATGGATAATTAAAACTGAGGATAAGATTTGCTTTGTGTTATTTGAAATTGAAAAACAATGGGAATGTTTGACTGATGATTGATTATCCAATTTGTATAAAGGAAGTTGTTCTAAATACAATGTTGTCTGCTAGCTTTGGGATTAGGTGAAAATATCCGATGCTGGATAGTTACATAAAATGAATGAAAAAGAAGAAATTAGATCGTTTTTGGTACTAAAGAGGTAGATACGTTATTAGCAGTCTCACGAATCATATTTTATAACGCTGCACATTTCTCATTTATTTCCACATAACTAAAAACAAAAGCAATTCAAACGCGCAATGTATATCACCCTATACCGTTGTAAAGCAACTCAGTTTACAGAATCGCAGTCGCACAGTACTCGTTTACTCGACGCCATTAAAATTGAAGATAAGACCCGTTTATTGCTTCAAACAACTTGTAGTATAGGTGCCCGGCGAGGAAAAATATTAATTGAGTCAATACCAATGGAGGGATGGTACGAGACGGAATGAATAAGACTCCTTACACAGGTATACATATAAATAATTGTACTTTTTTAAGTAGACC
This sequence comes from Anarsia innoxiella, assembly GCA_947563765.1. Taxonomy (NCBI): domain Eukaryota; kingdom Metazoa; phylum Arthropoda; class Insecta; order Lepidoptera; family Gelechiidae; genus Anarsia; species Anarsia innoxiella. Next base: position 11,783,735 of record OX387392.1, read on the forward strand.
AAGTATTAGTAGTAGTGTTTTGTTTCTTAGTAGAAGAAAAAATCCCATTTATTATTTTAAACTATAAAATTAGTTACTGAAATAAATATTTTTCATTTTTATTTTGCTAATGGGTATTTACTACTTACCCAAAGTGATGGTCAAATGATTTTATTAAATGTAGAGCTCAATTTTTAATTGCTACATTTTATATGTAGTATTCATATTACATAGTCGGTATACTTATATTCCGTTGGACTTATTTGGTTTTGGAAATTAATTCTTTTTACCAAGTACTTAAATAAAAAAAAATAAGACTAAATATAAAACTTTCTATTATTTTCAAAGAACGTTAACGTCTTGTGCCATTTCTCAGCCACACCTAAAGTGACATAACTCCTAATTAAACGTTTCAGCTCCCCTACTATTCTGTAAACAGCAAAAGAAACGTCACAAAGACCGTTGTAGACACGCAACACTTTTATTTTATTTTCACTTTTCTCATTCCCGACCTAGTCTGAATTTTAATTTTATTTTTAAAGTTAGTTCTTTATGTTTGTTGCGCTAACGTTGTTTCGTCTTTGTATTTTATTATTATTTTAGTAAAATGAGGGCTTTTGAGTAGAAACTTTCGTAATATGGTAAAATTTGTAGTTTAAGGCTTTTCTGGACTAGAGATTGCACCGCTCCTGCAGTTTTATGAACAGATATGTATCTCAGAATGTACTGCGTTCAAACACTGATTACAAACCATTAAAAGGTCTATCTACACAGATCTGGGCCGTGCCCGGGACGTGTCCGGGCCGTGGCCCGTCAGGAGGGAGAATAATACGTCGTCATGACAACATGTATGAACGAATCCATAGAAAATATATGGAATGATATCTTTTCCCTGACACGTCGCGGAAACGTTGTCATGACGACTTATTGTTTTCCCTCCTGACGAGCCACGGCCCGGACACGTCCCGGGCACGCCCCGGATCTGTGTAGATAGACCTAAAAACGTTAAAACTAAAAGTCTGCCAAACCACTAGTGTGTTACAGACTGGCCAAAAAGAAAATAAATTACAAAGTGGCAACTCTGTAGCGTCGTCCCTTTCAAATCAATTTCAGAAAAACGGGACGACATTACAGTGTTGCCTCTTTTTAATTTCTACTCTTTTTGGCCAGTCTGTAATGATCTGATAAGTGTAGGGATAGCAATTTAACTTAACAACAGGATTTCTTTTGTTTAAAAATTTAAAGGAGAAATTTTATCGTTTCCATATACCTCTACGTACATAATACAAGTCAAAAGCACCTTTAAATAAGAGAACCCGCCACCATTCGTTTTGATTTAAAAAGGCGAGTGCTGAAACGGCGTCGCACCCTTCTTTTTATTGCTAGACCCTAACACTTGAATAAATATTGCATTTGGGGTGCGAGGATGCTTGTTGGCTTACTACAGGTTCTGGGAAATTCTTAACTGACAACGTTACAACGCTATTTTCATACATTTCCTCTGCTTTTAACATAATGCTCGTAGCTAAAGGTTCTACCTGGTCCCACGCAACATAAGCAAGCAAAGTATTACGAAATGATTAAGGTATACCTACATACATCCGGGCCGTACCCGGGACGTGTCCGGGCCGTGGCCTGTCAGGAGGGAGAAACATACGTCGTCATGACAACGTGTGTGAACGAATCCATAGAAAATGTATGGAATGATATTTTTTCCCTGACACGTCCCGGACACGGCCCGGATGTGTATAAATAGACCATTAGAAGCACACTTCTCACATGCAATTTGTCGTGTGACTTTTTTATTAAAACGAAGCCTTTATTTAAACGGAGGTTTTAATGACCTGAGTTTGCAAATTAATGACTTGCCAAAAAATATACGTCTATGCTTGTTTCTATAGTAACTAATATAGGTACTTATGTTAAGTAATAATGTTATATGGTACCTATGTCTACGCCCCAAGAGTGGCATTACATTAAAATGTTTAAGTAAAAACTTTGGTAACTGTCTAGCTAATGAATTAATCATGATAATGAATGATATTAGTTTACCTAGATGGAAAAAGTAGGCCAAGTCAGGAGTACCCTAAACCGACGTGTATGAGGCGACTGATGAATGTGCATAAAGTGAAGAAAGTGTGATTGGATCGTAGCAAGTGGAGGGAGGTGGTCTTTGCCCACCCCAATGGAGAGTGGCGTGACTGTGACAGTTAAGTATGTATGACACTTGAAAATGAAAATGAAATAAAAAATCATTTATTCCTGTAGGTTTCGACAACACTTAAGACGGGTCATTTTTTAAAGTTAATTCTAGATTCGCAAGAGTGCAGTTTTCCCCAGAGAAGAACCTAGCAAGAAACTCTGTCTCATCTGATTTCATGTCGTTTGCCCTAAAACTTCATTGACGAGAAAGAAACCTCATAAAATGGGAACCAACTTCCGCAGTGCTACCTACAGTAAGCCTTCATACATCCCTTGTATATAAGTAGGTAGGTATGTATGTATGTATGTGATCTGACAAATTATTAATTCCATTAGGACGACTCAATCATGAGCTAACGAATGTGCTAGTGATGGGCGTGAAACAAGTGACAAAAAGTAAATAACCTGAACTTTTTATAAAAAAAAACCGACTGAGTTTAAAAAATATATTTTTATTTGATGTACCCAGTGTCACTCTTACAATAAATACGAATCTAACGACACCTCTCAAGCTAAAATCCAGCAAGACGTTCAGGCTGTAGAGCGTGCTAAAGAATTATTCAAACTAACATGCCTACTCTCGAAAAACATAATCCTCCTTCTGGCGCAGTTAACTTTTTTTTATTGCATTTTCCTCATTTGACTTGAGATCCCAAATTTTGTAGCCACATTTGACAATATTTTTAAGCTAGATAACAATTCAGGTTTTTATGTCAAAGAACATATAAATAGATGATGTTCAAAGACAATTTCGAAACCCACTTTGATATTTTCATTACGCTACAGTAATTGGGGAAACTAATTAAATAAAACCAATTAATTTTATTTGATTCAACATCTGTCGTAGTTAGAGAGGATAATTTCATTTATATTTTATTAAAAACGAAGCCATAATTAATTTCTTGTCGAATCAAAAAATAAAAATATGTCATTTTTAAATATTACTAAATGTTACGCAAGCGGTGACAGTTCCGTACATTACAACTCAGAGGTACGCATACGTCACGCATACGCAACGCATACGCATCCGGTGTGTTTTGGCCTGACTTATTCTAAAGATTTTTTGGCAAATATATTAACAGATGAATACACCCCCTAACTTACACATAATACTGGTGCCAATTTCATCACGTACAAATAAAATGATTGACAGATATACCTATTATCTATTTCATTGACAGTGACAGGTACAAAATATCTGCCAGATTTTTATCTATTATAGACTTTGAATATAGAATATATAAGGAGGTGCTATACCGTCTGAATCTGCGTGCTTAGTCTGGCGCTTTTTGTATGGAATTTCTTATCGTTTGACAGGTCATCTACCAAGAAAACTATGAAAAAATTTGCGTAAACCTTGGCACGCTGTCATAAATTCATTTGTATATGAAAAAAAAGTTGCCTCATTTTTTTTCGAAGATTATAGATGGTGATACACGCCCATATTTGTTAACTACGTATTGATATATACAGGGTGTAACAGAAAGGGTATATAAAGCCGAAACACAGCGATAGTCTTCATGAAACTGAACAACTTTCCCCAAGGAACATGGGGCGTAACTCGAAAAAAAAAAATTCGCCTCCTCATACAAAATGTCCGATCAGCTGATTGAGTAAGTATGGGCGATCCAAAAAATTTTTTCGAGTTACGACCCATGTTCCTTGGGGAAAGTTGTTCAGTTTCATGAGGACTATCGCTGTGTTTCGGCTTTACATACCCTTTCTGTTACACCCCATATCTGTCACCCCTCTTTCCCATCGGGGTACGCACTTCCCTCCACTTGCTACGATCACTCCTTCGCCTTTATTATATCTAAATACTTTTTAGTGTGAAAAATGTGAGTGGAGGGAAGACTGAGCGACAGAACAGGTGACCCCCGTTCGGCATCGTTCTTGGTGCAAAGGTTGGCCATCGCCATTCAGCGTGGAAACGCGGCGAGCGTCATGGGCACCTTTGCACCGGGAACGACCACGGGGGAGAATGTTTGATTAGCCATAAGTATGAATTTGTAATTTTTTGACATTCGTAATTTATTATAATAATTAAAGGAAAAAAAAATACTTTTAAAATACTTTCAGTTACTTACACACATCACTAGTAACATATCACATTAACACGCCGCGGTTCGTTTTTTTATTTTTCATTTATTCATGCCCTGAGTAATTTATTTTGATGTTTTACTCAAATATTTTATGAGGGGTTTGCATTGGTGAAATCAAAATGAGGTAGCTAGTTACCACAGGTTTTTGTTCATACCGTGCTTATAAAATGATAGCAACGATAAATATAACACAACTTTCTTTATTTTGATATACCCAGTGTCATTCTGACTGTAAATACGTATTTAACGACACTCAAGCAAAAATCCATCCAGCCGTTTAGGCTGTAGAGTGTGCCAAAGAATTATTCATACTAACAAGCATACTCTCGAAAAACATAACCCTCCTTCTGGCGCAGTCGGGTAATAAAGCCAAAAACTGCGCTTAGAGGCATTTTAAAAAATCAAATTGAATAAAACAAAGGATGTGCGTTGTTCGCTAAAGGTTCGCGAATCTACTGCGAGCGCACACCCGATATTTTTTGGTTACAGTGTCTGCATCGGTTAAGCTGGATTTACATTACGAAACTACGAGTAGATACACGAAACTTAGTTTCATGACATTAATGAAACTAGTTTCGTGCACTAATGAAACTAGCTTTACGGTTATGAGTACATAACCTAATAGTACCTATGGCTTGAAGCCTCCGTTTGAAAACCGCATCCGTTACACAGCGGGACCAAGTATACATATAATGTCCCAGAATAGGTATATAATGTCCCAAAATAGGTATATAATATAACAATTTGCGCTCAAAACGGGAAACGCTGGCCAATATAATGTAGGTCCGTGGAAATTATATTTAAATATTTATGGGGTGCGTAATTGGTATTCAGTGCGGTGTCTTTGAACCGACGAGATTTCAAATTGCTTCGGGATTACATTAATAACGAATGGACTGACATTTCTATGAAATACTGGACCAAGTGAACTCTACTTGTACTTATGGTAATTTCTCTTTTATGACAAGTACCTAAGTAGGTTCCAATTTTCAAATTATATCTAACTTACATTCATTCCCCTTGATTATAGCGTTCATAGGCTGTAAAGTGATGATTAAAAATGGTAATGTTACCTATATAGGGTGACTTTTATTTAGTGAACGATACAAAAGGATATGCATGTACTCGTGATAACAAACAACTTTTACTATGGGACCAAGGTCGAAATCATTCAAAAATTTTGAACTCCCCATACAAAATGTATCAGCTGATAGTATGAGGGAACCTTTTTTTTTAAGATTTCGAACTTGGCTCCAGCCCTTTTCTATTGTTCACTAATTAAAAGTCACCCTGTATTTAATTCAAGTGTGCGAAAAGGACAAAAATGAAGCACATAGATACGTTGTAAGAGAGGGCATTAAAAAAATTACAATGATAATTTGACATTATTTTTCTATGATGTTGTTAAGCAACCTTTTAATTTAACCATAGTAACTAAAACACTTTACATATCCCGTTCCATCTTACCCTAACCAGATTCGAAACCTTAATTAACATTTTACAAAGTGAAACCTTCTTCTCAACTATAAATAGTTCGCTAATGATTTAGGTATTAATTTGAGCATAGCTGGAGCGAGAGGGCCGGAGGGCGGAGGACCGGAGGACCGGATTCATTTTTAATTACTTCCCTCAAAACCACCGGAAGGCACTCCAAAGAGGGATCCAAGATGAGTTACTGTCCATTCATTTAGATTTTCAAATAAAGCTACTCATAAACCATTTTGCGTTCGCATTTCGTGACATTAAGGGGGCATTGATGTATTATTGTTGCTAGATTGAACATTATGAAATCATACGAAGTTATAATAACATTAAAATATAATTTTATATCAAGAATACGTAGTCAAAATTGCGCGCGTTCTATGCACGGTCCTCAACGCCATGATTTTTTTTTTGTATTTTTTATACCTTTTTCTACAACTGGCTGTTTTGATGCTACATAAACGTTAATAAAAACTTACATGACTATGTACATACATACATATCTGTCACACATCTTTCCCATCAGACAGAGACCACTTCCCTCCACATGCTTCGATCCAAACACACCTAATCTATGCAATATCTAAATAATAAGAAATCAATGCACCAAAAATAATATTTCCTCGTTAACCGCGACAATGATCACTAATTAACGTATTTGTAGGTATCCGTGTAGCTTTTGTATTAATTAAAAGCGTTTGCGGAAGAAAAATGTCCCTTCATGTGGTCAGTGTAATTAGGGGAGGCCGTTGGTTGATTTCCCCTGGGACGACGTGGTTTCTGAACGGCCCCGGATGGAATTAAGGCATTTGTGGGCATTTGCTTGTGAATGACGTTCTGGTTTATTTGTATTTGAGTGGGGGTAAATGGTGGGTAAAGTTTTTGATGTGTGAGACTAATGATGTGTGTTATGTAGGTTAAAGAGTTCATTAAAGTTATTTACAGGACAAGCCCGTTAGCGTACCTAGTCGCCAGTGCGTCTGCTTCCTACACACGGGTCGCGGGTTCGATCCCCGCCGGTTACAAACATTTATGTGATGAGCATACATGTTTGTTCCGTGTCTGGGTGTTATATATTTATCTGTATATTTATCAGTCCCTGATTGATACCTACCTATAGTATAGGATTTACCTAGTTTGGGGTCAGGTGATCGTGTGTGAAATGTCCCAAATATTTATTTATTTAGGGCATTTGGGATGTTTTTATACGTTGTAGTTTTCGATCAAAAAAGTGTAATGAATTTTGCCTATTTTTGGTCTCCGTCACGCCTCTCTCCCGTTAGGCTAGACAGAGACCACTTCCTTCCACTTGCTACGATCCAAACACATTTTTCGCTTCATCCACACTCATCAATCGCCTCATACATGAACGTCGGGTTAGGGTACTTTTAACATGGCCTTTCTTTAGCAAGTCCCGATTTGATCGCGTTGATGGTACCTAGATGATTGTTTTTATAAGACACAATATTTGCTAACTTAGTATTTATTTTCAATGATCTTCATTCACTTATACTTACTCGTTTTCGTACAAATAAACTTATATTATATAAGTAATTTTCCAGCGTTTTTTCTTAAGGAAGAGATTATTAGTTATTGTTACGACTGGATAAATCTGGTCTGAGGCGGTTTAAGGCGGTTTTGGGTAGAACTTCTTTTCATTGGATCTCTTTTAATATTAGCTACGAATTTTATTTGATAGATTTGATTTCTTTAGGTGTTTTCGTGTGTAAAACTTTTGTTGTGTGAAATATCTAATATTCTGTCTATATGGTTATAGCTTTGAGAGAAATGGTTTTGAGTATTTCTTTGCTTTTTATAATGAAATCATCTTTAATAGAAAACACTTTATAGTAATGTAGTTCTTACCTTCTTTCTTTTTTAAAGTATTATTTTTATTTTATTAGTTACATCGGATTGTTTTTGACACTCTTTTTCACAGAAAAAGTGACACAAACAAGTACCCCCTTATTACAAAACGAAGTTTAAAGATAGTCCAACGTTAGTTCGTTTCTTTTGACGTTTCGGCTATGGACAAAACGTCAAACTAAACGAACTAACTAAATAAAAAACTAATTAAAAAACTAATATTTAGGCTGAAACACACCGGATGCATATGCGTAACGAAGACGTAGCCACGCGCGTAAGCACGGCGTAACCCGATGTGACACCGGGCTACGCATCTACGCTATCGTGCTGCATTGCGTAGGGCTAGGCGTCACGTCGAAGTGTTACGTTACGCAAGCGGTGTGTCCTGTCTCATACGGTTCCATACATTACAACTCAGAGTTACGCATACGTCTACGCATACGCAACGGATACGCATCCGGTGTGTTTTGGCTTTAAAATTCATATTGACAATGAAAGGTTATAACTTTGCAACTGCTATAGTAATAACGAAGATAGAGAAGGTTATTCCACTTCATCGTCGACATGACATACAGCCAACAATAACAATTTCCGTACGTTAAATCTGTTCGATATATGAATTATTTGTACTCGAGTACGGGCGATATAACAACAAATGTCATATTGATACTGGCCGGACCGAGCGGAGCTGATCATAAATAAATTGAGACAAGCCTCCCCCTTTGGGAGGGGGGGGGGGATTGGTCAAACTATAGTAATGTGGGAGAAATTAGTGAAGTTTATTGGCAGAGAAAATTTTAGGGTAGCTACCTACCTAAAACTGGCTAATTAATACCCAAACAGTCGCTAAAACTCTTTGGATGCAAGTAGATTAAGTATAGGTACAAGGTAAAGATACCAGAAATAATTTAAAAAAATATAAAAGCTGGATACATCATACTATAAGAACATATCTGTCACATCTCTTTCTTTTTCCTTGTGTTTTTTTTTCAATTTCTTTGTCAATGTTTTTTTTTGTATCTAGCACGTAAATTCCAATGCAAAGCTGTGCAAATCACAAAATATTTATAGAGACCGACTTTGCACGAACGTGCTTATGACTCAGGTTGCGAGTTAACTATTGCTATCTATATGAGTTCTTCTAGCTCAGAATTGTTGGATTTAAAATTCCCGCCCTTATTTAAATTTTGAAATGTGAAGTTAATGTCTTTTAATTTGCATTATCTATGACACTGTATTCTGTGACATCTAAACGCGAGTGCATTGTAGTGCTTTTAATGAATAAAATATTAAATAATTAAAAATTCAACAAGAATATACCAAAGCACTTACTTCACCAACTCTACATTGGTGAAACCCAATTTTAAAACTACATTTGGCAGAGCGCGTACATATTTCATTCGAATCTATATTTTTGTCAGTAACTTTATAACGGTTCACTGAACATGTTTAACTGTTTAAACGTTATTTTGTTTAACTAGAACCGTGGCGGATTTGTTTATCGGATCAGTTGCTCGATTCAATCGATTTGGTTGGATGCAATCACAATATATCCTGCCTTCATGCTATCACTTCTCTCTCTGTGGGGTCCGCAGGAAGAAATTTCTTTTAGAAATATGCTGTACCTTTTGTATAACTTCTCTTTTTTTCTGTCCCTATGTACTATCATCTTACAATAAACTGTTAAATAAATATAGGGTGACTTTAAACTAGTGAACGATAGCAAATGATATGCATGTACTCGTGATAACAAACAACTTTTACTATGGGACCAACGTCGAAATCATTCAAAAATGTTTGAACTGCACCAGCTGAAAGTATGGGGGACCAATTAGGTATTTTTTTATGATTTCGAACTTAATTTTATATATATAACTTAACTTAATTTAAAGTCACCCTGTATATGTATACATATATCTAGGGCATGTATGAGGCGACTGATGAGTGCGGATGAAGCGAAAGAGGTGTGGTTGGATCGTGGCAAGTGGAAGGAAGTGGTCTCTGTCTAACCTAACGGGAGAGAGGCGTGACGGATATGTATGTATGTGTCTAGGTAGATGGGCACGTAATAAAATCGGTAGCTACAAATGTGACTTGTGGTAATTTTGTTTAACTACGAGCTCACTAATTATCTATTACTGTTACAAGGGCTTTAAATTTTAACTATCCGTTATATTTCTTGAAATTTCCATGTACTTGTTGAGTAAGTCTGAATTTATTTAGTAAAGTCTTAGATTTAAGATAAAAAAATGAAAAATGCAACTGAAAATTTCTTCTCCCTTATTTCGGAGAATAAAATCTTCTTTGGGGAAAAGTTCTCTTGAATTAGTTCTGAATTCAGCTTGAAAAAAATCGTTGAAAATTTTATTTGGGTAGGGAACATAGAAAAGTAGAGTATTTTCAATGTACCTATAGCAAAATAAAACACAAAGGAAACAGAAATCTATGACTATCAATATTCAGTTCACATTCACTCACAGCCAGTGCATATCTATTCTCTTTATGTATACTGTTCCTATCTCAAAATTGCGATCGCAAAAATATTTATTCTTCTTTTAAAACGGATAACTTTTTAAAATAGGAATACGTGTGTTCGGATCTCCTTTTATAAATTCGTTCTAAATTCAAACAGTCGTGTGAGAGTGAACATTTCACTGGAAGTCATTTTTCAGGCACACTTCGCCTCCGTGCCCCGAAACGCATTAGAGCCGGCCCTATAAAGTACCTCGTGAAATGCGCGCGTAAAGAAAAGACGCAATGAGGGAACTGGGAAATCGCGAGCTACGACAAACTTAGATTTGCTGTTAAAACAAAGAACTTTAAACCTTATTTTGGAGTAGATAGGTTAGAAAACAGTTGTAGGGAAGTGTTAGAATTGCGTACGACATTTGGCAAGGGACTTGGAAAACATTCTAGAATATTCCATCCTATGTGTTAACGACGGGGCCTGTGTGAAGGGTAAGATATGCCTTTTATTTTTGCGCGCATTATTGAAAAATCTGCGCCATGTTATACTTTATGACATACTAAACTCGTGTAAGAAATGTTCTTGTGAAAGCGTTTAAGGAGCTCCAAGTATGATATAGGTATTAGAACTTATGGGAGAGGGACTTTTTCTAAAAATGTGCTGACAATTTCGTTGCAAGCTTATGGCACGCTGCATAGAAGTTTACGAATTCTGATTAGTAGTATTTAATTATGTTGTAATGTAGAATTTGTTACTTAACTGCGTAAATTTCTTATCAAAATTTCATCATAACTGGTTTTTTAAGTACCTACCTCATGAGGTATGCACTAGACAAATCCTACTAAATAATAATATTAATGTCAATGTTTGTGCCGATGGATGGATGGATGGATGTTTGTTACTTTATCACGTAAAAACCACTGAACAGATTGTAATGAAATTTTACAATATCTTGGACATCAGAATAACACATAGGCTATATTATTTCTAGATATCCTTCCAAGATATGACGATTAATGCGGACGAAGTCGCGGGCAGCCCCATAAGTAATTATATTTATAGGTTATGTATTTTTCTATGTTATCTAGGTACTATTGGTACATAAGTCAAAAGCTATCCTCTAGACCATTGTTTCCTAACCTGTGGTCCGCGGACCCCTAGGGGTCCGCAAGCATATGTTTGGGGGTCCGCGGTCCCATACGCATTTATCTTACTTAGTTAGAGCATTAACAAAAATAAATAAATTAACTACGCCAAATATCTCGTAACTAATATCAACCCCAACATTTCTAACTTAGTTGCAAAAAAGCAGCACCAACCTTCTCATTAATGTTTTTTCGCTTATTTTAAATAAATAAATGTTTTTCTACGAAAAAGTTTGTTTTTTCACTCAGGGGTCCTTGGCATTATGCTTGATTTCCTTGGGGTCCGCGGCTGAAAAAGGTTAGGAACCGCTGCTCTAGACTAGAGGCGTTTTGTTGAAACCCCGATTATTTACCCAGATATACGATCTTTTTGCAACATTTCGGCCATTTTATAGCTCAAAAATAAAAATGTCTGCCTGTAGTCACGATCCGGTACACAGATAAGAAGCGCGAGCGGCATTTAATAAAATATGAGTTGCACAACTTTTCAAAGTTAAACTTAGATTGTATCTTACAATACTTTACCTGGGACCTAATTTGTATGAGTGTGGATACGGTTGAAGTATCTAGTTATGTAATGCGTGTTGTAGTAGCTCACAGCTAGAGTGCAATTTATCTCGACATTCTAACCCGTTGGGGATTCAGTGGGGGGTGTGGGGAGACGGATTTAGGTTTTAAGGGGGGGTCAAAATACAATTTCAGTAGTATGAGTTTTGCAAGCGTGTTTTACTATGAGTTCATACATTCAATTATATAATATAAGAGGCTCTTGTCGTTGGAGTAATCCCCATCATTGTCTTTCCATTTCCGATGGAGGCAAATGGAAATCTTTAAAGAAAGTCTATGTCCAAGTGAAGACGTCTTGTCTTGGTGATGACAATATTGATGATGTTTTTATATCAAATATAAAGTTATATTACACTAATCACCAACCTCATTGATTTATAACCCCCCCTTATCGCCCCTAAATCCGTTCCTGGAGCAGTATCGAGATGTCTTACGTGTCAGGCTGTAGCAAAGAAGTAATTCCCTAGATACGATACCGGCCAATGTTACCGGCTGAATGAATGAGGACTTTTTAAGTTTTTTTTTCATATTTCCACTCTTTTTTCACAGGAAAAGTGTTTTGGTTTCACGAGTATTGTTTGCTGATGAAATTACAATATCTGTAATGTAATAAAATTAATTAATTGAGGCGACTGATGAATGTGAATGAAGTGAAAAAAGTGTGTTTGGATCGTAGCAAGTGGAGGGAAGTGGTCTCTGTCTACTCCGATGGGAGAGAGGCGTGACGAATAGACCCAGATCCGAGACGTGTCTGACCTAACTTACAGTAAAATGGATAAAACCTTAGGTTCTCCATAGCTTCTCATGTGCCTTGAACACCTGCGAATTTGTGTAACTGTAACTGAGGACGTTTGGCAGGTATCGGATGACGAAGGTTACCAAAAGCTGGAGTAACTTAACTTAACTTAATATGTACCTAATATAAAAATAATTAAACGAAATGTAAATCCGACCAATATTATTAATGTCAATGTTTGTGCCGATGGATGAATGGATGTTTGTTACTCATTCACGCGAAAACTACTAAACATATTTTAATGAAACTCAGCAATATTGTAGCTTACATATTAGAATACCACATAGGTTATATAATTTTGGGATACCGTGTAAATTTTCCAAGATATGAGGATAAAAGCGTACGAAGTCGCGGGCAGCCTCTAGTTTGGCTGTATATCTGTAACAACCTGTACAAAGTTGATTTTAACTGAATTTATCAGTTAACACGTACTTAGTTGTTTCTAAACTTTTAATAGTCGATAGTTTTAATAAGTTACAACTTTAGTCGTAATGGTGCAAGTTGCAGTTGCTTTTGAAAAGTTGCATTTTGTTGCAATTTTAGTTTCTAAAGTTTATTTTCTTTTTAGTTTACCTGTAAGTAATTAGCACGGCAAATAAGGACAGGAAGAAATAAGGCGGCAGTAAGGACGGCAGAAAATAGAACAGAGTGGCGTAGACCCCACCGACAACAGCGAAGCTCTTAAATTTAATGATGATGAAGTAATTAGATAGATATTAAATCTGTACTATTTCGAAACTCTTAACAATTTAAAACCTAAGTATATCGTTTGAAATAGTTGGCTGCATAGAATTAGAAACGCAAAATAAAAATTAAGGAGTAATATTTTGTGTGGGAAGGCCTCATACAAGTTGGACTGACGACTTGGTTAAAGTCGCTGGAAACCGTTAGATGTGGGCAGCGCAAGACCGGTCGTTGTGGAGATCCTTGAGGAAGGCTTTTGTCCAGCAGTGGACGTCCATAAGCTGACTTGATGATTCTAAAGATAATACCTCTATAAAACACTCTAGCGCTTGTAATAAACAGAACACAATAAGTGTATTAGTCATTAACGATAGGTACCGAATAGAATTGGAAACAAGTTATGTACAACAGCAAAACTTATAAACTAGCCAAAAATGCTTCAAAAACGTCCAAAGAAGAAACCCAAATAGTACACCCGCCCATACAAACGCAGACTCAAGTAAACTATTCGTTGGAAAACTGTAAACTGAAAATATATTGGTAGCGAGCTAAAAGTTCCTTAACTAAAACAGTTAGTATTAAATAGAAACTCTGTAATACCTAAATGCGGGATAGAATAACGACATTCTTAACTAAGCTTGTCTAAAACCAATATTTAAAGAGCTGTGACTATTTATATATTGGAATATCTAGTCCTATAGATATGACTTTATGACACGGTTTTAAGCGGAACGTATCTCGATCAAATCGGGAATTTGTTAAAGAAAGGCTAAGTCAAGAGTACCCTAAACCGCCGTTGTATGCATGAGCCGACTGATGAATGTGGATGAAGCGAAAGATGTATATTTAGATCGTAGCAAGTGGAGGGAGTGGTCCCTACCAAACCATCCACAACACCACAACTAACACCACAACAAAATATCAGTACCTATCTGTTATACTTTATTGTAAAATAAAGATTACAAACAATGAATACTTACAATAAAATGAAATAATTACAGGAAAAATATGTCTTCCAGCCCGTCTCTACAAGGCAAAGTACCTAATATCGATACCTTGCAACCTATTTGAACTCAAAATACAAATCATCGCATCATTGCATCGGGTTCGATTCGGCTTTTGACATAGCTAATACTTTAGCTGTTTTATGTATTATTATTTTTTGTGTTTTTAAACACAAATAACAAACCCAAAACCAATGAGGAAGGAATATAAGTAGTAGCCCCATTTTTTTCATATATTATACAAATGAGTTTAAGACTGCGTGCCAAGGTTGCGCCAAGTTTTTTATAGTTTTCTTGGTAGATGACCTGTTAAACGATAAGTAGTAGCATACAAAAAGGTAGCCATTTTGCGCCAGACTAGGCACGCAGATCCAAACGTTATAGCTTCTCCTTATATATTCTATACTCAAAGCCCAAAACCTTCACATGACCAAGCTCATAAAACTTAAGCATACAATACAAACTTCTTTAACTAGAGTTTAAATCCCAATTAACTAATTTTATAAAGCACCCAAATTTGTAGAAAGTTACCAATTTTCAGGCGAGAGATTTACGATGTAACGTGGCACATAGGTGAAGTCACGCAGAAGTTTCCAACAACTTTCCAACATTTTGGGAGCTAAAGTTGAATTGCTATTGCTGTTTTCTTACGTTACGGCGTATATTGGTTTTAGCGGGTGTGGGTGTTGATGTTATTATTTGGATTAAGATTAGAATTACGTTGTAAAGTTACTGACAGTTTTTTGAATTAAAATTATGGTAATACTCAACTTATTTACATGATATTTATAAGAAAACTCACGTCAAATGTCATAGTGTCACTGCATAGACTGGCCACTTAGATTGGAGTGGTGTGGTGACCTTACTTGCCATGCCGTAGGTGGGTTTGATTCCTACTAAAGACAAATATGTCTGTGATGTATGTTTGTCTAATGTCTGGGTGTTTGTGTGTATAGTGTATGTACTTATAGTAAACTATAGTTATAGTAAGCTTCCCTTCACTTAACATTGGCAGAACCCACAGTGGCAGTTGCCAAATAAAAAAATTCTATAGAACTTCGTGAAAGAATAGATTTAGGCTTGAACTTTTTCATTTAGCGATAAATGACAAATCTTAGCTTAGCCTTAGCCTTTGCCCAGCAGTAGGACATGACAGGCTAACTATCTCATTCCATCTTCCAAATTAATTTCTCAAATATTCAAAGCCCCTTCCGACCAGCTAAGTCCACAAAGCGAAGACAACTGGTCAACTGTCCAATGTTTTGGTACCCGGATACAAGATGGCGGCTCAAGGGAAATCAACTGCTGCGCCGACTCTACATCGCCGCATATATTAGCTAATGTCTGGCCTTTGGTAATTGGGAAGTAGAGGCGGAGAAGTTAGTGGGGTTCTTGGTATTAGTTGTAGAGAGCAGGTTACTAACGAAATAGTTGTCTTACTTATTTCTCATCACGATTTCAGTCTATAGCTGCTCACCTGCTGAGCATAGGTCTCTCCAATAAATCTCCAACACGACCGGGTCATTGTCACCTGCATCGAGGCTCCGCAGTTTTCACTACTTAATTTTATGGGTCGTAATATGAAAAAAAAAATGTTTACTATTCATAAAAATTGTTCAATCAGCTGACATATTTAGTATATGAAATGAAATGAAATGAAATGTTGTTTATTTAATCTTGTAGGACGAGTTTGACATCACATAAGACGGGTCATTTTTTTAAAGTTAATGCTAGATTCGCAAGAGTGCAGTTTTCCCCAGAGAAGAATCTAGCAAGAAACTCTGTTGGGTTGCTCTTTTCAAATTTGGTTTACAAATTCTAAGATAAAAACACTTAGATACAAACATTAAAATTAACTTTACAATCATTATTCTACATAGAGACAGCTTGACAGAAGAGCAGGTCAATCCCATGGATTTGAGTCATCTAGATAATCGTTGATTTTATAATAACCTTTTTTACTAAGTTTTTGTTTAACAATAATCTTAAATTTATTGGGGGTTAGTTTACGTATGCTAGCAGGGATCTTGTTGTAAAAGCGTATACATTGACTCACAAACGATTTGTTTACTTTGTTAAGTCGACTGGCATGAGGCACTAATTTATCCCTATTTCTAGTATTAACAGTATGTATATCACTTAGTTGTTTAAATTGATTTAGATTTTTTTGTGTATACATTATATTTGAGAAGATGTATTGTGATGCTAGTGTTAATATGTCAATATTCTTAAAAACATCCCTTAGAGATTCCTTGGGACCTAGTTTATAAATAGATCGAATAGCTCGCTTCTGCAGAATAAAAATGCGCTCAGAATCAGCGGCATGCCCCCACAGCAGAATGCCGTAGGACATCAGACTATGGAAGTAACTGAAGTAAACTAGCCTGGCAGTTTGAACATCTGTCAGGTTTCTTATTTTTTTTACTGCAAAAGCTGCAGAACTGAGCTTATCCGCTAACTTGTCAATATGGGGGCCCCATTGTAATTTGGAATCGAGAGTAATACCAAGGAATACGGTTGTTTCCACAAGGCACAAGCTCTGTCCCTTCATCCTAATATCTGTATTTACTTGTCTAACATTGGGCAAAGTAAATTTAATACATTTGGTTTTCTTTTCATTAAGCACTAGATTATTGGCAGTAAACCACTCGACTACTTTATTGATAGCATTGTTTACATCGTCATATACATCTTGTTGTCGTCTAACTTTAAAAAGTAAAGAAGTATCATCAGCAAACAATACTATATCATGACAGTTATTTACAAGACTTGGCAGATCATTTATATATATTAGGAAGAGAAAAGGACCAAGAATTGAGCCCTGTGGGACACCCATGCTAACCGCAGATCCACCCGACACTTTACCGTTTACATCAACCCTCTGTACACGTCCACATAAGTAAGACTTTAAAAGGCTGAGTGCGCTGTTCTTTACACCGTAATGATGAAGCTTCCTGACCAATGTGCAGTGATCAACGCAATCGAAAGCCTTGGACAAATCGCAAAAGACACCCAAAGCGTCGTGCGACTTCTCCCAGGCATCAAATATACACTTTATTAATTCAACACCTGCGTCGGTTGTTGAACGACCCCTGGTGAAACCAAATTGTTTCAGATGCATTAGTTTATTGGAGTAGAAGTGAAATTGTAGTTGATCTATAATTAGTTTTTCAAATATTTTACTTAGGGTTGGCAGTATAGATATAGGTCTAAAATTGGTGGGGTCAGACTTACTGCCTGCTTTAAACAAAGGTATGACTTTACTGTGCTTCATTAGGTCAGGAAAACTTCCCTCATCTATACATTTATTAAAAACCATAGCTAGATGGGGTGCTATGCAGTCTATGATGGAGTTAACTATTGTAACGGAAAGGCCGTGCAGATCAGCGGTTTTTTTAATAGTTAAAGATTTAAAGGCCTTTATTATTGAATAAGCACTGACGTAACGAAATGCAAAGACTTGATTGGACTCCGCCACGTTCTGCTTCAACAAAACTTCAGCAAGCGCGGGAGAAGAATCAAGGTCTTTGGTGGTCGAGACTGGAATGTCAGAGAAGAATTTAACAAAAGCTTCGGCAACCTCGGCGTCTGTACTGATACAGTTACCGTCAATAATCAATTTAAAATCGAGGTTGCGTGGTTTGACTCTTCCAGTCTCGTGGTTGATAACTTGCCAAGTAGACTTTACAATATTCTTACTGTTGACAATCTTATTTTTTATGAATCTAGATTTGGCCACATTACATATACGCTTAAATAATTTCGAATAATTACGTACATATTCAACGAAAGACTCACTATTATTCACCGTTTTTTCATCATAAAGGCTGTATAGTTTATTCCTACTAATTAGTATTCCTGTCGTTGCCCAATCACTAAATTTAAGACAATCGTGAACCTTCAATATTTTGGGTTTAAAAATATTATCGTATTCTATTTTAGTGGCATTAAATACCCTACTGTATAACATATTTGAATCATCACAAAGTTCCAGATTTGAGATTTTTGAGGTAACATTATTATTTAATTTATTTAATCTAGCCTCAGTAACTGGAATGTATTTAATATTTTTTTTAGTTTTGTTTATATTAATATTAAAATCTGCCCTCAAGCCGCAATGGTCAGACCTTAACTTATTTATTACACTCAAATTTGAGGATTCTATGTTTGTAAATATATTATCAATACAGGTCTTCGAACTATCAGTAATTCTAGTAGGTTCTAAGAAAAGATTTATTAAATTATAACATTTGAAGAATGTTAAAATCTTTTTTGAAAGGGTCGACATCACCAAAAGATCAATATTATAGTCTCCACAGACAATAATACCTTTATTAGTGTTATTTAATTTTTGGAGTACAGTCTCCATAATTTCCTCAAAAGTATCATAAGAACCGTTAGGATTTCTATACACGCTTATTACAACAAGCCGCTCTAATTCTATACAAGCTATCTCAATGGTACGTTCAACCGATAGATTTACAATATCAGTGCGTTCCTTGTATTTTAAAGAATTTTTAATAATAATTAAAGAACCTCCAGAGTCTCTAATCGCACTGTTTCTTATGAAAGAACTGCAAACATGGTGATTGTCAAAACTAAACATGAGTTGGTTGTTGTTGAGCCAATGTTCAGTAATGCAAATAATGTCAATTTTGTCACAGCTCAAGAGAAGTTCCAACTCATGCATTTTACTTAACATGCCCTGAATATTTTGTGAAATAAGTTTTAAATTACAATTATGTTTCTTAGTATTTATGGATTTAGAATTCAAAATTGGCATGTTAATGGCAACCTTGCTAGAGACAACAGTCTCTGTTGTCTGATCAATTAGTTTAAATGCTCTATAGGAGCAGTCAAATCCACCAAAAGAGCGGATGAACGGTGTTGACTAGAATAGGACTGACTAGAATAATTATGACTAGAATCGCATGGTTGTATATAAATAATGTCATTACTGCTACTCTGCTCAATAGAAGCAGTCGTCAAGTTTACCAACAGATTGGCAGAATCTAAATAGTAGGACAGCGACAACACTATCTGTCTTCGAATGAATCGATTAAGATAAAATCTACCTCTTGTCGAATGATATTTCTTAATAATTGAATTAAAGTCTATGCAATGGAACTTATTATTATAACATGTCATATTGTATAGCATCATGTTCAGATTATGTCTCATATTATTATTGCTAGAATTAATGCAAAATGGAAATGTAAACAAAATAATTTTTTTAACATTAGAAATCGCATTTAATTTTGAAATATATGTCGCTAGGTCCTCTCTGTTTACATTTCCAGGTTTGCCTATTAAAATTACCAGTACCGAACTACTCTCGAATCTCGATGACAAAATTGTCTCAAAAATTCGAGAGCAATCCGCCCCAGGTATACAATTGTTCATTACCCTATTTTTATTATAACGTTGGCTAAGATGGCAACCCAAATTTTTACCTATCTCATCAGTATATATAATTAAGTTTGTACTATGATTATTTTTATCAGTATGTGAAACTAAATAACGAGAGTAACGAGAGGGGGAAGACGGAATTGACGAGACAGCGGTGGCAGCGGCCGGTCTCGTAGAATCATTCGACGATCCAGAGCGGGCTGTGGCGGCGGGGACGGGGGGCGGCCTCTTATATAAGTTTAGTATACTAGAATAAAAGCTTCCAGTCCTGGACAGAGAGGAAAAGTAACGAGGAAGTGTTAAACATGGTCAACGAGAAGCGCTGCTTGTTAAGAACTGTAGAAAATAGAAGAGGAAAGATGATAGGACACTTGATACGACATGACGGTTTCTTGAGAAACATTATTGAAGGAAAGGTTGAGGGGAAGAGAGGCAGAGGAAGACCGCGACGTACTTACTTCACTCAAGTGAAAGAGAAAGTTAACCTCATATCGTATCAAGAAGTTAAAGCACTGGCAGAGGATAGGCCTAGATGGCGAACGCTCCACCGACAAGAGTCTAACTCTTAAATTAAATGATAATGAAATGATGGTACTAGAATAGATAGAGACTCAATTTTTTTCATATTTCGACTTAGTATGTCGCGTTGGAAAAATTGTCTAGTTTTATGAGAACCTACTATCTATTTCTACTACTACTATTTCTATTACTACTACTACTATTTACTACTTATCTAATCTAATTTAGTCATTTGTGTCCCACTGCTGGGTAAAGGCCTCTCTCCTCATCCGCCATGACTTTCTGACTCGAGTTTCCTCCGCTCAGGCACTCAAGAAGGTATCCAGCTCGTCCCGCCATAGTATGATAAAGAATTTCTGTTAAACTTTATAATATGAAGTAAAGCTGACTTACTTCTCTGCTTATACACTCCGTATCATTAGATTTAATGAAGATCTCACACGTGTCGAGTGTAAGATATAATTTAGGTTCATCTAGCTCCCTACTTACACATGTATGACATATTTACATAGGAAATAACTAGCTACAACAACATATATTTTGCGTTAATATACAGGGTGTAACAGAAAGGGTATATAAAGCCGAAACACAGCGATAGTCCTCATGAAACTGTACAACTTTCCCCAAGGAACATGGGTCGTAATTTGAAAAAAATTTTTGGATCGCCCATACTTACTCGATCAGCTGATCGGGCATTTTGTATGGGGAGCCGAAATTTTTTTTTCGAGTTACGACCCATGTTCCTTGGGGAAAGTTGTACAGTTTCATAAGGACTATCGCTGTGTTTCGGCTTTATATACCCTTTCTGTTACACCCTGTATATAGCTATTTATCTGTTAAGAGAGGTAATGAGAAAGTTGATTTTTTTGTAAGTAAATAGTTTTTTTTGTCTTTACGTTATGTTCCTATTATGATATCTTTATATCCTTATTCCTTATATCTTTGTGTGCAATAAAGTATATTTGTATTGTATTGTATTTATTAAAGAAGATTTATTATTTATAGTGTATTGTATTGAAATAGTCAGATCAACAGGGCCGTTAGCCGTTAGATTGGCACAGGACCGTAGCGAATGGCGCGAAAAAAGGGAGGCCTATACCCAGCAGTGGGGAGAAACGGGCTGATTTGATTGATTGATTGTATTGTATTGATACTTAAGAATTTTCTGGAGTATCGTATCAAAAAAACATGTGGAAGTTAGAGTAGGTAAATACTGATTTTTTTAATCCTCATTTTGCGTTTCCAGTTGTCTGGTGTCGTAGTCAGATTTTTAAATACTTATTTAATAGGTACCTTAAGCAAGATTTAGATAAACATATATTGATCCGACAAATGTGAACAGGTTCATATACAGGGTGTTAGGAAAAGTATCACTTTCCTTTTGACCAGGTATAGTGTTAGTGATGTAGAACATATTCCACGAAAAAAAATATTTTTTTAACTCATTTTTAATCAAGAATTTAATTCTTTACTAAATTACTTTTCCTAACGGTGCGTACAGACCATGTAACATGTTATTTAACTTGTGTTATATAACACGTCCACACTATATAACCTTGTTAGTTAACATTGCAACATAAAATAATACTGTACATATTAGAATAACAATGCAATATAACAATGTTATTTATCAAATGTTAATGTTATATAACATTGTTATATTTTGATGTTGCAATGTTGAATAACAAGGTCAAAGTGTGGACGTGTTATAAAACACAAGTTAAATAACATGTTACATGGTCTGTACGCACCTCCACGCGATCAAAGTTATATAATATTGTTGTACATATCAATAACATTGTTTTATAACATTCAGTGTCCACATTATGTAAAACATGTTATATAACAATGTTAAATAACATGTTATGTTACATGGTCTGTACGCACCTTAACACTCTGTATAGTATAATCCTCTGCCAGTGGAACATCCGTTTAGCTACCTAATTCTAGAAGATAAAACCTTTATTTGTTTCAATAGATAGAGCAGTCTCTATCACGTTATCATTATTATGATAGATAGATAGATAGATAGAAATTCTTTATTGCACACAAAGAAATACAACTTAAAACTAAAACATTGTGCGCAAAGGCGGCCTTATCACTAAAAGTGATCTCTTCCAGACAACCTATGATATAGGAATTATATCCCCCATCACGCATTCCAACCAGATTATACATAGATATAAAGCTGCGGCCACACTGGTATCCCGCGTTATGTCATTGTGTATGTGGGGAGCCAAGCCGCGGTGGATTTGGCTTAAGCTTTTATCCACGCATTGACTCAGTTCAGTGTGGCGTGGCTTCAACAATCACAATCATCGCATCCGATTTGTTGAGTATTATGAAAAAATACGTAGCAGGTACTTATATAGGGTGACTTTAAATTAGTGAACGATAGAAAAGGATATGCATGTACTCGTGATAACAAACAACTTTTACTGGGACCAAGGTCGAAATCATTCAAAAAATTTTGAACTCTCCATACAAAATGCACCAGCAAGGCAGCTGTTAGTATTGGGGAACAATATTTTTTTTGTGATTTCGACCTTGACCCCATAGTAAAAGTTGTTTGTTATCACGGGTACATGCATATCCTTTTCTATCGTTCACTAATTTAAAGTCACCTTATATGTATAAGGTGACTTCTAATTAGTGAACGGTAGAAAAGGATGTACATGTACTTGTGATAACAAACAACTTTTACTATGGGGCCAAGTTCGAAATCATAAAAAAAATTGGTCCCCCATACTATCAGCTGATACATTTTGTATGAGGAGTTCAACATTTTTTGAATGATTTCGGCCTTGGTTCCATAGTAAAAGTTGTTTGTTATCACGAGTACATGCATATCCTTTTCTATCGTTCACTAATTTAAAGTCACCCTATATGTAAAGTATGTATGGTCGGTAGGTATATAAAAAAAAGTGTGTTATTTATAATTATAAAATTGAGTTACCTAGCTAGGTAAGTAGCTAAGTATTTTTAAATAAAAAAGAGTTTTTGGTGAGATTTTGACTATTTCAAGACCTAGATGAGCTGAATTAACATCGTTGTTATTAAATTGTTTAATGCTGTCTACACACCAAAGCCGCCGGCATGCTGCCGGGCTAGGTCGGCGGCTTTACGTTATACGAATGGCAGCTGTCAAAAAGGCGGCGGCTTTGGTGTGTAGATACCATAACCGACTATGAAAAATCCAAAAGGTAGGGTAATGTTTTTATAATTAAGTATAATATAAGCTACGTTACAGCAGATTTTACTCAAATTGATACTAAACATCTAACAGAGACGGATATGCATCACCATTCAATAAACATTCTTAATTCATAACCAGATAAAATACTTAAAAATAAAGTTCAATAAAAATCCGATTAGTACCTACTTCAAGTCTGTAGTAGGTACCGATATATCAACTTTTTAATAACTCAGGAAGACAAAGACGAGCTAAGTACCCCCCTCTCCCCCACCATCGCGAGTTATTAAACTGAAACTAACTAACTTTAGTATCGCAACTTTAATTAAATTTTTAATTACTTACACTCATTTTGAAATAAATCCTCTTGAAGCTACTTGAAGACTAAGGGCTAAAACATAAATTCACGACAGACACGACGCGACACGACGCGACACGACGCGACACGACGCGACACGACGCGACACGACGCGACACGACACGACACGACGCGACACGACGCGACACGACGCGACACGACACGACGAGGCACGACGCGACGCGACGAGACGACGATGCGTCGTGAAAATCCACGACATCGTACGGCGTCGTACGACGTCGTCGTGTCGCGTCGCGTCGTGTCGCGTCGTCGTGTCTGTCGTGAATTTATGTTTTAGCCCTTAGGACCCGTTTCTCTATGTACAGATAAGATTTATCTAACAGATATGTTATACCTATCTGTCTACAACGTCATGTTTTATGAAATAGACATAGGTTTATCTGGCAGTTAAATTTTATCAGTAGGGGCGAAACTTAGACGTTTCACAACCAAGTTATCTAAAACTTGAATATAAATGTTTGTTACGCTTTCACACAAACAAACTACTGAACAGATTGTGATGAAACTTGGCAATATTGTAGCTTGTACATCGGAATAATACATAGGCTATATTATTTTACGATATCATGATTTTTTTTCTAAGAAATGACGGTAAATGCATATGAAGTTGCGGAAGCCGAAACGTTTATTGAAATTCCAGACTTTACATATAGATACATAAATTCATATTATCCAAACTTTATGATAATAGAAAACACTTTAAAATGTTGAAAAGGTAATCCTTACTTTATTTAGTTTCCATTCGAAAGCTGCGACGTAAAATAACAGATTTACCGTTTTGAAATTCCAATTGCGATGTCAAAGTTT
Organism: Anarsia innoxiella; assembly: GCA_947563765.1. Lineage (NCBI taxonomy): Eukaryota > Metazoa > Arthropoda > Insecta > Lepidoptera > Gelechiidae > Anarsia > Anarsia innoxiella. The sequence goes on from OX387392.1 coordinate 11,808,336, forward strand.
TAAACCGATGATGGCAGGTTGTTCCAGTGTTTGCATTCAGATAATCTGGTCTGAATTCTAGGTACCTAGAATTCTAGGTATGCTAGGGTATAGGTCGCGCCACGTAAAATGAACCCTAGCTGACAGATGCGCATAAGACGATTTTTGAGTCTGACGTTTAACACTTGTTTTAAAATACCATCGCGCACAAAAGTGTTTATTACAGTCATGGTTTTATGCACAAAGGAGAGAAAAATATTATTAGTAGTATTAGTAGGGTGGAATATAAATAAAAAAAATACACATCTACCAATCAATATTGGATTTAGGGTAAAATGTAAAAAAATATTCGAAAATTAAAAAAAAAAACATATTGTTCTTCCATTAAGTCTTCATAGGTGGCGCGAAAACCAGATGAGGTCGCGGTGTTGATGCCAGAAGTGGCCATTTTATTATCATCGTTGTCGTCACTTTCATAACCTTTTGAATCAGAATCATTATCTCCTACGTATACTTTATAAGTCAACATACGTAACCGCGTGCGAAAGACTCTTTCAAGAATGAAACTTTATATAGCCCTAGTACTTTCAAGCGTAAGTGTACCCATGCGCGAACACGTGACTTTCAATTGTTTCTAAAGTTCTTTTTACGTGGCGCGACCTTTATGTACTTAAAAGTGTGTCTACAACCGGGGCCAATGTCTGCTTATTTAAAATAGACTCAGTTGTGTGTTGGCAGTGTCAATGGCATTTTTAACACATTTAGTATTTTGCTAAACAATGGCTTATACTGATTGCGACCGAATGAAAGTCTATGTATGTAAGTGTGTGTGGGTATGGCAATTTACCTAAATTTACCTTTTTACCTCATTTACCTTTTTTTAGGTAAATATATTAATAATAAATAACATAACAAATAACATATAAAGTATATAATTAGATATATTATATGGCATAACATGATCTCAATTTTGCTTGTATGCGTTTTTCACAATCAACACAAATTACGTCCTAATCTTATTTTTTTATCTTTTTGTATTTTATTTTTCGTACCGTTTGAAACGTAATTAATTGGGATTCATTGTGTATGCGGGCACGGGGGTGGGGTAGGGTGCCGTGGGGGTGCGGGGGTAGGGGTCAAAATTTGTTTTCTTTCAATTAACCTCGTACGCACTGATTGGAACTTTTGTTACATAATAATAACGAGTAGACATACACACTTACTTATCACGACTCTCTTCCATCGGGGTAGACAGATACCTACTTCACTTGCTACGATCAACACACATCAAATTCTAGTTCAAGTTAAAAATTATTTATCTGTAGGTAATTATGCGACACAAATTTAAAATTATAAAAAAAAACGTAATAACAAATAAGACCAAAAAAACTTATTAAAGAAGGGAAATTACAGCATCAGCTTAATAGAAAACCACAGAAGCTTACAGAGATTTTGTAGTACTTTCGTTACCTATTTTACTTGCATAAATACTAGGTCCCGCTCTTACTCAGTAATTGTGGTTCAGAAAATGTTTATTACTTCAAGATTTCTATGAAAAATTTCCAACAACGAATTAGATTACAGACAATTTGATCTAAAATTAAACTTTATTTCTAGCTAATCTAGAATCTAGAATAGGATTCAGAGAAGTCTTTCATCTGAAATTATGATTGTCTAGGAGTCTAGCTTTTAGCTAGGATTTAAGTGAATAAGTTTTCTCGAATATTCAAACATTTCTTATTAAGTATACAATGAGGTTTATCAAGTGGAAAATTGGTTATTTCAAATAGAATTAAATTAATAAGTTTAAAACTTAATCTCTTTGTGTTACTAGGTTTCTGTAAACAGAAAACTATAGTAGACATGAGTTTCAATTTTTTAGTATTTCTTTTATTTAAAATCATCAGCCAAATCCTTGGCTTTTGTTCTGCAGTGGACGTCCATAAGCTGACACAGCAACAACAACACACACACACACACGCACACACACACACACGCACACACACACGCACACACACACGCACACACACACACACACATGACATAGTTACATTCACAGACACAGACACAGTACACAGTTATACAAAATATATTTGTAATTTATTCTAGCAGCAATATATATCACTCTGTCAAAGCCAAGCTTACGATTTAACTTTTAACATCCAATTTTTGGTTTATTCTCAAAAGAGAAATATAATCGAAGCCTCATTTCGGAGCCCCCCATAAACCGCGGCAAGCTATAAAGCAAAAATTTTTACGAATTATTGTACTCTTGGAGGCAGTTATGGTCTACCCCGCGGGTGGAGGCATATAATATTACCATGAAAAGTGGCGAGGACACTTTTTGTCTTAACTTCCTTATAGCTTTGAGGGACCTACTTTTTTCTGTCGTGTTGTGGATATAAAACACTTTCGGAGATTGATTTTGGTATGGTTTATTAATTTTGTGATAAGTTTAGATAATAAGTACCTATCCAATACTTGAGGAAAAGATGTTATTACCTGTTAAAGTTAATAAATCGATTACTGCGAATAAGATTCTAGATAGACAGGCCAGTGAGCGTAGTCGGTAGTGAGTCTGCCTCATACGCACGGGTCGCGGGTTCGATCCCCGCCGGTTAACAAGCATTTGTGTGATGAGCATAAATGTTTGTTCCGTGTCTGGGTGTTATATATTTACCTATGTATGTTTATCAGTCCCTGATACCCATCAGTGACCGTGTCAGGTGACCGTGTGTGAAATGTCCCGCAATATTTATTTATTCTAGGAATTATAGATAAAAATATGAAAAGTCCATACCACTGCAATAGAATTTGTTCTTATAAAAAGGTAAAAAGTTTATATAGAACATTTCATAGACAAGACTCTTTTATTTTTTATTTCGAATTACGTATTTCTATGTAAAAGGAATTAAGGAAAATTTGTATAATCGAAGGATCAGAGATTCAAAAGAGATTTTTTTAAATTCAAGTTTTCCTTCGAATTTCGATTTCGGTAAAGATAGGTTTACATTATGGAGCTATTCGAGCAAAGCCAAGCTCTTTGCTCTCAGTGACAAGTGTAGACATACAACGCGTCAACAATCACTCTTTTCGAACGTGATGCAAAACAAATTTCAAAAATCAAATCTATATGTAATTATTTTTGCCAATTAACAACACAAAAAATAATAATACATAAAACAGCTAAAGTATTAGCTACTTAAGTCAAAAGCCGAATCTTCTAATAATTTATACAAAAAATATTTATTTTTAAAATTAATTATTTTTGAACAATTATTAGAAGTATGTTTTAGGATCCAGCTGAAAATCATTTGTTGTGGCCTAGAGACAAACAGCAGTATGCTGAGCTGGATAACCTTTTCGGTATCTGTGTTAGTTTTTCTATTGTTAAGTAAAATATAGTACCTTAATTATTGAATACAGTATTTCTATTATATTCTAAATCATATAAACAACTAAGCATACAGTTGAAAAGTAAGTTGGAGGCTCATAAGTCGGTGAACACAACAAATCTTGGCTCGGCTCTAGCTCCACTCGAGCTCTTCACGTCTAGTGTAAACCCACCCTAATACTGCCTTAAATAGACCCGACTACTTTTAAAGACGAAACTTAATTAAATTCTTAATTTTCTACGAAATTTTCTCGTAATTTGAAACTAATTTGAAGATTTACTTTTTTATATTGTGTCGAGATTTATTATTTAATTAAAATATAGAATTGGATGATTGTTGGCACGACACGTGTTAACATACATACATACATACATAACCGTCACGCCTCTCTCCCATTGGGGTAGGCAGAGACCACTTCCTTCCCCTTGCTTCGAACCAAACAAACCTCTTTCGCTTAATCCACACTTATCAGTCGCCTCATACATTGTGTCCGGTACGTAGGAGAGGTCGTCCTTGTCTAATATTTTGACAATGACAGAGTCGCCTATAGGTTTAACAGTGCGTTAGCTTTCATCACCTTATCTATAAATATGAATCTAACGACACCTCTCAAGCTAAAATCCATCAAGCCGTTAAAGCTGTAGGGCGTGCCGAAGAAACATACTCCCGAAAAACATAACCCTCCTTCTGGCGCAGTCGGGTAAAAAATATCCATTTCCGCCATCCCTAATAAAACCAATCTATACTACACCGCCATAGAATAAGTATGACATATTGTGAGTCGCTATTTCTCGTACATTTTCCATTATGTTCCATAGATGAGAGTAATAGGATCCTTATAATGTTTGTACACTCGTTTTTCGTGTGGGAAATGTGATGGATGGTGGAAAACGGGGAGTATATGTACCTATACAGGGTGTAACAGAAAGGGCATATAAAGCCGAAACACAGCGATAGTCCTCATGAAACTGAACAACTTTCCCCAAGGAACATGGGTCGTAACTCGAAAAAAATTTTTGGATCGCCCATACTTACTCGATCAGCTGATCGGGCATTTTGTATGGGGAGGCGATTTTTTTTTCGAGTTACGACCTATGTTCCTTGGGGAAAGTTGTTCAGTTTCATGAGGACTATCGCTGTGTTTCGGCTTTATATACCCTTTCTGTTACACTCTGTATACATAATATTTACGTATTTTTTGAAGAAAATCTTGGAGCGGAATTCGCTCATGAAAATAACAAAAAAATATAATAAGTATTATTATTTTATATGTATAGTGTCTGAATTGGTGGGCAGAGGCGGCACAGGATAGAGAGTCGTGGAAAAGGAGGAGAGAGGCCTCTGCCCAGCAGTGGGGCAACAACGGCTAGATAAGATAAGATAAGTGTCTCAATGAAAATAAGTTAGAGGCTGCCTGCAAGTTCATAAATGCATTTATCGTCGTATCTTGAAAAATTCACATGATATCTCAAAATATAGGCAGATTACTGATGTGTTTGTACAGTTATTTACGAGAGCTTGTCGTAATTATATTTACTTCGTAAGCAATTAGGTTTCTAATATGAACATACCTTGGTTTTATCTTCTTTTGTACTTACTATTAATAGTTTCAAGTGTTCTTTTCTGAAATAAACGCAATATATCTATGATATAATGTAAAACATAGGGCAGTACCCTTCAAAATGAACTTTGCAAGCGACGCAGCGCATCGCCAGCATCGCTTTGCTCTAAAGTTAAGAAAGTACATAAAATGCAAATTCTGCGCTTAAAAGCAGACACCCTACAAAATAAAATTGATATAGTATATACAGGATGTAACAGATACTTTCAGCAAGTCGAAACACAGAGATGGTGCTAGTGAAACTTTATAAATTGTTTCTATGTCAGAGGAATCAGTTAAGCCTATAAATATTATAAATGTCAAAGTTTTTGCTGATGATGGATGGAAGTGAGGATCCTTGTTACTCTTTCACGCAAAAACTACTGAACACATTTTGATGAGACTTGGCAGTATTTACACATCAGATTAATACATAGGCTATATTATTTTAAGATATTGTGTTTGTTTTTCAAGATACGATGTTTAGTGCGTACGAATTGCGGGCAGCATCTATTATGTAATAAAAAATTGAACTGTTTTATGAAGCAGCGTCAATGTTGTAAAGAAAAAAAATTTGGGGAGACAAATGAAGAACTCGTTTTATTCCACATTACGAATATTACGATCCTTGTCCTTCAAAAAAAACCACGGAAAAGGTCATTGACCCTCGAATTATTCCACCCTGTATACAAAAAACTCTTTTATAAAAGCAAACTCAGCTTTTATTAAATGAAAACTTCTCTAACACGACAACAGTCGAGTTACAGAGCTAACGTTCAGTTAGGCACGTTTCGGTCATCTAGCCTGTCACTTTGACGTTTGACATGCAGTACAAAAGGTTAAACGGCACATTTGACCGACGGAATAGTACAAAAGGGCAGGTTTCACAAACGGTATGGATCTGAAAAGCTTGTTCTAACTTGACGTGTGAGGTAATAGTTAACGGACGCATATGTTTATGCTTAAGACCCAGAACACACGGTGAAACGCAACTGCAACGCAACTGAAACTGCTAGTAACTGAAACGAAACGTTTCAAACTAGTTGCGTCGTGTGTTGTTTTCTAATGAATTCTACAGCAGAAACTGCGATGCAACTCAAAAGTTTTAGTTGCGTTGCAGTTGCGTTTCACCGTGTGTTCTGGGTCTTAGGCATAAACATACGCGTCCGTTAACTTTTACCACACGTATTTTGGCGCTTATTGTTAGTAAAACTTGAATTAAGAGCAGCCCAACAGAGTTTCTTGCTAGATTCTTCTCTGAGGAAAACTGCACTTTTGCGAATCTAGCATTAATTAACAAACATCCTAAAGAAATAAACACACTTTATTAATAATAACAAATACATAGCTGTGCCCTATTCAGGGTCCATACCTGGTACTGGATACTTACTTTGTAATACCTATGGTGTGTTTATAAACATTTGAATATGAATTTGATTAGTAGAACACTTTTATGCTATATACACACCAAAGCCGCCGGCATGCCGCCGGGCTAGGCCGGCGGCTTTGCGTCCTATGAATGGCAGCTGTCAAAAAAGCCGGCGGCTTTGGTGTGTAGATAGATACCATTACATACATACATACATACATATCCGTAGTCATCGGATATGATATAGTCATCGGTGTAGGCAGCGAGCGAGACAACTTCCCTCCATTTGCTACGATCCAAACCCACTTTCTTCGCTTCATCCACATTCATCAGTAGTGTTTCGTACGAATCGTTATTTTGTTAAACCACCAATTCGTTAAGGCCCTGAAACATCTTTAAATAAAATATATATTTATCTTTATCTTTAATACAATAAATAAGGTAAAACCTTCAGTTTTCGTTCACTTCCTCGATTGCCTGGAACTTTTCCTCGTACACAAAAACTCGGTAAAAATAAAAGCAATTTCTCAAGAGGATCGCCTGCCGTATTTATCCATAACATCATCTGAAATTACTTCAATCTATCGACTCGATAAATTGTCGATGGATTGTGTCGATTGTCTATGAAACACCAGAGGTGACGGCTACGGAAGGCTGTAGTTTTTCTTTTCCGGGGTGGTGTGTGGGGAGGTATCGATACGTCGGCTGTGTCGCTTGATTGGACCCCCCTCTCTATTCTCACCAAGCGTCTTTATATGGAAGCTTAAATTGATGGAAGTAGGGTATAATTGGGGAGTCTGCATCACTTCGCCTCGCTGCGCTCGGCTCAGCGCTGCAGTACTCCCCAATTATACCCTACTTCAGACACTGCTCCACAAATTCAACAGCTCTAACCTGATGTGATGAACCGATACCGATTGGTCTATCAGATCAATATTTAAATCTATGCTTGGATCTTGCTGCAGAGCTTCTCAATATTGTCGTACTTTTATTCAGCCGAAGTCTAAATGGTTCCAGTTACCTAATCTTAATGTAGAGCTTGCTTTTCAATATAACCCTATATTTTTCTAGTTTTTATTATGTATTTTTCCATCTGTGAGTAAATTTATTTGGATGGGAACTAATACTACAAGTTGAAAGAAAATTACATTTTATTTTATTTAAAATAATTTATTATTGATACACCATTTTCTTAGACAAGTAACATTTTTGAGAGCACAGATTGTGGGATGGTAAATACAATGATATGTGTCATGGGAAGATCTATATTCTTCATACAAACTTAATAATTTGGGACAACCCATATCTTCTAAATTGATAACATTATCACATTGTAAAATATTCCTTATCCAATTAACCTTTTCAAGACCTTTACAATAAATCGTTTTTTTTTTTTAAAAATTATCAATAAAGTTTACATAGCTATTGTATGGGATCATTCCATCATTCCAGTACATGTTTCTGTTTTTTTGTATCCAGTTTACTTGTTTTCGCTCTGTAGATGAGAGATTTTTAAACGGGTATGGTGGCTTAACCGAAAATACTTGAATCTGATCATTACACACAATGGCTATTTCTTTTAAGATAAATTGATTATCATCAGTTTTAAATCCTTGTACATCTACAATCGCTTTTGTAGTCATGTTAACTTGCGCACTATGTTACTTAATGGTCTGTATTCAATGAGTCGATCGTTTATAATCAAACAATACGCGCTGGTGTTATTAGGAATATCGGTAGAAGTTTCAATTTCTAATCGTACATCAACTGGACCTGTTTTCAAGTTTTCGTTTTGTCTTGAACAGTCTATTACACATAGAGGAGCTTTTTGTTTAAAGTCTTCAAGACCAAGCAACGGATCAGCAGGAAGGTTGTAGAACGACTGACGAAATTTTGCATACATGTCATATAATATATTATACTTGTTTTCATTAAATTTTAAATTAAGAGCATCATACGGATAATAGTTTGAATTCAAGAACAATGTAACATTAGTTAAGTTACAATGATCAAATAGTGAACTGTTCTGGGTCTTACTATTTTTTCTACTAGTTTGGAATCCAAATACTACATATCGAGGCTTTTCTAACTGTGAAGTTGTTTTAACTGACCAAGAATGTTTTGTAGTTTTTGGTAATAGCGGGTATTCATACAGATCCCAGTTTCTAAATGCAATTTGTATGGGTTTATCTTTTTCCAAATGTTTTAACAACGTAAGCCTATCCCTATCTGATACTTTTACATGTGGCATACGCCATTGTATTTTATCTATTTTTACTTGTAAAAAGTCATTATTTTCAAGAGTTACACTATTTAAATTAGTACTGCTCCTGTTTAGTATAAGCTCATGTTTGCAATTTATAATGACTTTTTTATAGTCATCTGCAAAACCTAAAAGTTTATTCAATGGTAAGAGAACAGAAAATGCACCATCTTGATCACGAAAACCATCTACATTCCATCCCCACATAGCAGCAACTTTGTTTTCTCCATCGTTCATAGATACTATTGATTTGATGGTTGTAGTTATTCCAGCATTTCTGACACGATCTATTTCAACACCATTTAATTCATATCTAATATCTTGAAATAGAAACGATATCGCATTATTTGTAAAATTTACTTTTTTCTGTTTCGGCTGACCAGTAGTAGCATCTTTGCATGTAACAATAAAGTTTCCTTCAATATATATAGAACTCCCTGAAGGCAAAACATATAAGTCTTGTTGATGAATAGGTATGCGTATTTCATCATTTTCATTAAAACTGTTAGTATAGGGATTGTAGGTATGAATTTCATAACTTTCGATAGAATTATCAAACTGCGGAGTTTCACTTATTTGTAACATATTCATACTTTAAACCCAAGAGCTTTCAAAAACTCTTTATTTTTTTTTGTAATTTTGCGAATTGTTTTACGTCTAGATGGTTTAACGCCTCGTTTAATAATGTTATGTTTGTTGTTGTCACCATGAACTTTATATTTTTTATTGATGTTGTTATGATTAAAAATTATCATTTTGCCTTTCTTAAATGTAAGCACAACTGAATAGTTTCTTTTCTGAAGTCAATTAATTTTCCGTTCAGATCTATAATTCTTACAGTAATTGAAGATATCAAGTTTCTTTTTACTGGAAAATAAATAATATTTTTTGGCACTTCGTTGATTTGATGACCTGGAGGTACGTTGAGTGCGAATTCATGAATGACATGTGAAGGTGAACTGTTGGTATATGAGCCTTGAACCAAATCACATTCGATCCGTATAATAGACACTGGAATAATGTTTACAGGATTGACTGATTCATGCCATTTATTTGATTCTAGGATGGTTTTTGAGAACCCTAAGAAAGGACCGATACTGTTTTTTACTTTAAAATTTACAGTTTCTGTACAAAACAGAGAGCAAGTTAAGGTGTTGTTATTTGATTTTATTTGTATTTCACAGCTTATTACGTTTCTTTTTAAATATTCATATATATCTTCTAAATCATATGTTCCAGGCGGAATTTCAATTATTTTATCTTTTCCGTAAACAAATACATTATTAGTTTTATTTATATTTGGTATAGAGTTAAATGTTGAAAAATATAATAATCCACATTCGTAGCTACTACTACAATCTAACAATAAAGGTGGATTATATTGAGTTTGCAAAGTAGGTTCATTTCCGGAGATGGTTAGTGTAGTCGACATTGTAATAAACTGAACACATTTTTGATTTTCATGCTATTTATTTAAATGATCAAACCAAAACTTTGTAAGAAATTTGATACATAAATGACCGCAATTAAATGGATTACTTTTTTGGAAATTACTATAATTATAAAAAATATCTGATCCTACGTAATTAATCAGTTCTTTAGGAGGTTTTAAATTACCATAACTATCAAAATATTCTACATATTTATTATATTTTGCATAGGCTACCCAATGTGTTCCAGAATTTTCGGAACTATCAAGATTTATAACACCACATTCTTTATTAAGAGGAATTTTCGGCAACTGGTCTCTCATGAAAACTCCTCTAAAATGTGGGATATCTTTGCAGTAGTTTAATATATCGATATTTGTAAGGGGTCGCTTAGGTAGCCTTTTCACTAGTTTTTTTGCTTATTTATAGTGTAAATCCTTAAACCATCTCCATGCTGTTTGAGACTTATGCCTTGTCCTATAATTATTTCCTCCATTATTTTATTATGTCGTTTAAGTTCTTGTAATCGCTGTTTGGCAGATTTTATTGCGCTAATGGCTCTAGCTATACCAGCTGCACCACCTGCTAAGCCGCCAGCAGCAGATAATCCTGCGAAAATTGGTACTAGAGGAAGAACGCCGCCGACTTTTGGCACAGGAATTATGCGAGGTATACTTATATTTGAATCTGCTGCTACATCTTTTGCAACAGCAAATGCTAAATCAATCGCAGCTTTTTTACACTTGGGTTTTAATTTTTTTAGGTGTTTCTTAGCATGAGTAACAATCGATCGAAAAGTTTTTTTAAGTCCAGCACCAGATACTGTTTCATTTTTTCTAACATATTTTTTTGATGATCCTTTACTGTTCCCCTTTTTAATCGATTTTACCATTTTTATTATTATTTTTTAATTAAAAGATGCAATGTGAAATGACTACTTCGACACAAATTTAAGATAAGACTGAAAAGAAACATCGGAAAAAAATCATTATAAAACTTCTCCTTTATCGATCCAACTATTTTCTTCAGGAGACAAACCCAACCATTTCACAAATAATTTGTTTCCTTTTTTTCTAATAACTTTTTCAACAAGATACACATTTGGGTGCTTTGTTTTCTGTATCTCTTGTGGATAGAAAGAACCTAAGATAGGTCGATGCCTAGAATCTTCTAAAAGGTATGTGATAGGATCAGTGTTTTGCACATCAGTTATTCTAAATATTTCAGTTGACCAATTTGGAGTGTATCCTTTTTCAAATGTTCCTTTGTATTTACTAATACGAACAAAATCACCTTGTTTTAATGTATTAACTTTTTTAAAGACATTTTGCGAATGCATTCTTTCATATATTTTCAATATTTTATGTTTATTTTCATGGTTGACTTGGTTTGGAGCCATGCCAATAGTACGATGTTTTGTCCTGTTATATAGTTTCACTGTATCTTCAAGTGTACTGTCTACCCATCTATAATTTCCTTTAAGACTAAATTGTTTATATAACATACTTTTCAATGTTCTTATGAATCTTTCTACAATAGATGCTTTTTTCACTGAAAACGTAGAGTAATGATTTATCTTATGTTTATTTAATAATATTTTCATTTGATTATTATAAAATTCTGTACCCAAATCAGTTTGTAAGTTTTTGGGAATTTGGTTTGTTTTAAATAGTTGTTTGAAGGCTTCCGAAATTTCACCTTGACTCTTCTGTTTTAAAGGATAAACCCATGCGAACTTAGAAAAAGTATCAATCACAGCTAAAATATATCTATAATTAGAATTTTCTTTGGATATAGATTGTAGATCAATCAAATCAGCTTGCCATAAATCATTAATATCATTCGTTATGACATGTCGACGAGGAAAATTGCGGCGAGCTTGTCGATGAATTTCATTCACTACGCTTTGTTTACTCATTTTTTTTTTACTTTTTGAGACAGTGAGTCAATGTTTTGTTTAAGGCTGATGATTTCAGAATTAACTTGGTTCAATGTTTGATTTATTGATTTTATATTTTTCGAATATTCGTTATTCAGTACATCGTTGACATATTGTTTAGTAGCACAGTCGGTTGGGTCTTTGGGCGATCCCACGTGTTTAATGATTTTGTTTCTCGCATCAATATAAGAACCATTTATTAAAACAAATAAATCTTCTATAGATATATTTAAGTATTGTCTTTTGTTTACATGTTGTCCAAATTTATCAACGTTCATGTTGAAAGATCTTGTAACAACTGAGCTGAAAATTGATTTACGTTATATTTTATGCCTTGATGACACCTGCTTCTTTCAGTTCTTCAATGATAGAAATTATTTCATTATCATGGTTTGTGTTACCAGCATCCTTAGAAGCAATTAAAATTTTAAGCCTATCCACTAGCTCATTTGGATCATCCCAATAAACTAAATCTGTATGTCTCCTATATTTTTTCAATGATGGTAATGATCCACCTTGTTTCACATTATTTGTATCAGAATCAGAAAATAATGGTTTTAGAACCTGACAATATTTCATTCCAGAGTTTCCCTGTATTTGATTTGAAGAAATAAAGCCTCTTTTATGTGCGCTTGTTTGTATCATTATATCTTTATACGCTAATCTATCTTTATCATTTATAACTTCTAGATTAGGTTTGCTTTGAAATAGTAATTCTTTTAGTCCTGGAGTAATGTTATAATTTATATTACCTACAGTCATCACTGATAGGCCATCGGATGAACGGTCACCAACTGAACTAAAAGATACTACAGTGTTTCCAATCATTAATTTACTTCCTTCGCTTCGGATTCCATATGGAATGTTTAAATTTTTATCTATTTTTAATGAAGGAATAGGCGTATGAAAATTTATTTTACTGTTTTCTGATTTCATCTCATCACTATCATCATCACTGGTAACACTTTTAAATGAATCATCGTTGAAACTATTTTCAGATTTATCTTTATCTGATGTTTTGTTAAGAACTATCAAAGAATTAAGAGGGTCAGTTATGGGTTTTATTATTTTTTTAAATTCAATTTCAGATTTATCTTCATAATCTTTGATTGTCTTTAACTTTTTTTTAATTGCATTTACCGAATTAATTAATTGCTCTTTAATGTGATATTCCATATTTCTATCTACACGACTAATAGACAGTAAGTATAAATTTGAAATAGATTTGCATACAAAATTCGTCATTTATATTTAAAAATTTATAAATTTATCAAATTTAAGTCTGTATCTCCCATTGTTGAGTGCACAGTCTTTGTTAATAATGAGAAAAGAAAAAGCATCCTTCCAGATGACAGAACATAAGTTTTTAAACTCATTCCAGCTCATGTCGGAATTAACATGTTCGTCATAAATATGTTTTAAGTTTACATCATCTTGTTTGAATATAATTAAGAAATTCACATTATCACGCACAAGTTGTTTGGGTACTTTTGAATATGTTTGTGTTAAATAAAAACAATCTATTAGCTTATGTCGACCCATACAGAAATAATTGCGTATATTCATTTGATTTTCGCAAGCAACATCGTCAAAAATGAATATTGAATTTGGTAAAGCTTTATCTGGCGGAATAACATCTTTGTTATTACTGTACATGAAAAATTTTACTCCAGGAACTCTTTTCAGAATTCCATCTAGATAGCAATACTTAGGTTGAAATATTGTTTTAGAATAAAGATAAACATTACGAAATTTAAGGCCGTTTTCATGTAATAGTAAACTTAACATAACATTTGTCTTTCCACAGTTTGAGGGCCCACAAATTATTGACCGAATGGTATTAGGTAGCAAAGTACTATGTCTCGCAACAGACGGCAATGGTTCAATATTTATGTCATTTACATCCAAAGATACCGGCTGTTTGATTAACTTCATTATCTATACTGAGACCAAAAAAGAGTGATTTTTATTTTTATAGATATTTTCTATTCATTTCATAGGTGTTTTCCTGATTTGTTGTAGAACTGTTTTTTTATACTTCTTATCAAATATTCCGTCTTTTATAGATCTTACTGTGTGTGTGTGTGTGTGTGTGTGTGTGTGTGTGTGTGTGTGTGTGTGTGTGTGTGCGCATGCCATGCCTTATTTGAAGCATTGCGATCCTTTTGAATCTGTACCTGTGTGAACATGCACAGAAAACATTTGAAAAAATGCTGGTTCAGCTTGTAGATAGCTATTAAACTATACCGACACAAAACATCGATAGCATTGTTATACGAACATTCTTCCGAAAAACAAGTGAAAAGAATAAAGTGTTATACAGAAAACAATAAATAACTACTTATAGTAGAAAAGTGATTCTTCAGTAATTATTGAAGTTTTGTACTCCTCTTGATAATCACCAGCTCAAATTTAATTAAAATGGTAAGTGAGGTAATCTATAATTTACACACCATATAAATGTTTTTTTTTTGTTTTCATTGTGAAATCTTAAATCAATAACCATTTTTTTTGTTATAGAGCTCACAACCCATCGAAACACAAGTCAAAAACACGTACATCCCCTTCTACTCTCAACCCCTAGAAAATGCAAACGACCCGCTTTTAAAATATTCTCAAGACAATGATGGTTACTTACAATATCAAGATCAGTTTTTAAACTTAAATCAAGGTGTTTCCAAGCAAGTCTCTTCAAAAGAACAGAAAACTAAGAAAAAAGAACCAAAGAAAAAGTTACGAAAGAATACTGAAGCATTAAGCTCCCATGTGATTAAAAAAACAAAAAGAGGGAAACGTTTAATTAAAATCAGCATATCTAATATAGATACAAGTAACGATGCTGATGAATTACAGGTGCAATATGTTGTTGAACAAGACTACGATGATGTAATGAGTTTAACGGAGGAACTCGTTGAACGGATAGTGAAGAAGTTAAGCGAAGACATAAGATCATAGACTTATTCTTCTTCTCATTTTGACAATTTGATTTATTTTCAAGCTTATATAATTTATATAGATATGTTTAATGTAAAAAGTGTGTAGGTACTATCGCGGTCACATGTGCTGCACCACCTGCGAAGTCATTGCAATCCAACAACATCAAATTTATCAAAATCTATTCAGTAGTTTAAGCTCCAGAGCGTGTCAAAGACTTCGCAGGTGGTGCAGCGCGTGTGACCGCGATAGTATGTATTTGTTTGTAAAAAAAAAAATGTATAATTAAGTGAATTACTTGAATAAAAAATATACTTTGACCTTGAATTTTTATTCCAATGAAGGGAAAGAAGGAAATATATCATTGATGTGATAAATAAAATAAAAACGTAAGATAAACACAATTTATTTAAGCATAAACAACAAGAATATAATTTGCAATATTGTACCTCATTAATACAATTTCAAACTAAAATTTATAGCTATTAATACTATCATCACAGTTAGAGATGAGTTTTTTTTTGCCAAGGCATTTAGGTTTAAATCTTTTTCTACCCATTCACGTCCGCGAATAAAAGTATTGTCCTTGCAATTGGAAGGGCATTTATTAACCTACATGCCTGGGTAAAAAACTTATCTCTAATCACAGTATATGTTCACAATGCCCCCACGGTAAAGTATAAAACTTATTTTTAATGAGTTGTCTTTTTTCGTCTTGTCTGTTCAAAACAAGTTTATTTATTTTTTGAGTAAATATTTGATGTTTTTTTGACTTTATTACATACATGTTGTCTCTTAAATTAACATTATAGAAAAGACAATTTTTATATTTCTGAATATCTAACTTCTTAGTTACAGATTTTTTAATACCTTTAGCTTTTTTTATTGATGTTTTACTGGTTTCGATACAATAAAGTTTTGCTCTTAGGCCTACAAATTCGGATATGACTTCCCCACCCATCTCATCTTTAAAAAAGCCAGGAATCTTCATATTAGCCTTTGGAATATTGAAATGATTATCGCTTTCAAAATTACTTGTATCAAAATAACGAATGTTTGCTTTCATGTCTTCATAGAAGTCATCTGTTTCAATTAAATAAAGCAAACTGTCTGTGTCAGTATAACAGAGCTTTAAACGATCTTCATACATTTTTTTCATAATAGAGTAATGAAAATGATATAAATGAGTCTTTGACAGTTCAAGAATTGAAAACCCCACATAAATTGGTCGATCCAATATGACTTTTGTCTTTTTTAATTGAAAAGCTACCAGGTTTTCTGAAAATATTGTTAGACTATGAAAGTTAGGAGCACTGATATATTTTTCAGCACCGTTAATTTTATTTGTGTTATTAAATTCATCACTCCACACTTTTGCAAGTCTAACATCAACCTGTTTACGTTTGTTTTCAATTGTTTTGCCAAAAATAGAGTTATTTTGTTTCTTGAAGAAATCTCTCTCAAAATCTGATTTGGCAATCTGTCTAAGATATGTATTTAAAGATATGTATGGTTCTAAAAAGTTTGATTGCTTGAAAGATAAAATTCTATGTATTTTACTCAAAATAATTCCATGCTTTAAACATTCTTTAAGATGCACATAGTGTATAACATACTTGTACTTATTATACAGATTCGCAATTAATTTCTTGTTAACGCTTCCAATGGGTGCAAATTTTTCAGCTGCAAATGGCAAATCAGAATGAGCATCATGTAGATGATCAGGATATAATAAATCAACCTCTAAAATATAGCCGTATTGGTCATATTTAGAAACTTGTTCAATATCAAAAGTGCTTATTTCGAATTCATTTAAAAACTTAAAGTCTTTCATTGGTAAATTTTGCATCATTGCGAATCCATATAAGTTTACACAGTCTAGATACATCAAAAATGAATTTGGTTTATTATTGTCATAAGACTCAAGATATTTGTTATTAGCTTTTGCATATTTTAAAGAAACCTGCGAAAGGCCTCCTCTGATTCCCGTTTCTATCATTTGATACATTTCCAAATCAGATATCAAATCCAATTCAACTTTAGTATACAATAGCATCGCGTCCCAACTCAGTGATGGTGAAGATACATAATAACATGGATCTAAATTGTAATACGATAAACTCATGTCTCTAAATTTTTCAAAAATATCACAGAGAAGTAGCACGTCAGTTTTTAAATATAATTCTGTATAATCTCCTAAGTTTTTAATATTGAAGTGATTCCAAACACTTTGGGCATGCTGGTAATCTTCTTCCGATATGTTTTCTCCTGTGAGCTTATTGAAAAATTTATCAGGCTTGGGTAATTTATCTTCCTTATACTTTTCCCACGAATCCATATATTCATAACAGTACACGCCTTTTCTACACACTAACTTAAACGAATCCTCATCATTAAAATAATAACGCAAATTGAAAAATTCAACTGAATTTAATGTGTTCACTAGTTTATCCAACCCAGAACTCAAAAAATTGAAAGAGTCTAAAAATTTTATCTGACAAGTATTTTGCGAATCAATTGGAATAAATTTTGTAAAAGAAATATATTGCTCTTTTGATTTTGGAATAAGGTTGATTCTACCAAACATCTCTGAAAGTTCTTTTATAAACAGATGATTGTCGTAGCCAGATAAATTATGAAATATAACTGGAATGAAAGGACAAGCTATTAAGCTCATATTACAATCATTGTGAGCTGGGCCTCTATATTTTCCTGAAAAGTGATCATGATCCTTAACAATTTTTTCACTTTTTTCAAACTGTAACTTACAAATGTGACAAATAGTTGCATTCTGAAAAGAATATAATTCTTCATCAGTAAGCGGTATCGTGTCTTTTTGCGCATTGATTAGTGGATACAATCTAAGCACATCTTTTGTCAGATATTCAACAAAAGTTTTTGAACAATCGGGTCCATGGTATGAAATAAGTTCGTTATATTCTGGGTTAGATTTGCAACAAATATAATAAGCAAAAGATGATGGTTCATGTAAGTGTATATATTCAGTGTTACTTGACTTATTGTTGTCTGAATATTGGCGCAATAAACTTTCAAAATCAGCATAAATTACAAAAGGGATTCGCTGAGTTCTTTCTACATGAGAGAATTTCAGTTTGCTATTTTCCTCGGGCATAACGGTTTTTGTTTTGGAACAAGAATGGTTATTTAATTTGTCAGCATTGTCAAAGTATACAAAGCATTCATCACATAGATAAATTTTACCTTTATGTTTAGTTAACTGACTTCGTACTAATCGCTCAAAGTCTTTTATAAGACAAAAATGACCAACTCCCTTATTTTGAAAATAAAGTAAATTAACATGTGTAATTTTACGCGATTTTGTAGAATATAGTGGTCCGCACACATGATTATTTGATTCTAATCCATAGATGTTTACACTTATAGAAGTGTTATTTTTTTCAAATTGTTTAATGTCTTCTATACCTGGAGGAAAGGACATGTTAGATATATCGAATAATTTAGAATAATGCGGATAAGAATTAGTTCGATTAGGATTAGCTTCTACGGGGTACATGTGTGCTGTTATACACCAGAGAAAACAGTGGTTATCAAAGTTTTGAATGTTTAAACATGCTTTTGTGTCTTGGATTCGTTTTGGTAATGAAATGTAAGACCCGGCTCTCAAAGGATCATACTTGTTTATATTTATTTCCAGGTGACTAATTGAACTAATAGTCCAGCCAGATTCGGAATGTTCAAACTCTGAACACTTGGTAATCAATTTTTCACACAATTTTTCATAGAAATTTAAAATGTCAGTATTTTTGTAGATAATGTGAAATTTTGTATTGAAAGATTTAACGGATGTTTCATTATTTTTTGGTAATGTATATTTAGCAAAAAGCTCAATATTTGCTTTGATAGCTTTATGCTGATTTAAACTATCTTTTAAAATATCCTGTACTATTTGAATCGTTTGTGAAGATGTTAAAAATGATTCTGGTGTGACATTTGTCCTGAAAATAGGGTTAACTTTATAACTTACAATCCTTTTTCTGAAAGCAGATGCAATAATCTGAACGTTGGGATATTTAGAACGGAACAAGCAGTTAGCTTTATGGTTGTTTGTCTTTTTATGTGTGGAAAACTTTGATACATGTACTTGACAATCTTTGCAGAAGTACATCTTGTAAAAAAAATATAGTAGAGAAATAATAGGTACTAAATAATATTTATATACTTTCTACTCCTAAACAAGAATGAGTACCAAGAAAGTAACTAAGTATTTAATAAAGAAGATTAAATAACATACTTTTATAGTGTAGTTACAAGATTAAAAGTATATGAAAAGAGTATAAATCATGTTCCTGCCTATCAGATGATGTAATTAGATTAAATTATAAAAATTACAAGTTGGCATACAATACGGGTTTAATGTGTTTGAACTCGGTTCGAGCCGATTGAACAACAGTTGTGAGATTGTTCCAAAGTGGAGTATTCTTATTAAAACCCGTTTTTAAAGTAATTACTGCATGTTTCCAGCGCTCAGTATTTTCTACTCTTACAATTTCACGACTGTTATAAATTCGTAGCTCAACGTAAAACTCGCCAAGCTTAGTCGGATCCGACTGGTTTGTGACGCCGGATGGAGTGCGCTGCTTGAAGAAACTGTGCAATACAGCAGCTCTCACGGGTTCAGGTTGTTCGTCCTGAAATAAATGAAAATATTTCTATTCAATTTGAAATAATATTTTTTTTTACTTAAAATGGGTTTGCTCTTGACCCCAATCTTGTCCTAGAACAGAGATGGGATCTATGATGGAGTGAGCTTGTCCAGAAGGAACTGGAACTCCCGCACACCGACAGAGCACAGCAGAGCTGTTTGGCACCGGACTCCAGCGGGATGGTGGTCGCGAGTCAGACGGCCCCTTTTGTAGCCTGCCACCACCATTGGGAGCTTCAGTTACCATCACAAGTTGTGATGACGTCACCCGTGGGTGGACCGCTGGGAGGTAGATCCCACACACCACAAATTGTAGTATGAAGTGAAGTTTGTGAATTTTTAAATGCCATTTTACAATATTTTTCTTGATATCGTTTGGATCTGTCCACAGAAATCGAACCAGAGACCTTCAGATCCTGTCACTAACGTACAAATCACAAGACTGCAGGCAGATATAGTTATCGACTAAAATATGTTATAAAATATAAAGCCAAGAACAATAAAGCTTACCTCCGAATCACAAACATTTGCTGACCGTTTCTTTTTTTTCCCTTGCTCCATCCATGGTGCAATCACATCACTTTCCGACTCCGACCCACTGCCAGCTAAATCGTTTGACGTTACTAGGACTGAAGGCTTCTTTTTTGTGTATGATCTCTTTCCACGCGGTTTCGCTTCTCCAGCCTTCTTTTTGCTGGATGTAGCGGCGGTAGGCGCTGAAGGTTGAGTCAAAGGTATTAAGTTGGTTTCTTCGTCATCATACCAAAACGCATTTTGTGAGGTTTGAGCCCTAAAAAACATTTTTATATTATTGAACACATTATTATTAAAAAATGCAATTGGTTACATATAGGTAACTGTTTAGATTAACTTAGTATTGGTACAAGAACTTTAAACGAAATGAAGTTGTAGATGTTAGATGGTAGATGGTAGATGTTATTTAATTTAAAAAAAATGTAGACTAGGAATTCATAAATACAAAAGTTAAATAACATGATGTACATTCAAGCTTAGCTCGGATCAGATAGTTACCCTAAACACCATCACTCTTATTTTGTTATCGGTCACTCACAAAAAGTCACTTAATATACATAGATCAGTTTGATTTTGACTCTAAAGAACTTTTTAATACAGCTTGACTGTTGTTAATGTGCATATAAATATAAATGACTTGGTTAGCGATACTATTTATTATAAGAAATCCATTTTTTTCTATTTCTAAAGAAAGTTACTGAGAAAAAATATCCCTCCCTCTAAGGCTAACGGGTAAAAAGTTGTTCATTGTTGCGTCTAGAATACACCCAGAACATATGAACAATTTATCAAGAAACATACTGTATACAGAAAAAACAATAATACAAATGTTTCTTGGGGGGAAAGTTGTTCAGTTTCATGGACCGCTTTACCCTTGAAAGGAACGAAGTACTTTTCCAAACACCTCATAAAATAATAAAACAAAATATTTTGTATTAGAGTGCTGAATCCGTCATACAAAAGTCTAAAAAAAAATAGAATACAATGGATTACTATGGATTTTGTCACCAAGATTCGAAAATCATCGATTCCCAAAACATGATGATTGGGTAAAAATAATTATATCAAACATATTTTACATTTAAATACAGTACTCACATATTATGAAAAGCTTAAAATGATCACAGATGAAAAAAAAAGGAGTTTCCATGTTAATTATAACGCATAAAAATTTATGACGGATTCAGACCTCTGATTATCAAGTATTTAAGAAGTTAGGTACTTACATGGCTGAAAATTTCACTTATAACACTGACACTTTCACAAACTTTCACTTGGCACTTGTTAGCGCTGCTGCTCTGGAGCGATTGAATGAAAGAGTACCACCCACTTACTTAAAGGCTCCGTTTAATAAGCCTGTGTCCACAATCAACTAATGAAATGAGATAGAAGATTCAAGACAATTATTGAATAAATTTGATAGAATAGTTTCAACTCGTTTTATGTATAGCATAAAATTGATTTTCATATAGCAGAAAGATATAGACGACACTTACATGTGGATGCGTCTTTGCAACAATCAAAATATGGATCGATTTGTAAGATTATACCGTGGCGCCGTTCAGTCACCGCAATTTGAGACCTAAATTTAAAAAGGAATTGCCATGTACCTCAGTCTTTCAGCCAAATATCAGAGATCAAAATATGTTTGACGAATACCTGAACTAAAAAGTATGTTGCGAGAAATCCAACTAAAACTGACCTGAGATCTCATAAGCTTGGTTTTTGAGTTACAAACTCAATTACTTTCTTTTTAAGTAGGATCCGTGACATGATCCTACAGTAGCGTTGGTAGTGTACCGAACTCTTATTTTATGCTTTAAGGTTAACGGTTTAGTTCCCATTCGGAAACATATTAGAATGGTGGAACAGAATTGGATGATTATGAGATGAATCACTCAACCGCCCGTATGAGAGCTAAATGCGTGCTTCAGAGGGCATGCTAAGTAAGACATTGTTTGCGGCTGAGCTGTGCTGCTGATAAATAATTTTCTTAGACGGTTGACCAATCATCAACTCGATATTCTATACAATAAAGATATTGAGAGAGAGAATGATGCGTTCAACTAATTTTAAATCAGTCTTTGATATTATTTTCCATACTATAAATACATGGTTGAATTTATTTACCTAATTATGTTTAAAAAAAGCAAAACGTAGGGCATGCATGCCTTCAGTAAACTTTAGTACAAATAAAAAAAAATGTTACTCAATGATTCGGGAAGAAAATAGGAGAATAGATTTGTATGGAAAAATGCAGCCCGGCTGCGCTCTTAATAAATGTTTATTAATAAACAAGAGTAAATAATGAAACTTTTTTTATTGAACCCATATCCTTTAGATCGAAAACCAAAGCTCCCCCAACCAATCTATCTACCGATGACAAATAATTAATGCCCTCTGTTATGATTCAAATGAAACATTTGGCAGGCTAAGCAACACAGCAATCCATCGGTCGGCGATCGAGACAGTACAAACACGTGATGAAAGTTCTGCTTAAATTACATAGGCGACACTACATCACAACTAGGTTTGGTTTGCATTCGAGACATTACGTAAACACATGATGAAGGTTCTGCTTAAATCACGTAGGTGGCACTACATCACAATTATTCTGAGTTTTGCTATTTTTAACCGTAACCAACAAGTACTTGTTTTTACTAAATTATTTATACATGATAGTACTATCGAATAAAACATTGAGTATAAATAGTGAGAACAATATTTAAATTCATCATTCAAATACCTATCTGCTCCGGTCGGGAATCGAACCCGAGACTTCTACGTAGCAGGCAGACGCACTACCACTGCACCGCATTGCTTAAGGTGGAGTTAAAGGATAGATGGCGCACCAACCGTTTCAAACAACTTAAAAATCATTAAATAAATAATTCGGCTAAGACAAAAAAAAGTTATTAATGTGAAAAGAAGCATATACAAGTAGTTAATGATAATTGATCGCCAAAAACCAATTAAATTGTAAATTTACTGCAAGTATTCTAGTTTCTGATGAAAATCCTACAACGCGATATCAATGTTTTTTCAATTATCTGTATATAACCAAATTACTTTTCATAATGTTTGACCGAAGTTCCGACTGTGCAACGACACAAGTTATGGGTGCAAGTATGTATACGATCCTAGACTTGTCAGTACGGGGACGGGAGTCTTGAATAAATAATTTGGAAATTGGAAATGATTTGGAAATTCTGAAGTTCCGTCTGTGCGACGACATAAGTTAATAGGATGCATGTATGTATACGATCCTAGACTTGTCAGCACGGGAACGTCTTGAATAATTTAAAGTGAAATAATTTGGAAATTGGAAATGATTTGAAAATTGGAAAATTGTTGAATACAGACTGTGACTGATACTGTTGATTGATTTTGATGAAGAGATTTGGAATTAAAACTAGAACCGCAAAACTGTCCTGTTGGAAATGTGAAACTGAACTATTTTAACCTTTCTTCAACTGTTTCATAATTGGTACTGTAGTTTCTAAAGAAGGGTGTTTATTGGGGACCTTTGCATCAACTGAACCGAGCGAAGCGAAGTATTTGAAACCATACTTTGGATGAATGCAAGTAGGGTTATATTGAAAAGCAAGCTCTACATTAAGATTAGGTAACTGGAACCATTTAAACTTCGGTTGAATAAAAGTAGGGCGATATTGAGAAGCTGTGCAGCAAGATCCAAGCATAGATTTAAATATTGATCTGATAGACCAATCGGTATCGGTTCAACACATCAGGTTAGAGCTGTTGAATTTGTGGAGCAGTGTCTGAAGTAGGGTATAATTGGGGAGTACTGCAGCGCTGAGCCGAGCGCAGCGAGGCGAAGTGATGCAGACTCCCCAATTATACCCTACTGATGGAGTTTACATGCCAATATTTAGGCAATCAAAAATTAGATTTTGCTAGACTAGGGTTGAACTTTTCGGAGATATACTGATATTATAAATGAGAGGATTATAAAACTTTGAGGCTTTTTTGTTCATTTTTAAGTCTTTTCAAATACCTACGAAGAAAATTAAATAGTTCCTATATACATGTGTACCTAAATATTTGATTTCTTTCTTATAAAAAGTTTACAAAAACTTACGTGGCTATTTACTACATACAAGTCAACAAATATACGAGTACATAGGTATATATCTGTCAAACCTCTCTCCTATAGGAGTAGGCAGAGACCACTCCACTTGCTACGATGCAAACACGTATCTTTCGTTTCATCCACATTCATCGTTCGCCTCATACATGTGAAGTTCTATCTAAAGATTCAACTCTATACACAATGCAACGTCCAACCACTCACATATCCCTGTAACCTTACAAGCCCATCCAACACAACGACCTTTAGTAATTGACCTGCAATGTGACAGACATGATCGATGACATGTAAGGACACTATTATGGGACTCTTATAAGATCGCCCTCACACGACTGATGGGTTAACTATGGGTGTTGTTGGGTCCAATTGGAGTGAGAGATATCTTTTTTATTATGTCATTGTCAAAGTAAAAGTCAAATTAACTTTATTTCATGTATGAAGACTGATGAATGTAGATGAAGCGAAGGA